>JAPMIB010000116.1:0-571857 GCA_034770305.1 Trichogramma dendrolimi | reverse complement strand
CAACATCGAGAGTGAAGTCTTTTCTGCTTCTCTTTGGTATTGCTAGGCTGTGACAGCTCGTGAGATACCGGTTCATACTTACAAGGAGACCACCCCAACTCCGGGTCATGGATTTGCTCCAACATTTTTTTGGGATCTCCTGGTACCCAATACTAAAGCTCCCTGTGCTTAGTTTAATCTCATGGGCCTTAGGGCCCATTTTTCAGAGGATTTTCCACATCATAAAAAAACTTTGTTATTTTCTATATATAGAAGCACTATATAAAAAATGCAAAGAACAAAAAAGTCTTAAAATTTTTTAAAAATCAGTCTGAATTTTTTCAGAATTTTTAAAACCGTCTATCACCTATTTTCAAAGGTCTCTGAAGCCCTAAGAAAAATGTCAATCTGAGTCTCTGAAAATAGGTGATAGACGGCTTTAAAAATTCTGAAAAAATTCAGACAGATTCTTTGAAAAATTTTAAGAATTTTTTGTTCTTTGCATTTTTTTGTTTAAGTGCTTCTATATCGATATAAAAAATAACAAAGATTTTTTTATGATGTGGAAAATCCTCTGAAAAATGGGCCCTAAGACCCATGAGATTAAACTAAGAACAAGGAGCTTCAGCATTGGGTACCAGGAGATCCCAAAAAAATTTTGGGGTAAATCTATGACCCGGAGTTGGGGTGGTCTCCTTGTTAGTATGGTATTACAGCTTATATGTAAAATAAAGTTTATTGTCACGCAATTCAAAAGCCACAGCTTAATCGATTAAATTTATATTCAATTAAAATAAACAAAAGAAAGGAAGACGTGATATAATAATAAGATTAAAAAAATTAACCAAAACGTGATAATAAATGAGGCATTTTAAACATCTGAATTGTGCCCTTTTATTCCAATTGAAGACAATATTTTTCTAAATAAAACTATTTTTATTAAACTTTTCAAACTACTTCAAATCTTTTGATCTTATTTCATTTGGCCATTTATAAATATCAGCTCAAAACACAAACTTTTCCCTTTAAAGGTATCAAGACTTTCTTATATTTTTAAATAAGGACTGAAGCATTTGGTTTTTAAATATTCAGATTCGTGACTGACAAGATAAATGATATGTTATTGTTGCGTATAAAAAATGATTTAATTTTAATATATAAATAACTTACGTTGCAACGAAGCTACTATTGCTCCCATTGAAGGTTGACTGGTCATACCAGACATGCTATCTACAGCTACATCAACGATATCAGCATCAGCATATGCGCAAGCCAACATAGACGCAACGCCTGAACCTGATGTATCATGAGTATGCACATGAATTGGAACGTCTGGAAATTTCTGTCTAATTGAATCTATAAGTAGGGAAGCCGCTCTTGGTTTCAAGAGCCCTGCCATATCCTTTATGCAAAGAATATGTGTACCAGCTCCAACTAATTTTGAAGCCAAATCTACATAATAATTCAAATCATATTTTTTGCGAGATGGATCACTAACATCTCCAGTATAACAAATAGCTGCTTCTATTACACCACCAGCTGCTCCAACGGCTTCAATTCCTAAAACATAATTAAAAATAATTCAATAAAATATATGTTTAGCATCATGCTTAAAGAGTGATTTTGTTTGGATTTTATATTTTAATCTTAAGTAAAAATTATTTATAATCAATAAGTTGTAAGCCACATGATTAAACAAATTTTCTATAAATATAAAGATTTTTAAGCGCACAAGGCCACGCAAAAACTTTTGAAAAAAAGAAAGTGACTCAAAATTTAATAACACCAATTAATTCAGTATTTTAAACTTAAAAAAGCGTTTTCAAATTAAAATAACCACGTGGTAGCGAGTGATAATTTATGAAAAGAAAATTAATAAGAACAGGAAGAGTTTAAATTAATTGATAAAATCATGTTTAGGAGGAAAATGATAATCGATCCAAAAAAAATTTGCGTTTTAAAAAGTGCCCACACATAATTAAAAACTGAGCCAAATTCCTTAAGTCACATTAAACTTGTTGGCATTTGATCGGGCATTTCTATGTGAGCAAGTATCAGGCACGATTAGAATCTTTTATAGTCATCAACTACGTAAATTAACAGCGGGTGTACGTAAATTTGATCGTTAAAATCACTTTTTATACTCTACACCATCATTGCAGGTTAATTTCCAATATCGTGCACCCGAAGTCATACGCAGAGAGACAGGTGAACATCGCGCAGCATCTGTAGTCGCTAAGCCAATTTTCAAGGACAAAGAAAAGCCAACCAAGGTACAGTGAAACCTCCCTTAACGGTCACCTCTTAATAGCGGTCAACCTCTCAATAACGGTCACTTCTCAAAGCCTCGACAGAAATACATTGCTTCTAATGGAACTTCCACCTTCCAATAGCGGGCCCTCCCAAAAGCGGTCACCTCCCATTTCGGTCACTTATTTTATCCGTTTTAACGGTAATTTGTTAATAACTCAGTTACTTTTCGTCTAGTCTCAAAATAAACATTGTAAGTACGACAACTTTCATTGCTAAATATGTCTTGTAACAAAAGAAAACGTCTTTCTTTATTAAAAGAAAAAATATATATTATTCAATTTTCGGAAATGGTAAAACTCAAATAACGAATATTCTCAATGAAAAAGCGGAACTTTTGCTCCAATATGAACAAAATGGCGACGAAAATTCAAAAAGAAAGTTTCCAAAAACTGAAATGTCCGTCGTTGATGATGTTATGTATACCTGGTTATGCCAAATGAGAGCTAAATACATGCCAATATCCGGACCAATGATACAACAAAAAGCCAAGGAAGTTGCAGCTAAAAAAGGAATTGAAGGTTTTACCGCATCTAATGGTTTGGCTGCAAAAATTTAGAAAGAGACACGGCATTTCTTATAAGGCAATTTGTGGTGAAAGTAGATGTGTAGATGAGTCTGTCGTTGACAATTGGATGTCAACGCTCAAGGACATGTGTGCAGGTTACACTCTCAGAGACATTTACAATTTAGACGAGACGGGCTTATTTTTCAAAGCCATTCCAGACAAAACAATGTGTCTTCAGAATGAGAAATGCACCGGTGGAAAGTAGTCAAAAGATAGAATAACGGTTATGTTGTGCGTTAATTGTGTTGGAGAATTTGAAGAGACAATAGTGATAGGAAAGTTTGCTAAACCTCACTGTTTAAGACACGTAGACATAAATACTTTTGGCGTTATTTGGAAAAGTAATAATTTAAGTGCACTACAGGAAAAAACTACTCACAAGGAGACCTTCTCACCTTCGGGTCATGGATTTGGACCAAACTTTTTCTGGTGATTCAGAACAGTAAAAAAACATGCCCTGTTATGTTAGGTTATGTAAATATGCCCTTAGATAAAAAATAAACGTTAAAATAATAAAAATAAGCATATAAAGCGCAATAAATATTCATTTCCTATCCTTAAACTATTTTGGTTACTTATTTTAGACACCTGGTTCTTGAAAAAATTACATTTCATTGTTAAGAAGTTGTTGGATCTCATTCATGACCCAAAACATTGCAATATTGCACAAAGGCATGGTATCGAGATCATGGCAAATAGTGGCCTTATATGCAAATATTATTCACCTCATCACATCTATCTATATATATAAAGCACAAACGACGTCTGTTTGTATTTTATGTTCTTAAAAACTACCCGTCCGATCGTTTTGAAATTTTTACCATACATTCATTACATCACTGGGAAGGTTTCTATAATGTTACAATTCGTTTTTACTTTATTGTTTTTGAGTTTTGAATTTTTTTCGTATTTTACCACTCCCACACACTCGCTCCCGCGCACTTATCGCTCATCGCTCATTGGTGATATTCCACAATTATTAAAAAAGTTAGTCCCGAATTCTTCAGTTTAATCGTTTAATTGTCTTTGTTGATGTTTTCCTTTCGTACGTAAACAAATTTGTCGTTGTCGTACACGTTGAACGTCGTGAACGTTGCTTACTTCAAATCTTCTGTCATTCCTAATTGTGAATTATACTTGCAAAGTTCGTCTTTCTTCTCTCTAATTTCTTTCTCTTAAAATTGCCCCCCAAGCGTGCATCGATTGGTCGCTCATCATCTCGAACTCGCTATCAACGTATCTTACGATCTTCCGAAACAACTGAAGATCGACATGCAAGACTGCAGGCTTCTCAAGTACAAACTGCTCGCGCGCGCTCCTCGGAAACAAACGAGCAACGATCTGAACGGTTACAGGCTGATCGTCTACGTCATGCTCGAATCCGTGCCAACGAAACTCCTGAACACCGTACCACAAGACTAGCAGCTGAACAAGAACGTCGCGTTCAACGAAAAGTGACATTGTCCTTACATCACGCTGCGTTTCACTATGATCCCAACATAGATTACAGCCACCATGAAAATGTCATCATCGGTAAAATGGATAAATTATGTGAATTTTGTGGTGCGTTTAAATTTAAAAATGAGCCCCCAGGAATGTGTTGCGTTGGTGGAAAAGTTAAATTACCAGAATTGACTGTACCACCAGAACCATTACTAACTTTAGTAACAGGTAACGTCTATTAATTTTTTGAAAATATTTCCTGAAAAACGTTTGCAATATAATTCGTATTTCAGGTAACACGCGTATATCGAAACATTTCTTGAAAAATATTTGCAAATATTATTCATGTTTTCAAATGACATCGTTTGGTGCAACTGATATTATAAAAAACAATTTCATGTCAACGTTCAAAGTTCAAGGACAAATTTACCATCGTGCAGGATCGCTTCTTCCAATACCAGATTCCGGTTATAAATTTCTTCAAATTTATTTTATGGGAACTTCTAATGAGCAAGTTGATATACGCCAAAGTCGCGTATGACAGACGCGCACTGTAGGTCACGCCGAGCTTAGCGGATCGGCGCCATTTCTCAGCCTCGCTGTGATCGGCGCCGCGCCTCAGCCGCAATTCAAGCGGCGGCCCCCCACTACCGCCGCCGCTGCCGCGCCGTCGCGCGCCGGCCACGCCGCGCTATATAAGCCGGCGCGCCGGGCCGCTGCGCGCATTCGCTCGTGAGCTCTTGCGCTGAGCACATCTCCGGACCTCCGGAGAAGTGCGGCACTCTCGGTCACCCAGAGTCACCAAGACCCAGCGACGTGTTCATCTCCCGGATCCCCGGAGATTGCACATACTCTCGATTTCCAGAGATCTCGCAACTCGATACCTTCGAGTTGTAAAGTGGTTGGTTGGATAGGGACAAAAAGTGGTTCAATAAAAAGAACTTATTTGTTTCTCCATAAACAACTCTTCTTCTACAATCCCTTCTCATTCCTCCTGCTTCCCGCTTCTGCCGCTAGGTGGCCACCACCTAAGGTCGCTCCCCACAAGTGACAGGTCGCCGCCAGGTTAAGTAGGAGACTCTCTGTGCAAAGTGCCAACTCGTTCTCACTCGAGAAGAATCACCAGCTAAGCTCGGAACTCCAGCTCGCTTGGAAACTTCTTTAAGTCTCTCGAACCACTTCAATATAGGGAAGTTGGATAAAAATCTAGCTCGGAGAAATCCGAAGCTAGACTCCGAGAGAGGAACGGTGAGCCGCGTGGCATCCGTCGGAGTAATTCCAAGCGGTAGCACTTGAAGGGGCCGGTCATTCAAGTACATCGCCCGCTAAGGCGAGCGGTCGTGTTGAGCGACAGCCCGCCGGTGCGTTGTATTAAGAAACCACCGTCGCCTTCAAGGTCTTCCCCTTCGACTACTCCCACGGATCCGCCAAGTCCGCAGTTACTGGCGAAGGGGCCGGTCATTCAAGTACATCGCCCGCTAAGGCGAGCGGTCGTGTTGAGCGACAGCCCGCCGGTGCGTTGTATCGAGAAGCCTAAGCCTCTTCCACCGCCGGCGACTGTACCAACGCCGGAGGAACTACCGTGCATTCGTCAGCTGACGCGACCTGTGCTGGTCACACCAGAACAGCGGCCGCCAGCCTGCGAAACGCCGGGAAAGCGACAGCCACTGCCTCCACGGCCAGCCGGACGGGAGTTAGACACTTTGCCTGAGTCCTTCCGCGGTTTAGCGATCCGCACGCCGAAGTTGCGGCTTAACGACGACGTGCCCGCGTCTGATCCTTCGGACGGTACACGAGATCTTCGTGACCGTCTGAACGAACTACGTCTCGCTTCTCCGCCACCTGGTAGATCTCGGTCCATTAGGCGTCGGAGAGACGGGAAGTATAAGACGCGAAGCACGTTGCGTCGAGATCGCGCACGGCTGCGTTGCTATCTCGCGAGGAAGCGCAACGGACTGAGTAAGGAGAAGTAGAAGGAACCGGCCCTTTTCAGGACCACCAATCAGCCCTTTTCAGGGCTAACAAAACAGTTAAAACGTAGACAGGTTATCCGTCTCCCCATTGCATAAGATTTGCCGGATACTCACACCGAACTTATCAATTGGCGCCCAACGTGGGGCCTAGAAGTACGAAGATTCGTACTACGAACCCGCTCTATCACGATGCCAGTCAAGCGTACTCCTCCGTGCGGCGCACGCACTCGCTCTCGAGCCCGACTCGAAGAGCAAGGAGTACCCCCACTTCTGGGAGTGGCAGAAAACCCAGTGGCGCCCATACATCCACCAGCACATGAGGAGGGAGAAGGAGCTCCCCCACCACTACAAATAGATGGAAGGGGAGATCCACCACCTTCACCAGAGCCCAATATAAGGCGAGCTCCTCCGGAGCAAGAGCCATTCGCTCTCGGACAGCCGGACGAGCAAGACGTGCCTCTACAACAGCCGGATCTACCGCTGGAGCAGCAACCTTTAGCTTTACAGCCGGACTTACCGCTGGAACAGCAAAACGTAGTTTTACAGCCGGAATTACCGCTGGAGCAACGACCTTTACAGCCAGACGTACAGCAAAATCTCCTACAAAACATGGCTGCACGATTCCCACCCGCTTTACAGAGCTGGGAGGCCTTTACGCAAGCGCTCTTCTCAATCCAACCGACCCTTCCCGAATACAGTGGTCTGGATCACGAAGACCCAGATCGTTACTTGACCAAGTGTCAAGAATACGTGACGGCGCTTCAAATACCCGACGCTAACAAAGTTAGCGTCTTGGAAAAAGGATTGAAAGGCGCAGCGGAAAAGTGGTGGCTATGTTATAAGCCAATGAGTCTCTCCTTTCCACGCTTCTCCGAGTTATTTAGAGCACAATTCGACAGCCAGTCGATTAAAAGTGCTCTAGTAGCTAAACTATATGGGACTTCCCAGACAGAAAAGGAGAGCGTAGGGTCTTTCTTACAGCAGAAATACATGCTGTATCAAAGACTGAGACCCGACGAGGTCGAAGCAGCAAAGATCGCTACAATGATCGAACTACTTCGTCCCTCAGTCCGGAAAAATCTCAGATCACACACAATCAACGACTTTGCCACTCTGCTCACCAAGGCCCAAGAGTTAGAGTCGGATGAAGCCGCTGAAAAAGGCATCGCCACTAACAAGTCAAAGCCCAAGGACTCAGAGCAGCCCAAAGAAAAAAGAAGCAACTGCCTAAGTGCTGGCACTGCCCCGGATACCACTACAACAACGATTGTCCAACCAAGCATCGACAAAACCAGGAAAACTGGCGAGGTGGAGGAGAACCACCGGCGACCTCCACCCAACCTCCTCAGGACCACAACTAAGTGGCATCTATGCCGGTGACGACTCCGTACTCAGGATCTCAACCATCTTGGGTACAAAAAGGGTATCCGCTGCAGTGGATACGGCTGCGACTCGAAACTTCATACATCCTGACTGGTTTCCGTCGGATACAAAGTTCAAACGGGTCAACCTCGTCGCCACCCTCGCAGCCAAACACCAGACTATGACAATCACAGGCACCGCCTATATCACCATGACAATCAACGGAAAAGCTTACTCACTACCAGTCTGCATCGCACCTACAGTAACCGAGCCACTTGTATTGGGAATCCCGTGGATCAGAGAAGAGAAGGCCATCATCGACGCAGGAAGAAATGTATTACACTTCGGCAAGACTCAACGCCAGACGGTGCCATTCCTTCAAATCCAAACAGCCGAGGTCACAGAAGCCCAACCAGTAAATTTAACAACAGGGTTCCCGAAAAAGCTAAGAAGAGAGGTAGGCGAACTCTTTGCCCAGCACGCTCATGTACTTTCTCCACATCCCGGGACTCTGACCAGAACGAGCAGTATCACTCACAAGATCACTTTAACAGAAAATACCACCTTCCGGCTCCCTCTGTATCGATACTCAGAGGAGAAGCGCCAGGAAATTGACAGACAGATAAAAGAGATGCTCGCCCTAGACATCATCGAACCTTGCATCTCCCCGTATTCATCGCCAATAGTCTTAGCCAAAAAGCGAAATGGAACTTGGCGATTTTGTGTCGACTACCGAAAGCTAAATAGCCTTACGGAAGACACAGCACAGCCCATACCACGCATTTGTGACACTTTAAAAGACTTGGGAGATTCTTGTGTTTTTTCAACTCTAGATCTACGATCCGGTTATTGGCAGATACCCATGGACGAGAAATCAAAGCCGCTCACAGCCTTCGCCACCCCCTCTGGGGGAACTTACCAGTTTAAGGTCATGCCTTTTGGACTCAAGGGGGCGCCAGGAACATTCCAGCGATTAATCTCTCAAGAAGTGCTAGCTGGATACATGGGAGACTTCTGCATCGGGTACTTAGACGATATCATCATCCACTCCAAAAGTTATGAAGAACACTTACATCATCTCTCACTGGTGCTAGAAAGATTAAGTATCCACCAACTCACTTGTAGCCCTGAAAAGGTCCGTCTTGGGTTTCCGAAACTTGAGTTTCTCGGATTCAACGTCACAAAGGATGGGAACGAAGCCAAAGAAGATATATCCGCGAGATACAGCAAGTTCCTCCTCCAACGACCATTAAACAGCTCCAATCTTTCATAGGGGCTTGCAACTGGCTACACGAATATATCAAGGACTTAGCTATCGCTCTGGCACCGCTCACCGAGTTACTCAAGAAAAGAACTCTCAAATGGACGGAAGAAGCTCAAACAGCCTTCGAAGACATAAAGAAAAAATTCACCGGTCCACTGAAACTCTCTCGACCATCTGCCGGAAAACGCTTCATCTTACAGACGGACGCCAGCAGTCTAGGAATGGGAGCGGTACTTTATCAAGAAAATGCAAACCAAGAACGCAGCATAATTGCCTACGCAAGTGCGAAATTCAGCGAGGCCGAAAGGAGATACCACTGCAACGAACAAGAGTGCCTAGCCATCATCTGGGCCATAAAAAGATTTCGCCACTACTTAGAAGACGCTCCGTTCACGCTAAGGACCGACAGCAAGACCTTAACATGGCTCCATCGATTCAAAGAGACCCGAGATAAACTATTGAGGTGGTCACTACTGCTACAAGAGTTCCAATTCAAAATTGAGCACTGCCCAGGTAAACTAAATGAACTTCCGGACTTACTCTCTCGCAATCCCATCGGATCTCACACCGAGCTCGAGAATTGGGATAAGATGATGCCTCCTGAAGCCACTTCACAACGGCAACCCCCTCGCCTCGACTAATGCTGATAGATACCACTGAGCCATTAGTCGAAGAGATCAAGAAAGAGCAGCAAAGGGACCCGGCACATACTAAAATCGCCAAGCAGTGTATGCTCGGACACAGTCAACGCTACCGAATAGCCGATGAAGGACTTTGGTACTTCGACCAACGACAAGATAAGTGGAAGCTCTCAGTGCCCGAAGACATAAAGCCTCGAGTTTTGCACGACTTCCACGATGCCGCGGGACACCCAGGAGAAGACGAGACTTATCGCGCCATACGAAACAGATTCTATTGGCCAAACATCCGAAAAAACGTGCGAAACCACGTTAAACTATGCCGAATTTGCGCCTGCGGAAAAAAGTCAAAGACCTCAAATGCGGACATTCGACCACACCAGCCCAACGAGCCTTGGAACTCCATCGCTGTAGACTTCATGGGCCCATATCCCATCACCGCAAGAAGAAAAAGATTCATATTAGTTGTTACAGACCTCTTCAGTCGTTGGACCGAAGCCTTCCCAATGGCCACATCAGATACTCAGAAAGTAATCCACATAATGGAAGATGAGGTCTTCAGCAGATGGGGCTATCCACAATCAATTCTCAGCGACAACGGTCCACAGTTCCGCAGCGCAAAATGGCAAGAGGCGTGCGACAAGTGGCAGGCCAAACTTCACACCACGGCCATCTATTCACCACGGGCAAATCCAACAGAGAGACGCAATCAAGAAATAAAGAAAGGTCTACGACTCCACCTGATGGACCAGCAACAACATCAGCAATGGGACTTGAAACTTCCTCAAGTCCTCTACAACATGCGCTGCCGCCGAAACGCCGCAACCGGACATTCACCAGCCTACATCTTGTTCGGAAAAGAACTCAATCGTCCCGGTGACTGGAAGCTGACACCGAATCCATCTGACGATTGGAAAGAGCGAGTCGAGCAGACCCGCCGAGCCCAGATAAAGTACCAAGAGAAATACGCAACTACCGAGACCGACAAGACCGACTATAGTCCGGGTGACTTAGTCTACACAAAGGCCCACCACTTATCTAGCGCGCCAGACAGATTCCATTCTGGCTTCGGTAAGAAGTGGGAAGGTCCCTTCCAAATCATTGCACAACTAAGCAAAGATGTGTTCACGTTAATAAAAACGGGAGACCAAGACCCACCGCTTGGAAATAAAACCAGCGGAAGCACAAAGCCCGGAAACTCCGGCAAACACTAGCTCGAACTCCGATTCGACCCCAAGCCCGGAATCACCGGCAAAAGCTTGTTCGAACGACGATTCGACTCAACGCCCGGAATCTCCGGCGGACACCAGCTCGAACTCCGATTCGACTCCAAGCCCGGAACCTCCGGCAGACACTCCCTCGAACGCCGATTCGACTCCAAGCTCGGACGCATCCGACGCCCACGATAATAGAAGAAGAGAAGAAGAAGACGGTTCAGGTGAACCCAGGCATCGTTACAACCTCAGAAGAAGGAATAAGTAAATATAAGTTTAGATCTTTGTACGCGTACTAGGATAAGTTAAATTTAAGCATTTATGATATTTTGTAACTCGAGTATATTTATGTTTTGCCATACTAAGATAATAAAGATTTGAAATATTTAGTATAAGAAAGATAAAAAATTTTTTGTAGGTTTTTTTTTTTTGTAGTTCGAATATATTTATTTTTGCTAAGATAATAAAAAATTGAAATACTTAAGTATAATAAAAATAATAATTGTGTGTTTTTGAACTAGTAACTAAGTGTTTGTAATTTTTAACGGTTGTAATTTTGTAATGTTTATTTAGGATAAGAATAATAATTAAATAAAATAATTTAGATTTAAGATAGAAAAAAAATGTAACTCCAACCAACACCTACAAAAAACAACCAACAAAACATCCATGCCCCTACAGTGCGCGTCTTCAAAACCCGGGGGAATTGATATACGCCAAAGTCGCGTATGCAGACGCGCACTGTAGGTCACGCCGAGCTTAGCGGATCGGCGCCATTTCTCAGCCTCGCTGTGATCGGCGCCGCGCCTCAGCCGCAATTCAAGCGGCGGCCCCCCACTACCGCCGCCGCTGCCGCCGTCGCGCGCCGGCCACGCCGCGCTATATAAGCCGGCGCGCCGGGCCGCTGCGCGCATTCGCTCGTGAGCTCTTGCGCTGAGCACATCTCCCGGACCTCCGGAGAAGTGCGGCACTCTCGGTCACCCAGAGTCACCAAGACCCAGCGACGTGTTCATCTCCCGATCCCCGGAGATTGCACATATCTCTCGGATTTCCAGAGATCTCGCAACTCGATACCTTCGAGTTGTAAAGTGTTGGTTGGATAGGGACAAAAAGTGTTCAATAAAAAGAACTTATTTGTTTCTCCATAAACAACTCTTCTTCTTCTACAATCCTTCTCATTCCTCCTGCTTCCCGCTTCTGCCGCTAGGTGGCCACCACCTCTAAGGTCGCTCCCCACAAGTGACAGGTCGCCGCCAGGAGTTAAGTAGGAGACTCTCTGTGCAAAGTGCCAACTCGTTCTCACTCGAGAAGAATCACCAGCTAAGCTCGGAACTCCAGCTCGCTTGGAAACTTCTTTTAAGTCTCTCGAACCACTTCAGTATAGGGAAGTTGGATAAAAATCTAGCTCGGAGAAATCCGAAGCTAGACTCCGAGAGAGGAACGGTGAGCCGCGTGGCATCCGTCGGAGTAATTCCAAGCGGTAGCACTTTGAAGGGGCCGGTCATTCAAGTACATCGCCCGCTAAGGCGAGCGGTCGTGTTGAGCGACAGCCCGCCGGTGCGTTGTATTAAGAAACCACCGTCGCCTTCAAGGTCTTCCCCTTCGACTACTCCCACGGATCCGCCAAGTCCGCAGTTACTGGCGAAGGGGCCGGTCATTCAAGTACATCGCCCGCTAAGGCGAGCGGTCGTGTTGAGCGACAGCCCGCCGGTGCGTTGTATCGAGAAGCCTAAGCCTCTTCCACCGCCGGCGACTGTACCAACGCCGGAGGAGCTACCGTGCATTCGTCAGCTGACGCGACCTGTGCTGGTCACACCAGAACAGCGGCCGCCAGCCTGCGAAACGCCGGGAAAGCGACAGCCACTGCCTCCACGGCCAGCCGGACGGGAGTTAGACACTTTGCCTGAGTCCTTCCGCGGTTTAGCGATCCGCACGCCGAAGTTGCGGCTTAACGACGACGTGCCCGCGTCTGATCCTTCGGACGGTACACGAGATCTTCGTGACCGTCTGAACGAACTACGTCTCGCTTCTCCGCCACCTGGTAGATCTCGGTCCATTAGGCGTCGGAGAGACGGGAAGTATAAGACGCGAAGCACGTTGCGTCGAGATCGCGCACGGCTGCGTTGCTATCTCGCGAGGAAGCGCAACGGACTGAGTAAGGAGAAGTAGAAGGAACCGGCCCTTTTCAGGACCACCAATCAGCCCTTTTCAGGGCTAACAAAACAGTTAAAACGTAGACAGGTTATCCGTCTCCCCATTGCATAAGATTTGCCGGATACTCACACCGAACTTATCAAAGTTGATCAACGCTGTCGGCTCAGTAGGATTACTCATAGAGAAATTGTCTCCGACTTGCAAAATTTTTTCGATCAACACAACGCATTAGTTCTACTGTTCCGTACGGCCCTCGAGAGAATGCCAGCTGATAATTTTGCAGTTGTTATTAAACCTGACAAAATACCTAATGGTCAACATGAGCGAAGATACAATGCACCAACGATTGATGAAGTGGCAATCGTTATAGTCGGCGAAGAATTCCTTCCACGTGATATAGTTCTTCACCGGAGAAATGGAAATGTCGTACGAATCCCAGAAACGCATCGATCCTACGATGCATTGCAATATCCGATAATATTTTGGCAAGGAGAAGATGGATATCACTTCAATATTAAAATGTTAAAACCACGAACACAACAGGAGGATACAAAAAAAGTCAGCGCTATGAACTACTACGCATACAGATTGATGATTCGCGAAGGTGCTTTCAATCACATTCTTAAATGTCGGCTATTATTCCATCAGTATATTGTCGATATGTACGCTAAAATCGAGAGTGAACGACTTCTCTACGTTCGCTTAAATCAACAGAAATTGCGCTCCGAAGAATACATTCACTTACGCGATGCAGTTGTTAATGACGGAAATCTCCGTGCATTAGGAAAAATGGTTATATTACCGGCTACATTTACAGGGAGTCCTCGACACATGCATGAATACGCACAGGATGCATTGACGTACGTTCGTTCATATGGCCGTCCAGATTTATTCATAACTTTCACGTGCAATCCTACTTGGGATGAAATTCAAGAATTGCTGCTACCTGGACAATCCTCTTCAGATCGCCATGATATTGTCGCACGCGTTTTTAAGCAAAAATTAAAATCTTTCATGAATTTCATTGTCAACCATCAGATTTTTGGAGAGACACGCTGTTGGATGTATTCCATTGAATGGCAAAAAAGAGGATTACCTCATGCACATATTTTGATTTGGTTCATGGAAAAAATTACACCAGAAAAAATTGATGAAATCATATCAGCCGAAATACCAGATTCGAACATCGATCCGGAACTTTTCGAAATTGTTAGAAAAAATATGATTCATGGTCCATGCGGTATCATAAACAACCGTTCACCTTGCATGAAGGATGGAAAATTACTAAACGTTATCCACGAGACTTGAACAAGAACACTATCACAGGAGAAGATGGATATCCGAAGTATCGTCGACGTTCAATACATGACGGTGGAGAATCTATTATCATAAGAATTAATAACTGTGAAGTTGAAATTGATAATCGATGGATTGTGCCGTATTCTCCATTACTTTCAAAAACATTCAAAGCTCACATCAATGTTGAATACTGCAATTCCGTTAAATCAATTAAATACATTTGCAAGTATGTTAACAAAGGTAGCGATATGGCCGTCTTCGGAATTGGTGATGCAACCGAACCACATGATGAAACAAAACAATATGAATTAGGACGTTACATTAGTAGTAATGAAGCTGTTTGGCGTATTCTCGCATTTCCCATACATGAGCGTCATCCAACAGTGCTTCATTTGGCAGTACATCTTGAAAATGGTCAGCGAGTTTATTTTACAATGCAAAATGTCCGAGCAAGAGCTCTTGCACCACCGCAAACGACATTAACTGCCTTTTTTTCATTATGCTCAAGTGATTCATTTGCAAGGTCACTTTTATATTCAGAAGTCCCAAAATATTATACATGGAAGAAATCTACTAAAAAATTTAATCGTCGTCTACAAGGAAAACCAGTTCCAGGATATTCCAATTTGCGTTCCTCTGACGCATTAGGTCGTCTGTATACAGTTCATCCTAATAATCAAGAATGTTTCTACTTAAGATTACTGTTAATTAACGTACGTGGACCTACATCCTTTCAAGATTTAAAAACTGTTAATGGTCAAATGTGTGAAACGTATCGAGACGCTTGCTACAAATTATTACACTGGAAAATGATACGCATTGGGATACAGCTCTTGCTGATGCGTCAAACACTGGTACACCACAGCAATACGAATGTTATTTGCAATTATATAGTCACGTGTTTCCCATCTAATCCAATAATTCTTTGGAACAATTACAAAAATCATATGAGTGAAGACATTTTACATGGTTTGAGAGCAACGTCTGCAGACGTGCAATTTACACCAAGCATATACAATGAGGCACTCATTTTGATCGAGGACATATGCTTGACTATTGCTAATAAGACATTGGCTCAATTGGGACTGACTGCGCCGAATCGATCAACAATGGATATCTGCGAACGTGATTTACATCGTGAATCGCAATATAACATCCAAGAATTAAAGATTTCGTTTCAACCAATCTACCGAAATTAGTTGAGGAACAACGTGTTGTTTACAATACTATTAGTGCTATAGACAATAACATCGGTGGATTGCATTTTCTTGATGCACCTGGAGGGACAGGAAAAACTTTCCTTATTTCACTCCTTCTAGCGAAAATTCGGTCACGAAATAAATTTGTTCTTGCCATTGCTTCATCTGGCATTGCCGCAACACTTTTAGATGGTGGTAGAACAGCACATTCTGCATTAAAATTGCCCTTAAATTTGCATGTTACTGAGACGCCAACATGCAATATAACTAAAAATTCCGGCATGGGAAAAATTTTACAAACATGTCAACTTATTATATGGGACGAATGTACAATGGCCCACAAAAAAGCCTTGGAAGCACTTGATCGTACACTGCAAGATTTGAGGGGAAATAGTGCACCCTTCGGGGGAGCGCTGATTTTATTGTCCGGCGACTTCAGACAAACTTTACCAGTAATTCCACGCTCAACACCAGCTGATGAACTTAATGCGTGTCTGAAGTCATCTACTTTGTGGAAAAATGTAAAAACATTGCGCTTAAAAAAAATATGCGGGTTCAATTACAAAATGATTCATCCGCCGAGCTATTCGCACAACAGTTATTAGACATTGGCAATGGAAAAATGGTTACACACACGTCGACGCAATTAATCACAATGCCACCAACTTTTTGTACTACAACTGCGTCAAGGAGTCAATTAATTCAGAAGGTTTTCCCACATCTCACGCAAAACTATACAAGTCATAAATGGCTTAGCGAGCGTGCTATCCTAGCAGCTACAAACAACGATGTTAACCTAATTAACTATTCCATTCAAAATGAAATACCCGGAGAACCTACAAATTATAAATCGATCGACACAGTACTTAACCAAGACGAAGTTGTCCATTATCCCACAGAATTTTTAAATTCACTTGATTTACCAGGTATGCCTCCACACGATTTAACGTTAAAAATTGGTGTTCCCATAATTCTTCTCCGGAACATAAATCCACCACGACTTTGCAATGGTACAAGGCTTGCAGTGAAAAAGCTAATGAAAAATATCATTGAAGCTACAATTTTAAATGGCAAATATAAGGGTACTGATGTTCTACTGCCAAGTATTCCTATGATACCAACTGACATGCCTTTTGAGTTTAAAAGATTGCAGTTATTAGTATTATTATATACATTATTATTATTATTATTATTATTATTATTATTATTATTATTATTATTATTATTATTATTATTATTATTATTATTATTAGACGGACAACTGTATGTAGCCTGTTCACGCGTCGGTAAACCTTCCGATTTATTCATGTTCATTCCGAACAAAAAACGAAAAATATAGTGTACCCTGAAGCACTTTTGTAAATATATTTCTGAATGTCTTTATGCAAAAAAATCTAAAATTTTATTTTGTTTTTATAAATATTCTCCTACTCCTTACAAATTTTACGTGGGCGAAGCCACGACGGGTATCGCTAGTAATATATAAACTTCGACCAAATAATTAAGTCTTTCTTTATTATCGCTCCACCTCGGCAGCAAGTCTAAGAAATAAATAGTTTATTGTTAAATCCCGATCAGGGGATATAACATTAATAGCCAACGTATTGTTTCGAATAAAAAAGATGATATTGACAAGCTAAACAGAGTGTATTTCAATATTTTAAAATAATTGTATTTACACGAAACCTCCGACTCGACAAAACATTCCACTCGAGCAATTATTGAGTTCTACCATAGCAACTATAGATAATAATTGTCATACCTTAAACGACACTATCGAGAACATCGAAGCATACAAAAACGAGTCGCAATCGAGTTTGAGTAAAAGATCAAAATTGGAAACAAAAATTATCGAGATCAAAAATAGAACGCTTATAACGAGAAATTATTGCTTAGACAATAAAATGATTTTCTCTGACTGGCTAGAATTTTTGAAAGCTGAACTCGAGTACAACGACCTATAAGAATACATCGGGTCCGAAAATTCACAGATAGAGTCACCGGAAGAACGATAAAAAATCAACAGTATGATAAAAGATATCATAATCAGTCGCAAAATAATTTCGATCAAAGAACCATTAGAGATTTTGAAAAAATTGAAAGAGATGCGATTAATTCGAGGAAACTTCAACTCCTTTGATCTTAAAGTTGGTATTTTTAAAATAAAAATGAAACCCGGTGAAAAAGTAGCCGAATTTTACGACCGTTTCGATTCGATGGTAAAATTGTACGACGAAGGTGAGCCACCAGCGCCATTATCAGAACATAATAAAGCTTTCTTTAGTGCGACTAAAGCCTGAAAGCGGACCGGAAACGTATCTGCTATGAGTGCCGCCAAGAGACGGACCATGTTGGGGCAAACTGCCCTCTGAAGAAATGGTATGTCGATGATAAAAATAAAAATAATAAAGATAAAAACGAGCGGGGTAATGGTAGAGGTAGAGGTAGAGGTGGAGGTAAAGTCAGAGTCGGAGGGAGAAACGAGTCGCGTAATCATCCATACTCGAAGAAACCATCAAAAAATACCAAACCAAGTAAAGGTTTTTTCCTTAGAAATCTCGAGAAATGCGATGATGAAATAAGATGCGCAAACAACGACGAAAGCGCAAATATTTCGATAGACGGTAAAGGAACCCTATACCTAAAATCGGTAATAGATAACAAAAATATAGAACTCTCGAAAGTTATTCTAGCCACGAACGCGTCCGAAAATCTAATGTCCCCCGGAAATTTGTCGAATCGGGCTACAGTATCTACCTTGACGATGAAAAGTTACTTATGTCGGATAAATTCAATGAAAGAGGGGACAGTCTCACGAGTCATACTGAGCTTTCGCAATCACATTGATTCTATGTCAACAAGCGGTACGTAATTAAGTTATTCGATGACCCTTTAGCTTAGAAGTCATAGAATCTTGTCACCCTGTCGACCTGTCAAGCTGAATACCTTGCGATGAGCGAGACCATACAAGAGCTTATTTCGCTTGATAAGTCGATAAGAGACATGATAGGTAAGACATGAAAGAACCAATAGGAAATATCAGCCTCGTAACGTACTTTTAAAATATTATTTTTGATATTTTTGATTATCAAACGTTGGCACGAGTACGAAAGCGAGTCATCGACTTTTGTTAATGTTTTTGAACGCGTATACCTGGCTACGACTGACTCAACCTAGAATATACTATTGTATATAAATAGCGTTATATCTCTCTATGTTTATCTGTCATCTTGTTTGCTGTGTGCACAACTTTTTTCTTAGATCTCTTTTTTTCCGCTCATATCTATAATTAAAATGCCTACTCCATCTAACCAATCACACGCTCCATCTTGGCTCATGGACTTTTACAGTAATATTTCTAAACAGTTCTCTGATCTAAAAAATTATCTATCTAATCAATTCGCTGAATTAAGCTCGAATATTAAAAATATGGCGGCAACTATGAACGTACTATCTAAACGTGTGTCTGAACTCGAGTAAGTTTCCTCCTAAAATGCGGAAGTAATATCTAATATAGGAAGCGAAGTTGAGTTGGTTAAAAGCTGAAAGAAATTGCTCTATACACTTTCAGCCTGATAATTCTCATTTAAGAGATGACTGACTGAGATGACAAAAATAAGAAATTCGACATCAACAGGAAGAATAAAACTAGTTCTCTAGTCTTTAAATGCTCTTCATCAAATATTCACTCTGTATCTCAGTTACACAAACTTTCTACCATTAATTCTCAAATTTTTTACAACTCCGGTGGTGATACTAACAAGGAGACCATCTCACCTTTGAGTCACGGATTTTTACCAACAATTTTTGGGGTCTCCAGGAACCTAATAATAAAGCTCCCTATAGTTTTATTGAATGGGCCTTAGGGCCGATTTTAAAAGGGATTTTCTCTTTTATTTAAAAATAGTTGAGATTTTCTATGTCAAGATAGGAGCACTTAAACAAAAAAATGCACCGATCAAAAGTTTTGAAATTTTTCGAAGAATCTGTCTGAATTTTTGAATCGTCCATTACACTTTTTTAGAGGTTTCTGAATTTCGCAAGAAAAGCATCAAATTAGGGTCTCTGAAAAAGGGTAGTGGACAATTCAAAAAATTTTGAAAAAAATCAGGCAGATTCTTTGAAAAATTTCAAAACTTTTGATCGGTGCGTTTTTTTGTTTAAGTGCTCCTATCTTGATATAGAACATCTCAATGATTTTTAAATTAAAAAGAAAACTCCTTTTAAAATCTGCCCTAAGGCCCATTCAATAAAACTATAGGGAGCTTTATTATTAGGTTCCTGGATACCCAAAAATGTTGGTAAAGACCCATGACCCAAAGGTGAGAAGGTCTCCTTGTAAACTATCTTTTGGCCCATTGTGACCCAAAAAAGGGCATCTTCTTCTCAGAATAGCTTACTTCGTATCAGAACAAATTAGTTTCGCTAGACCAGTAAGGTATACGCCCCTATTTTCGGTCATGTTCCTATATTCGGTCAATAATTGAAATTTACAACTTAATTGTACGTAAAATTTTTTTTTTTTTAAATTGGTTGAATAAATCGAACATCTTCAACATAAATATATTATTGAAATTTGCGTGCGCAATCTTACTGTTTTTATGCGCAAAACCACCCAATCTGAATCGTTACCAATAAGGTCAGAAAAAGCTCTAAGTCACTTTTTACACGGCAATACATGAAAATTCTTTATTTACACTTTTTCACCGCTAATATTTCTTATCATTATCAGTACACCAGTAATTGCAGCAATATATTAACTTAATAGAAACACGCGCGTCATAATTCAATGTACAACTATTATAATTATATTATAATAGTTATTATAATTATTACTTACTTATATACTATTATATTATTATTTATTATTATTTACTTATATACTATTATAATTATTATCTACTACTCTTAGCGACTTGTATGAATATTGTTGTAATTAGAAATCAATATTATTATTGATTCACGTTTCATACACACGATTACAGACTCGTATTTTAGTCCTCGTTGAAGGTTTTGCCTTAGCAGAGCACTTTAGCTTGATGCCACCATGCTTGGATCGTCATTTCAGTCCCACTCCAACGTCCTTGGCCAACTCATTTGGTCACACTGCAGGCTTTTAACTGACACTTTGGTTTTCCTGACTCACTGCAACACTCGGCCACTTGCCACATTCTGGGTTGAAAAATCAGACAAACACAGACCCTTGACTACCTTTCAGCCAGTTACAGGCTCAACTTGCTTAACTTGCTTAAATTGATTCTCCCAGGCATCAGCTTTCAATGTCATGCTTCAAGTTTTCCCACAAAACTACACTGGATAGGTGACCACGGGCTCCATTTTATTGCTTAAGAGCTAAAGCTTATATCTTTCCGTCGTACAAATTGCTGTGACCAAGATAAGCGTATACGTAGGCATTAATGCAGTAGCTACAGATCCGCAGCTCAACAGCTCGCGTGATTCTTCAGCACGTATTGGCTGCTTCATGCTTTTACTATTTCAAGAGTAATGTATAATTTTTATTATGACTTTGAAGCTGACATATCAGTCCTCTAAAGATCAATCTCAGCCTCGGTCCTTCATCGGCGATGTCTTATTAGACTTAAACCTTTCTTCGTGAAGGAAAATTGTTTTCCTACGGTGAAGTGCAGCACTGAGTATTGCTACTTTTTCCCCGTCATAATTTTTATCATATTTATAAGATATAGTATATTTCTCTCTCTTTCAAAAAACCATCACTTTACCAGTTGATGATACTATTTTTTCCGACCGAAGCCTAAAATTAGCGGAAAAGTTGCGTATTTTAGGTTATAGTGGGAAAAAAATATTTTTTCTCATTTATATTTTTAGGTAAGGAAAACATGAAATTTACATTTTTATTTCTCGTATTACACCGTCTTGATTTCACTGTATTTTACTAATGACAGCAGTGAAGGTAGTTTCCAGATGACGATATTTAATTTGTAAATTTCGAGGAGAACCCCATTGTCACAGAAATGAAACAACACAAGTTTTCACCTCGTAGGTCGTCAAATTCTTTATTTAAAAATCAATGTTTCCTTGGTCAATTGCCAACCTCTTCAGGATCATAGCAATACAATAGCGAGAGACACGTGTATTTTTATGCTGAGTCTACGACTGACGTATCAGATAAATATGTGTAAACACCAGACTGTTGGAAAGTCTGATATGAAAATGTTACAAATATTTAAAAATCTTTTATCTTGTTCAGTGTATTAACGGTGTTGTTTATAAGGATCATCTTCAGGATTCGGTGGCGGTGCCAATTCTTTTCATTGCCCGGTATTTTACCTTAAATTTTTTATTATAACGCATCCGAAATAGTATTCTAGCCTTAGATCAATTTACAGAGGTCCGGGTAAATTTACATTTATAAACTTCTTTAGTATGTAAAAGCCGTATAATTATAAGGAAAGTGTAAAGTAATTCCAAGAAAAAAACTTACCTAAGTAAATATTTGGTAAATAATTAAGCGAATCAAAAACTCTGAATACGTCCATTCCCATTTGAACGGCAAGCTCACAAAACTTGAATACAACATTGTCTGGATAGTTTGTATACCCAACTGCATTAGCTCCTCGCAATAACATTTGAAACGGAATATTTGGAATTAGCTTTCGCATATTTTCTAGTCTTTCCCAAGGGCACTCATGCAAAAATCGAAGAGATACATCAAACGTTGCACCACCCCAATTTTCCAAAGCAAAAAGCTTATTGAATTTATTAGAAACAAATGGGGATATTGCAAGCAAATCATGTGTCCGAACACGTGTAGCCAATAAAGATTGATGAGCATCTCTGAATGTTGTATCCATCAAAAGCAATCCTTCTTGGTTACGAATGGCCTTAGCAAATTTTTCAGGTCCTTGCTCTAGCAGTATTTTGCGAAATCCTTCAGGGGGAAAGAAATTTTCTGGAAAATAAAAAGAAAATTAAGGAATTATTAATAATTCTACATCTTAAAAAGTTTTATAGAAAAAATGATTGAACAAAAAAAAAACGAGCTTAATATGAAATGTACAAAGAGTACAAGGAACAGAATCATATGATACATGTGGCTCAAGGGCTCAAAGGGGGCTTAAATGTCTATTTACAGTATTTGCATGCTAAAGTAAAAAAAAATTAACTCATAAGAACCGCTATCAATACTTGATTTGAAAGTATTTTGTCTATTTACATAGTTAAAACCAGTTAAATATCCTGATAAAAGTCTAAAGACCTTCTATATAAGCATTTCACATATCTAAGCAGCTTGTCGTAGGATTTCAAGTAATCGGGGAATCAAAACGGATCTATGAAGTTTTATTTTGTTAGATAGATAATCGATCATGGTCACATCCTCGAGCTAAGTATAAGATGAATTTTAGCTACTGATGATAAACTTTAACTTGAACTTTATCTTATGCTTAGCTCGAGGTTGCGACCATGGTCAGTTGTCTATCGAACAAAATAAAATCTCATAAACATATTTTGATTCATTCGATGACTTGGAATCCTACGATAGGTAGCTTCGATGTGTAAAACTCTTATGTACAAGATCTTTAAACTCATATGAATTTAACTGCTTCTAAGTATTATAACACGGCACAAGAGGCAAGCGGACCACAAAATTTACGCTGAACACGATAGAGCGCGTGCATGTGTGTGGGTGTGTATGTTTTCGCGATTCACAGGTCGACACAGCAGCAGCAAGCGAGCAATGACAATAACGTTACATGACGGTATATGTGCAAAAGAGGCAGCTAGCGGCATAGCAGCATAGCTGAGTTGGCACTGCATAATAGATCAGCAGATATCGAGGACGCAGAAAGGGCACGTGAGACGAGTTTTCGAGCTCATGTATCGCCCGGATTTGTGCAACATTTCGCACAGTAGCCCACACGTGGGCTAGTGAAAATTTTCGTCGTTGCACGCGAGCCAACGACGCCTGAAAGTGGGTGCTTGTATGTTCGTGTAAGAGTGTAGCCGTGCTCGGCTGGCGAGTATTGCGGTGTCGATACGCAGTGAGTGGATATAAAATCTCCTCTGGGAGTAAAATACCAGGTAAGATGGTAACCTTGTTGACCATGTTGAGCGTTTACTGTCTAGCAACATACAAGTATTGTTGGACTAATAAATTTTATCAACTGACAGTTTACCTGAAGAGGGTCACGAACGAGTGACCGAAACGTTGTGAAAAAAAAGAACTTTTGAACATCAAAACCTGTGCCCATTCCAAATGATGACAAATTTAGTTTAACTACAAATACACGGAGCAATCGAAGACAATTTTACGATTATAAATTTTTACAGATTTTTCCAACCACGTCTTTTAACAAAATGGCGTTCATGAAGTAAAATGTTTATGAAAAAACAAACTCAATTTTTATCTCGAAAACTATTGAGTTTATGATAAAAGTTTATTGAGTTAAAAAATCTTAAAATTTATCAAGGAACATTTTCAAATTTTTTCAGATTTTTTGGAGCGCAATTTTCTGATTTCCGGAAAATTCGGTAAGTCCAATTTCCCAAAATCATCTCCAAAAATTCTGAAAAAATTTTCCGAATGTTTCTTGATTAATTCTAAAGCTTTTTGATCCATAAATTTTTTCTCGAAACTCAATGGTTTTCGAGTAAAAAATTATACATTCTCATCCGTACATGCTTTTTCTTGCATGATCATATGCATGAACAATTTACTTCATGGCCACCATTTTGTTAGAAAAATCAGTCAACATTTTCTAAGATACTCCTACACTCATAATCACCTCAGATTTTATTTATATCTTGACTTTTTTTACCGCAGCAGAACGAACAAATTCTCCAAGTTGATTTTTTCACAAGCTTTTAAGTTATTTTTGTTCAACAACCATAACTTTTTGATGAAGCATTATATCTTAATTTTCAACCCAGATTCTAAAAGGGCGTTAAATTTTACATAAAAGTATGTCTGTGCAAAGTCTTTTCAACGTCCAAAACATGGAAAAAATCGCATCGATCGCAAACGAAAATTCTCGTCACTTTCAGCAGGGTATAATGGCTTTAAGAACTATTTTGAAGCGGTTTTTTCTATTCAATGAGCTTTGCTATTTTTATTCTCGAAAAAGAATAACTTCTGGGAAAAAATACCAAGATCGATAAGTTTTGAAATCATTCAAGTAATACGTATAAAATATTCATATTTTTTTTACAAGTCTATCGTCCATTTTTAAAAGATTAAAGTTGCCGTTTTTGTAGAAACCAGCAGATCTTAAAAGTTTCTGAAGAGGGGCGATAGATTGTATTCAAAATTCTGATGAAATTTATAAGTAGTTTTTTACTGATTATGAGATACTTTTTTCTACAAAATAATTTCTTATTGAGATAAGAGTTCAATTATCAAATACGATTTGTAGCAATTAATAATATAAAATACGAACTTTTTAAGTCTTCATCAACGTGCAAGGTTGGTATGTGAGGTTGAATATCAGCTGGTTTTAGGTTCGTAGCCAAAGGAGTAGTAGGTCCATTTACAAGAACCGTTCCCAAATAATTTAATAATTTTTGTGCTCTATTTTGACTTTGCTGAAATTGAAAGAGTTGTGGATTTTCATCTATGAAGTTAGTATCTACAATTCCATTGACGAATTTTTGATCTTCCAAAACGTTTAACAAAAATGGAATATTTGTTTTGACTCCTCGTACTCGAAACTCCCTTAGAGCTCTATTCATTTTCGAGCAACATGAAGGTAAATCGGCAGCATGAGCAATAACCTTTCAAAAACAACAATATTTTAATTTTAATTAAGTACATTCTATGAATAATTATTTTATTTGTATTATTTTAATTGTATGTGTTCTTAAACTATCATCAAGTAAAAAAATACCTTAACTATTATTACGCCTTAAGCGGACCGTCCTGGGTTAAAAGCTTAAATTCAAAAATAAAATTATGAATCGTAATAGTTTTTGCGATAGTAAAATATGTTCATTTCACACCTGACTGACCAAAAAAAACTTCTACCCAAGCTCTGAAATACCAATTACACGACTTTTTTCATAAGACGAAATATTGTGTTATAAATCACTTACCGCATGATCTTGAAAAGAGTTTTTCATCAATATTGATCTATGGGGTCTTAAAATCTTCAGAAAAGTACCCTTATTCACCAAAGTGGAGCAGAACTTTGAAAAATTGTGTACAACTTTATATACGTCCAAATGTGAAAATTTTTAAGAAAATTAGTATTTTATCAACACTAAATGACATATTTGAGCTCTTAGAAGAGAAACAAATTTTTTTTTCAAATTCTGCTCCACTTAAGTGGATGAAGGTACTTTTCTGAAGATTTTGAGACCCCATAGATCAATATTGATGAAGAGCTCACGTTAGAATCGCGTGGGAAGTAAATCCAATTATAATATTTAGTATTATGAAAAAATAGGCGTAATTGGTATTCCAGACCTTGGGTAGAAGTTTTTTTTTGGTCAATCAGGGATCTAATGAACATATTTTACTATTACAAAAAAAAATTTCCACTATTTTTATTTATACAGCTAGTTTTGAATTTAAGCTTTTAACACCAATCGGTCCCTTTAAGTACAATGTCAAAATTGAATGCGAAACCCCAATGAAAATATTTTATAAGTTCTTAGGCAAGATTTTAAAAAGATCTTGTATAAGATCTTATGCAAGAACTAACGTATGATAATCGACCTTGTAAGTTCTTGCATAAGATCTTGATAAAATTGTAAGAAATCTGGTAGCAAGTTCTTGTATGAGATCTTGATAAAACTGGAAGACTTCAGGTAGCAAATTCTTAAGAGAGTTTTTGATTTCATTACTAGACTTGAAATAACAAGTTCTTATATAATTTGAATTACATGATTGTGATGAAGTTTTACTATTTTATCAAGATCTTATACAAGAACTTGCTACCAGATGTCTTACAATTTTATCAAGATCTTATACAAGAACTTACAAGGTCGATTATCATACGTAAGTTCTTGCATAAGATCTTATACAAGATCTTTTTAAAATCTTGCCGAAGAACTTATAAAATATTTTCATTGGGGAAGGAACATTTCTTTCATTGTACTTCGAACGATTACCATTTAAAAAGAGAGGAAAATTTAAAAATTAAATTACAGTATTCTAGAACCTCTCTCTTTAACCATCATTCGAGCTCTTTCTTCAAACCTCAATTGCTTTTTTACCCTCTGAGAAAAAGAACTTACTGCGGCCCCAACCACGTGTAGGTTGAGCTTTGCCCTAAAACTGTTTCCTATGTTAATGACTTTTCAGCGGTGATCCACAAGGATTCAAACTCACACACAAAACTCAGGCAGCAGGCTACCACTGCTATTGGAAGTGCGACCTTAGTATGACACAAATGTCTCCGGCTTTCCCACCACCACCTCCCGAAGGCGAAATCTAGTGAATTTTCGCAAAAATTCGCTAAGTATGCGGGCTTTTTTAAAAATAGTTTTTCATGTTGGACCAAAATAGTAGAATATACGTTTTGAAGAATAAATATTCTAGTTTCCCAATTTTAAAATGTTAAGTTTCAAAGATTATGCATGCAAAAAACTAAAGTACTGGTTTTTTGCATAAAGATTTCAAGTTCAGTATTTTAGATCCAAAAATTGAAGGAGCTTGAGAGAATTTTGGAAAATTGTCGAAAAATCACGTTTTTCGGAACTTTTCCCTATTTTCCTCGGAAAATACTTATCCGATCGGGACGAAAGAAATTAGTTTGAAATGTAATTAAATTTTCTATATTTTCTCTTGTGAGAGCATCACTGCAGCTGACTTAGTTTCAAAAGTCTTTTAGAAAAACCGAAAACTTCACTACAATTTGTTCGTTTTTTGTTAATAAAAAAAAAATTATTGTCCAAAACGCAACAAAATTAACCCACATGTTCCCATAGACCCCCTACAAGGTGGTGTAGGTTGCTTTTCGCTATTTATTTTGGCAGAAAAAAATCTACTTTCACTGGACTATTGATTTTATTTATATGGAGATCCCTGTATCTGGGATGTAAAACAATGATCTGTCTAGAATGACCCTTGAAATTTAGCACCCAATTACAGATGAACTCCGAATAAAACATAACAGGTCCAATAACTGAAGCCAAAACCACTCTTCGGAACAATCTTAATTATTAAAGGATTAATAATTAAATTATTAAAGTTTATGTAGCAGTTTATATTAACACCTAAGTATCTCAAAAAAGAAATCGACTTTACGGTACAGCCTTCTGAGAAAATTAATGCAGTATATTTGCTTTCCGGTTATAAGAAACTGACGGCAAAATCACCCCGTGGATTGATAAAACACATGGACAGTAAGCTAACAAAACTCCTGACTAGTCACGATTTCTTCAGGATATAATTGTACCGAACCAAAAACGATACAACTTCAAACACAGACAATCACTATGATTTGAGAACAAGGAAATATTTAAGGTAAAGTGGGGGAAAACGCCAGCTCAGGGAAAATGCCACTTTGTTATATTATCGTTATAAGAAAGAAAATTTATATAAGTGACCTATTGCAATTGGTGTTATGATAGTCCGATTACATCTACATAAAATAGCTGATTTTTAAATATTCGTTTAGTTTTCAATGAAGTGTTTAAGTGGAAATTGTTAACGACATCTAGATAATGACAATACATAATGCAAGCTTAGCCATGGTAGTACGCAAGGAGATCACGAAAATGAATTAGTATTTCATTTTTTTTAATGCATTCAGATAAAAGGCATATTGCTCTAATTGGGGTGGCGACTTCCCCGCATGCTTGGAGAAAATGCCACTTTTGAACCAAGATGCTAAATTTTTTTATAACTATTAAAATAACAATATTAAGTAATAATTTTGTTTTCTTATAATACATAAACGTGTTTTTTACAGTCCTCAATGCTTAAGATTTGATTTCATGCATTCATTACTTTTTTATTCCAATTTTTTCCTTAGCTATGGCGTATTCTCCCGCTTTACCTTAAATAGTTTACCAGTACACCACTGGCATTCAAAATTTTACAGGTAATTATTTTAATTTAAAGACTTTAACTTTAAAAATGTAATGTAGCAAAACAAAAGGTAGAAATAAACTTGCTATTTATGGAATAAAAACAGCTGAATCGATTAATACGAGCAGAAAATAATACTTCTATTAGCTTTCTAAAGAATGGATACGATTTACGATTCTTTATATAATCGTGCTGAGATGACTTTAAGTGAAAATAGATATTCAAGGAGAGTCTGCATCATTGCTGAAAAATATAATGTGGCTTTGAAGCCATATTTGGGAGTGATTAAAGTTGGTAGCTAGCTCTCTTGCATTACGTTTTAATTTCTTTATGTAGGTAGAATCTCATGGATAACGATTTATTAAAGGGTACCTTAAAATTGAAAATTTTTTATTAATTTTTTTAGAAGGATGTCCACTGCCTATTCCATGGCATTTTTCAAAACTCTCAAATTCTGATTTTTCACTGAGGTACGGCTGTTTCCGTGGGCCTTTTTCATATACTTAACACGTTACATTTTTTCTACTTTCGCTTTTTCTGGCAAGTTATGTTATTGGTCACCTGTCGTAATTTTCAGAGAATATCAATCGAGCTTCAATACCAGAGTTGCGAACACTCCTTCAAAACATCAATATTTACGAACACAAGCGCTTGAGGAGTGATCGACTACGTAGAGTGCTCTGCATATATAGTTAAGCAAACATTTTTTTTTTATTTTACGTTATTTGCCGAAATTCAAATCATAAAAGTACAGTTTTAGAGTGATCAATGAATTCAATTGGAAAGAGAAGTGAATCTTCAAAGACATTTCCGTGGTTGAATTTTTTTTCTAATATTTTAATCATCTTTTCTTCATTTTGAATGTTCATTTTTTAATTATATTTTTTACGTACTTGAACTTTAATTTTTGTCGATTTTTTAAAAAATTTTTAAGATTTTATTTTCCACGCTTTCTATTTATTCAATTTTCATTAATAAAGTATTGTATATGCAGGCCCAATACTCTGCTACCCCCCCCCCCCTCCCCTCCTAGACTCCCATAACCTCAGCCCCTTAACTTATAAGCGGTGAACTTTATCTGTACTTTAACTTTCATGTAGTGTTGTAAATTAAATTTTGTATTCTCTTTGGTTAAGAACGCTACCACTAGAGGGTGTCGGCCCGGCGAGTCGCACTCGCTATCAAAGCGGTCGAGTCTGTGAGACAGATACAGGCCCGCTCCGCGGTAAATTCATTACCTAGCAGATGCTAGCGGTAGGTGCAAGCGCACTTGAGTTTCACGGTCGGAGCGATTTTTCTCTCGGCTCGCTGCGAGCTTACAGGTTGGCGGTCGGAGATTTATTCTCAGCTCGCTGACGACAGTAAGAAGACGGTCGTTGGGTAACCCTAGCTCGCCGTCGCTCAAGTGTGTTTGCAGCCTATCGGCTGGCAAAGTTGCTTTTTGAAAGCGCGACTCTTGCGACGAGCTGCAAGAGTCGGCTGGTTATACTCGGCGAACGCCGATAAATCAATCTTTTTCAATATTATTGCGAGATTGATTGGCCCAAGTTTGCGTTAGAATCACGAAACTCAGGAAATTTACTTATTTCAATACGATCATATTTTGTTCACGCTTATGTACATATATTTTCAATTTTGACTCATAATAAATAATTATTACTCTTTTAAACATACATACGATTTCATAAAACTTATTTAATTCACCCTTCCAGCACAACAGATCAAGAAAGCAAGGCTTTATTGTTTTTGGCCTTTGACAACAAAAAACACTCTTCAAGTTTCATTTATAAATCAGAGAATCCCCCACCATCCTGCACCCCCTTGTATACTTAATCTACTATCCTCTTAGAAGGATACCAAAAGAGATGGGGGCCATATAATGGCAGGAGGGGTGTGAGTGTGAGTTATCAGGAAATTCAAATTTGAAATTCAAACTAAGATTAATAACAAAATAAAAAAAAGTTAATATTTCTTTTCTATCATACCTTGACTAAAAGAGAATCATAATATGGCGATATAGTTGCACCAGCATAAGCTGAAGCTCCATCAAGCCTAATTCCCATTCCTTCTCCTGAACGAAAAACTTCAATACGACCACTGTCGGGTTGAAATTGTTTCGATGGATCTTCAGTTGTAATGCGACATTGAATTGCATAACCTCTTGGTACTATTTTATCTTGAGTCATACCAAGTTCAGGTAGAGTTAAACCTTCAGCAATTCGTATTTGAGACTGAACAAGATCAATTCTGTTAAAATAAAATATCATTAATTTTTCGATACATGAATTGGTGTATTTCATAGTTATATTTTTAACAAAACAGAAATATACGTCAAAAGTGAATATTTTCTATATTAAATTTATTCTTCAATAAAAAAAAACGAATTTTATTACCACATACTACTATTTTGTCATAAGCTAAGAATTATGATTGATTATGAAGTTGTATTTCTTGCAACAACTTGTGCTACTATGTCATTTCGAGTTGAATAGAACATTTTTTTTCTATACATGAAGAATTTCAAAGAAAATCAAGTATAGAGAAGCAAATACGGTCGGTCATTATAAGATAATTCATAAAGGTAAATTGTAACAGAGTCATGGCATGCAGTTCGACTAAACAAATTCGTGTCGACCAAGCATCGTTACAAGTCTATATTAGTTTGCGTATGCATGATTTTCCCGTGTTTTAAGTGAAAATATTGAAGATGCAACATATTCACGTGGGCTCGTAGTGCTTGTGAGGGATTTTGGTTGGGTGACGAAATACTAAATTATCAACACAATCAATTAAGGGCTCAAAAGTAGCTTAAAATCGAAAACATTTTTATTTCATTTTCGAATAGGATTTTTTGTCCCCTTTCCATTGCATTTTTCGAAACTTCAAAATTTTGATCATTCTGTGAGATACAGCTGTTTCTGTGAGCCATTTTCGTATACTTTGCGTGTTAAATGTTTTCTTCTTTTGCGTTTTCTGGCGTTTTATGTTTTTACAAAGTGCAGCTCAGTTGTCGTAACATTCAGAGCGTACTAATTGGTTGGACTGAGGTTGTGACCGTAACCATTGATAATCTGAAGAAGTGTACGCGACCCTCGTGCTGTAACTCTATCGCTACCCTCCAAAAGTTACGACAACTGAGATGCACTTCGTAAAAACGTAAAACGCCAGAAAACGCAAAAGAAGAAAAAATTTAACACGCAAAGTATACGAAAATGACTCACGGAAACAGATGTATCTCACAGAATGATCAAAATTTTGAAGTTTCGAAAAATGCAATGGAAAAGGGACAAAAAATCCTATTCGAAAATGAAATAAAAATGTTTCCGATTTTAAGCCCCCTTTGAGCCCTTAATAAAGAAATAGTTATAAACTGTATATTGTAAAGTCCAAAATAAATAAATGTACAAGATGTTCGGGGTGCCACTGCATGTAGAACATGCAGACTCAACGATTATAATCTCGGGGAAGCGAGTTCATGTCGATGGCGAAAGAATTCGATTGAATAATAAATAAAAGACTTTACTACACGAATATCGATATGGCTCGAGAGATAGTTAGTGTGTTTGTTGAGTTGTTTGAGTTGGAGATCTTCTCTAGAGACACTGCGAGTGTTAGCGATGTTGGCTAGTCAAAGGCCTAATTGCGAGTGGGCGGATCTGAGGTGACTCTCCGAAGGTACGATTTTGAATGTGTTCTTCTCCTTGCGAATTACGCTAGTGCGCATGTGTCGTTATCGATAAATTAGAAGTATCGACGTATCAACCTGCCGAAGTGTCTTGGCTATGCCATGCTCTCTTGATGATCTTGTCTATGTGTGTGTGTGAATGTGTATAAGTTAGTCACGATCTCTCGAGCCAGACGAGTATCGGAGGTATCATTGTGTCGGGGAATGTATGTGGTATATTTCCCGTCACATGCTATACAATTCAGCGAGAGAGAAGCAACAGCAAGGCCAATAAGGCAGATAAATTTGAGCCACTTTTTGGCAAAGAGCTCGCGTTTCGAGTTTGAGATAATTTCTTGCTTGTATTATTAGGTCCGTGATAGCCCTATCGATTTTGGTCAACGAGTCGCTAATATTACCACCTGGACTTTGTCAGCCTCTCTAGTCTTTGCTGCCAGTGACCTCGAAGTCAATCTGGCTTGTTATTCTTCGATCACTCGAATCTATACGAGCAAGCAACTTCTTGGCTTGCTCAATTGAGCTAGTGCTTTCCGCATCCCTATACTACGCTCACAACAACTAAGTGGCATAACATGTGTGAACTTAAAGTACATAAAGTAACGTATTATGAACCCGCTCTAATACAATGTCTGTCGACTGCTCTCTTCCCCGCACTCGCTCACGATCTCGACAAACATCAAGCGCACCTCCACTTCTGAACGTGGTAAATCACCCATTAACGCAAATTTTACCACCATCACTGGAAAATGAAAGGGGTGAACTCGCCCGAACCAAATGCAAGGCGATCTCTTGTGGAGCAAGAGCCATTCGATCTTTGACCTCCGAACGAACCAGACCAAAATCTTGATCTCGGGGCTTGAAATGAGCCAGACAAAAACGTGGCTCTTTTGCAAAATCTACAAATTGCTGTCGATAAAAATGCCGAGCAAGTCGCTGACTATAACAACGAAAAAGCTGCGAATTAAAGCGCCATAACCAATCTAAGACATTCAATTTCGTTACCATAAATCAATGCCATGGAAAATATATTCCCACCTACTTTGCAAAGCTTAGAGACTTTTGCTCAAACTTAATTTCTTTATGTCATCACTGCCAGAGTACAGCAGCTTGGACTATAAAGACTCGTCCCGTTACCTAACTAAATGTAAGGAGTGCACTGTTGCCTTACATATACCCGCTGGAAATCACTTAAGCATATTGGAGAAGGGACTCATAGGTGCTGCCGAGAAATGGGGACAGTGCTTAAAACCAATTGAACTCAACTAGAAACTATTTGCTGAACTTTTCCACACTTAATTCGATAGCCATTCGATAAAAAGCAGCTTAAAAGATAGAATATGTTCAATACAAATAATTGATTTTGAGGAGAATGATCTACTCTCTGTGAAAATTGATGAACGAGTGGAGCTATAGTCGTTGTATTCTATTGTTGTGCAAATGGTGCTCAAATCAAATGATAAAAAGGTGAACAATTTTATCGACGGTAGTTCACGTCCTGCATACAAAAATAGTTTACTCAATACTGGTGGACGTCTAGAGACTCGAGTATAAATACTAAAGATGTAATTTTACACTTTGCACAGTTGCCCCTCCACGTCCCAAGATATTTCAGTAAAAACAAAGAGCCTCGAACCTTAGAAGGTTCGGGTAACGACGCACGCCATTCAGTAGCATTTTTTTCAAAACTACAGTTTCTGAGGATTGCTTGGCGATGATTCAGATAAAAAAGCTCGATGGGCCTTTTAGTTACTGAATTTGAAAATTAAAAATAGGATGTGTTAAATTTCAAAACCCATTACTCGACTCATCGAATTTGGATAGCATTAGAAATTGTTCTCAAACAAATAAAATTGAACATTTAACATAAACACAACATGACCCAAATATTAAAATTTTACGAGATTTATTTATATATAATATTTTACAGACAAAATTTGAGCTATAGCTTTCTTGAGTGAACTTAAGGTATTACATCGGCTACAATTGGAGCCAAAAGTTATACCACATGCTTCGTGCGAGTAACATTGCGCGCGCACGAGGTACAGTCTGAAAATTTCATGGGTGACTATACCACACAAGCATGCTCGACGTATCCGTATGCCACACAAGCATGTCCGAGCGTGTCCGTGTGCCCGCAGCGGCCAATCGCGTCCCTTTTCGAAGCTGATTACTCATTAATGGCACGGTCGATTTTCCGAATCTTTCGCCCCAGTATTCCTTATGTTCTAATGTACCTGTAGTTAAATTCTTATCAAAATCGTTTGAAAACTTTTCTTTCTGTGCGACTTTGTCGAAATTTTCCTATTTTGCCCATGTTAATTTAAAACTTTTAAAATTCAATATCTCGTAAGCTACACGGTCGTTTTTTTTTTGTAATTTACAGAGTATTCCTATGTTGACTAAAACTAACTACCCTCCAAATTTCAAGAAAATCGTATGAAAAATCACTTTTACCGGTGTTATACCTTAAGTAACATTTTATAGGTTGAATACATAGACAAAAGGTGAAGGGACGGGCAACTCAAATGGTAGAGCATTTGGCTAGAAATCGAATAAAAATCATTTCGGAGATAAATCGATGTCGATCATAGTTCTGCTCGTGTTCCAAGACTTGAACGTTAGCCCAATCCATAACATGACCTTCGTGTTCTTTAATATGCGCTGCTGCGACCCATTTTTCGCTGTCTGTGTTCTTGTGTTCTCTATACGGATTTTTAGCATCTTTTTTGTTTGTCCAACGTAGCTTTTGGTGCAGCCTGTGCATTTCAGATGGTGTACCACTCCTGTTTTCTCATTTTTATCGATCTAGTCTTTTGTTAATGTAATGAGAGAAGTGAGCTATTTTGTTTTGAATCGGAATAACCCTGATGTTCTATTTTCTAAGCAAGTGAGCACATTTGATGTAGAAATGGTTGATGCGTGGTATCTTCAAAATCACGTTGCATATTGGATTAGTCCTCATTATATGAGAGCTGTGTCTTTCTCGTTTTAAATTCTTGAGAGCCTAAAGTCTTTTGAACACGTATGTATTGATGAATGCTGACGGATAATTGATGTCTCTCAAAGGGTTTCCCACTTTCTCTAAATTCCTGGAGTGGAACTGCTGGTCCGATAATTTTGTCGCTCCGTCCACCAGGTTATAAATTATGTTGACTTTTTGGTTGAGCAGAATGTCATGAGTGGTATGAGAGTAGTCGCGTAGTATTGGATAGTTTTGGGGACCAATCCGTGAGTAGCTTGCTCGAGTACGCTCAAGCAGTGTTTTTCTAAGTCTTCCATCACTTAGTCTGCCACTAATAAAGAGATACAACTTCCCATCAGGTTTGTCCATGAAAAGTGTCATGGAATTTAAAATATGCGTTGTAGAATAGGAAGGTTGTTACTTCACGAATTTTGTTGAAAGATAGGCGAAAGTTTGATAGGTTGGGCTAGCGTCTTTCCAGGCTTTCAACAACCAATTCTAACGGTACATTCGTGAAAAGAGCTACAACGTCCAATGAGATTAAAACATGATCCGTCGATATAAAGATGTCAGCAATTTTACTCTTGAAACCTGTCACCTGTCATCAAACCACCAGTTTCCCAATTGACAACATCTTCGATTTCAACTTCTTCGTGTCCACAGGCAGTTTTACCACCATTCCACGATGTTATCGTTCCATCACTAGACCGACACATACTGCCGTAATTCAATAATTTTCTTTGCTTCAGCGTGCATAAATTAACTTATAAATTTTTTATAAATTTTGGATATTTCATTCATGAAAATGTGAATAAATTATTAATATATAATGAATTCATTTTGCTGCCTTGATGTAAAATATCCATGATTTTCATCTTATGTTTGGTTTTAAATGAAAAAATTTGAGTAAATATGAAATAATATTTTACTTACCCAGTGATTTCTTCGGTGACTGTATGTTCTACTTGTAATCTAGCGTTTACTTCAATAAAGTAAAAATTACCTTCTTCATCAACTAAAAATTCAACGGTTCCAGCATTAGAGTATTTTACATGTTTCGCTAATTTGACAGCACATTCTGTCATTTTTTTGCGTATATTTGTATCCAAACTGGGAGCTGGTGCTATTTCAACAACCTGAAAAAAAGTTTTTTATTCAATATACTTTTCGCCAATACTTGTAAAGTTTCATTTGAACGAATGATTTAATTCATCCTTAATATCAATTTTTTTTTAAATGATTACTCATTATTAGTGAAATTCTACTTGTTTTCTTTGCAGGCTCTCTTAGGCTCTCATGCTCATTATGCTCATTATGTTGAGTAAATAAGCGATTTCAAATAATGCTTCGTAAAAATCACATATGTGTGTACTTTATTGAAAGGGTCTTTCGTAAGTTTATGGAAGAGGATAGAATTTTCGTTTTTCAATAAATATTAATGCTCACTCTATCGTTCTCATTTTAAATTTTCAATACAACTCATAGTATATGTGTTACTTTTTCGTATTAACTTCTATCCCTCGAAACCAGACCGATTCTTGTTTTATTTTTTTTTGAAGAAGCTATGTTCTTATTTCATAATAAATCGGTCCAAAATGCCTAAAATCACCAAAAACAGCCATTTTTGGACCTTTTTGCACGTTTTTCAACACATATTGTTGTCTACATTGCGTTAAACTTTAAGACCCATTACAAAACTTTATCAGGCAGTAGTTGACATCTTTAGAAAGCTTATTACATAGTTTTGAAAAAAGTCAAGTTTGAACTCGATTAGATTTCTTGTTTTTTGTTTTTTTCAAGTTGTTTACGTCCTATAAACCCACAGGTTGCTCCAATCACCTTGGAATGATTTTTTTCTAAACATTTGAACAATTTCCAACAAAAAAGTTCATGGTCACTTTTACTTCTAAATCATTCTACTTTAATCTAAGAATTATTTCAATATTTGTGATTTTTCATGAATTTCGAAAAGACGCTAAAATGGCCAAATTCGGGCCTCTGAAAAAGTGTCATGGAAGGCCCCAATTTTTCTAAAAAATTTTTGGGACAAATCCGACATCAAAAACAACAAGTTTTTCATATTTGAGAACATCTCGTAAAATTTCAGTATTTTGCCATTGAAAAATTTTTTTTTTCAAAGCACACTCGTGACATTTTTTTTGGAACTTACAAGTATTTCAGAAACCTGAGAAAAATTATGCCCATCAAATTTGGGTGAAAGCCTTCGAAGATTTGAAAAAGTACATATTGAAGCTAAAGCTGATGAACCATTTTAGGACAATATTTGCTCCTAAATTTGTTTAAAATATTGATTTTTTGATATTTAAAAAAAAGCACATAGCGTCATATTTTCTAAAATATCGAAAACTAAAATGGGCAATATAAATTGTGCCATTTAAAGTAAAACTGTTGATGTGCAACGCAAAATTCAATAAAAATGCACTCAAAGTCAACAATGGGCGAGGGAAAAGATTTTTTAAATGAACACCCCCATTTTTTAGATTCAAAAGAGCGGAAAATTTTACGTTGAAACATTTATTTTTTTTTAAAGGTCATTTTAAGGGCGTTGCAGACGCAAATAAAACCCTGATTTAACATAAAATTAAGTTTAAGTAAGGGCTTTTGAAAATGATCTTGAAAAAAAAATACAATTCATATTTTCACGTAAAATATCCCGCCCTTTTTAATCGTGACCTTGAATTTGACCTTAAACATAACCTATACGCCAACCAAACATTGATGATTCACACGGTGACCTCCATTTTTTATAACAGATTTGAGAAGAGCGAAAAATTTCACGTTCGAATACATATTTTGTTTTTTTTTTCAAGGTCATTTTAAGGGCGCCACAGTTCGAGAATAAACTCTTTAGCTGAGATTAATAAGCTGAGGGCTTTATTTTCGAACTGTGGTGCCCTTGAAATGACCTCGAAAAAAAACAATACATGGTTCAACGTAAAATTTTTTCTTTTTTCAAATCTGCAATAAGAAATGGGGGTGTTCATTTGAAAAATCGATTTTAGGATCGATGGAGCTTGAAGGTTATGGTCAAGGTCAAATTCAAGGTCACCAATGGATTCTTCGTCGAAAAATACGTTGGATATGAGGTTTTCGATTTTTTTTTATGCTTATTCCGCGAAATTCCCAGGTGTATCCATTTTTTTGCCGCACCCTGTATAACTTTTTTTACAAACCGTACACTATTCAGTGATATTTTGTTAGAAAATACAGTTTCTGAGGATTGTTTGTTGATGATTTGGATAAAAATATTTGATGGGCCTATCAGTAATCAGAATTTGGAAATTAAAAATAGGATGAGTTGAATTTCAAAACGTATAAAAAACGCCATAAAATGCATGATTTTTGTATGAATTCAAGTTCGGATCCCACTAGAAGTTGTTCTCAAGAAAAGAAAAAGTTGAAAATTTAACATAAACAATGCCAGAAATGGTCATTTTTAAGTTTTAATATACCTGATATTTACAAGGTATATACCAGGTATGTATATCATGTATATACTTTGAGCGGTCGTTGGCTTGGTGCGTGGCGTGCTAGGCATCGAAACAACGTCCGTTCAAGGAGCCGCGGGTTCGATTCCTAGTGAGGGTATTCTGATTTTTCCGATTGCCATTCACATATGCACTACATATACCCCAGCTTTCCCTTTCTCTACAGGTCCTTGGGGCTGGTCAAATGCGAGACAGTAGGAAGGGGGGGGGGGGTAGTAAAATCTTACCTGCGCACGAGCTGCGATAAGCCTCCTGCAGGCCTTCACAGGAAGTGATGGAGAGAGAAAAAAAAATGAAAATGAAACCAAATAGGCCACAATAGATTGATGCTCTCTCTTGGAATTCTACGACAGATCGCTTAGATGTGTCTAAAGCTTATGTAGACGGTCATTACACTCTCTATCACTGTCTTTAACTTTTTCTAAGTATCTAACTGGACAAAATACTTACAAATACGGTATTGACAAGGGTTATCATGTGTGTTCTTGAAAAAAAAAATTTTTTCACTTTTCAGCCTAATACTGTAATTGAAAAATTAAAATTAATCAAGCCCCCTGTTAGGCCTTAATTATAATGATACTAATCCATTCTACGTAGAAAAAAAATTTGGCAAAAGTATGTTAAAAATAAGCGTAGCAAAAGTTTAGCTTATGAGCCTGAGCCAAATTTTTCCCAATTTTTTTTTAAATTTTGTGTTATTTTCCTTGAGATACATAGAAAGGGTACCAGGGAAAAAATTAAGGTAATCCGAGGACATTTCAACCCTTTAATACACATAATTGCAATTTTGCGAATGAATTTTAGATGTTATGAAAACTATAGATGAAACTCATCTTTTTTGGATACGTACCCCGGAATTTTTGGATGTGTTCTTTCAAAATCCCGTGTTTATTATAAGATAAATAAATATTTTCACTGTTTAGTAAACAATGTTTACTTTATAATTAAAAATAACGTGATTTTTTTACTCCAAATTTTACTTCAAAGGCGAATTCTTATCTTTTCCTGGGCAATTTTGTTTTAAACCTTTAAAAACAACATTTTTGAAATTTTCATCTAGCCCCTGTATTTCCAAAATGACAAATTTCAGTTCTATAAACTTTCTTTGTTGAGTCGATAATAAGCGAGTAAAAAAGTGTCACGTCACGGGGGCAACATGAGCATTTTTATTGTAATTGGTACTAAAGGTTTGAAATTATTATTATAAATAGTTAATATGCAACGGTAGTTGCATTGGCCTAGCATGATTCTGTGCTGAGCCCAAGTAGCCCATAGCACTGGCAATCGTTTATGTGTGCTTATCATTTATATATATTTACTTACTTTACCTCTTTTTGTATGTTTTGAATTATCACTTTCACAGATGCAAAACAAAATACTGTTCATTGCATTGTGGCAGTGACTTGATAATGATTTCATTTGTTCGATATATATTAATATATATTTGTAGAATTTTATATTAGAGAAAGAGGAGTTATTTCGAAAAGAAGAAATATAAATTACGTATTATTAATTAATATTGTTCATTTACTCACATCTTTAAACTCTCTTTCAATACAGAAATTTGAAAGGGTAGAGCGTGGGTGGACTGTCACGCACTTGTGGATCGGTTGCGAGTTGTATCGAGACTGCAGCTTATTCATGTTCATTTTCAAGACTGCTTACACAAAGGCTCTACGTTAGTGGAGGAAGCTACCGGTGTTTTATTGATCGAATTTGATCCGATTCAAACGTGTATGTGTGATGTCATTCACTTCCAACCATAATTCTATCCTTTTTAAATTTACATTTATTTTGTTATCACCACTCGCGCGACGAGACCACTGCGTGTGTCGCCACTCAAACGATGTGCATTGATGCACTCGTCTCCACCTTGCACCGACGGCCAATCAGCGCGCTCTTGCTTGCTATATAAGCGAGGCGCCCGGCCAAGCAGGGGGAAGTCGTCTCTCGGCTGCCAGCCAGAGCACATCGACTCTCGCCCTCGCGCTCACAACGACGAGCTCTCGAGAGTTTTGACCTAGGGCTACTTCTTAATAGTGACCTAGGTGAAATTACAAATACTCGCCTCATAATTTCATCACCTTTCCCTACTTTTCTACTTTGGAGCTTCTGACTCGGCCGCCAGGTGGCGTAGCGCCACGAAAAACTCGTGCCCGCAAGAAGAAGAGCCGAGTTCAGAGTACTAGTATAAGTGCCTTGCTGACATAATCAATCAGCTTTTGACTGTTTGACTTGTTACAAGTGAGAACAGAAAAGTGGATCGACTTTTGACTGTTCAACTTTACATAAAAAAGTGATCGGATTTTTGTCACTCAACTCTCACGAGTCCAGTGACCACCAAGCATCTGACACTGACGTCTTCGGCCATTTAGCCTTCATCTCCAGGAGAAGACTGACCTTGCTGAGGACTACTCATCGGCTGCATACGGTCACCATCGGTCTTAGCCGGTCAACATCGGTAACAGCTGGTCACAGCCAGTCATCCTACATAAATTGACAACCTGCATCAAAACTAGTCCTTCTCAGACTAAACGTAGTTGCAAAACTTTATAGAATAAGAGGCAAACAATTAATATTGACCCTCCTCAGGGTCACTCGTCAGACATGAGTCTTGTGACTGTCAAGCTTATCTCAACTCTGACTAACTAAACGTTTACGATGTCGACGCAATTCTGCAAAACCTCGCAGACTCGCTCTAAATCGTCCCCTTCACAATACATTGTACAACAATTTTTTGAAAATTTATTGTATTACTTTCAACCTTGAATAATTATATGATATACCGTTGGCTAGTGTTGTTTTCATCATTGGGCCTTGAGAGCGCAAATCACACACGGTAGTTGGAATTTGAATTTATGTGCGTTCGATAAAGAAAACAGTAAAAATCAAATTTCTTGTAAAGTAGATTATATTCGACCGTCCACTCCAGTAGAGTAAATCAAAGTAGACTCAGTATTGCACTACAAGAATCGCGGAGGTGGACTTATTTTGTTTGGCCGGGAATTGTTTGCAGCGAAATGGACTTATCTCGTTAGGCACGGTGTTATATTTAACGACAGATACTATTTTCAGCTTTTGTGACATTTGTACCTTAAAGTGTAGACATAACATACAGGTAATTTATGTCATAAACTCGATTTCGAAAAAAATGAAGTTATCTCGTTAGCCCTTTCCACCACAGATATATTACTTTATAGTATTAATAATCTTCAAATTTACTCAATATTATATCATAAAATATCGGCTTATTCATGGCGATATTACAAAAGCCTTTTAATCAAAAGCAAGAATCACCTTTGCTCGTTTTTTACTTGCTTAATAATCTTTTTTTAATTTTAAAAGACCTGCGATAATGTTAAAAATTAACACCGGATTCTGAACGAATGCACCAAAAACCCTGTAGAGGATTGAGAGTGAGTAAAAGATATCCTGGGTTTGAAAAGATTTATTTTGCTCTTCGCTGCTCGAGTGATGTACGTGGACTGATCGACCGTTACAAACGTGGCAAGTCATCACCGTACTCGCAAGCAAGACAACAACAACACAGTGCGAACGTACATAGACCAGAGCTTGAATACAATTACAAATAACAAAACAATAATAATAATACAAGAAGAATTAATTCATTCAACGGACTTCTGAATCTCGAACAAACCCCAAAATATATATTTTTTTATATTTACTTTGTCGTTCATGGTTTCATACAAAATTTATGATTTTTAATGTAATGATTATAATAATTGAAATGTAACGAACTGAACAATTCCATGGGCCAAGCTGAGCATTCCAAAAATTTCAAATTAAAATTTACTATCAATTTAAAAAGTGTCAGTGTAAAATTGTTCAAGATAATGCAAAACAAATGCAAATTTGTATCAAACTGAGCGCAGTGACTTGCTCCCAGTCGCTATGTGTTTATGTGTCTTTATAATTGTCAACGACTTGACATTGACCCATGGATTGATTACAATGTATTTTTATATGAAAATTTCATAAGGAATCGATTATTGTTATTATTTTTCTAATTTTTTGCATAATTTTTGAGATCTAAGAGAAAATGAGTCGGTATCTCTGTACGAGGTGAAGCTTACGAACATGTTTCTCGCCCATATCCTCAAAAATGTGCAAGATATTGAAAAAATAGCAACGCCAATCGATTTTTCTTACTATTTTACATTAAAAAGCACCGTTTTATATTACTTTTCATTAGTGTAAGCAACTTTGTTCGCATATATTTTTAAATAATAGTGTGTTTCGATGTAATATTTCAAATCAAATTAATTTGCGTAGTTATTCCTCCGATACGTTACGTATTTACCGAAATAATCGCGAAAAACGTGTGAAGGTGTACCGCATTCCGTTCGTATCTTGGCAAATATGCAAAATTTTGAAATAATAATGGCATCAATCGATTTTTCATCAAATTTTACTATGACAATGATAGTTTACATAAAATTATGAGTGTAAAATTATTCAAAAAATCGATTGAAACAGTAGCGTGGCGATTGTAAATCAGGTCTTGTTTTACTGCGACATGATTTTCGTAGTAAAATTTAACGAGGAATCTAATAGTATCATTATTTTTCCGAAATTTTGCATATTGATAGAATTATGTTGGAAAAACAGTAGAACTTCCATATAAGCGAATGCTTTACAATTTCGAAAAAACGATATGATTGACGCTGGAGGAGCTTCGGTTTATTCGCGCTTCCCCACCTTGACTGACGCTGATGGTAATACCTCCATACACATATATTACTTGCCGTAGCGTGCAAATTTTACAAATAAATCTTCTGTACTAAGATATTTCGTTTTCGACTTAATACAAACGTTAGGCGCTTATCTGCATCATCAGACTAAATGAATGGAGATGAATTTTTAGGAACTTTACCTCTGGAAAATAAGAGAGTTAAACAGGAGAGGGATAGGATGAGAGTGCCAAATTGGAGAGTAGGGAAAATGATACTTTCACAGACTAAAGATCAACACACATCAACAAACATCAACACACAATGAGATACCAAGGCACGCACATATTCACACACCAATCGATTTATTGAACAACGAAGCGAAATAAAAAAAAATCAATTTCTAATTGTCAAAAACAAGTCGATGCCGCACGAGTTGTCCCAGCACAAGTTGTTCGATTTCCATAGAAAATACTGGTTTGATGGGTAATAATGACTTTAACCGTAGATATTATTTTACTAATTTCAAAGACAAATTCCCGAAAAATCAATATAAAATGTTCGTTATGAGACATAATAATCTCGTAACATTAAAAATGTCAAAATCTAAAACTGTTTACCTTTTGATGACGTCGTTGAACAGAACAATCCCGCTCGTATAAGTGAATAACATTTCCGACTTTATCTCCTAAAAGTTGCACTTCAATATGCCGTGGACGTTCTATAAATTTTTCTATGAACATTGCTCCATTTCCAAATGCAAATTTAGCCTCTGATGATGCTCGATCAAACATTTCACGAACTTCCTGCATTTTTTTAACCACACGCATTCCTAATAAAATGTATATTAATACGTGAATTTTTTAAAAATACATCTATAAAATAAATATAGTAATTGAAAGTTTAAGTTTAAGGGAAAATTCTGGCTTACAACTTTTTGAAAATCGATTTCTTTCACTAAAGTTTCGAATAACTTACAGTTTTAAGAATCACCTCATACTATTTGATACGGAAATTCGAATTTTTATCAGCTAAACTTAGGACTGGAGCAAGCAAGTACACGGCACTTAATAAAAAAAGAAAACTTTGAACGATTTTACCTTGACTTAACGTTTTTGTAATTGTTGGTCCAAATGATAATACGTTTCAACGGAGTTACAGAGCACTGCCGGGCGAGCGAAGTCGCGTCACCCGAACGTCAATATGGGCATATGTGAGTGCGTGGCTGTATGATTTTCGCGCTTTATAGGCAATTAGCGTAGAAGACGCAGTCCAGTGTGCCATGAAAATTCGGTGAAAGCAGCAATAGCAATAAGTCCAAGCGGGCTGATTGATTTGAGCCGTGTTTTGGATGCAAGATCATAAAGTGACCAAGTTGGATGTGGAAAAAGCCCTGAAGTTTGACCTGTTTTGGGCATGTGTGCGTCCGTGAACGTGAAGGTATGATTTGGCCTGGTGATCACCCATGTAATCAAAGTTCGTTAGTAAAGCTTGTGAAGTTGTAAAGAAAGGCTTGTGAGATCACCCGAGAGAGGACCAAGTTAGCTAGAAGTAGGGTTGGAAGTTTCGCCAAAGAGGAGCCTGGATTGGGCTTGTGATTTCCCCGAAAGTTGGGCCCGAGCAATGGCGGCCATCAGCGAGGATCATCACGAGGCGCCAAAGTGTGAAGATTAGTATCAGGTATTTGGTCGAAGGCGAGTGTGTGCCCAGAAGGCAAAAGTATAATTGGAGTGTGAACGAATCAGCCGGGTATGTATGGGGAAATGTAATTGGCGCAAAAAGCGTGCGCAAGATAAGGCCTAGAGTCGGGGGCGGATCGCCCAAAAACGCAACGCGACGCATATAGTAAGCCCTCGTGGGCAGTAATTTGTAAATTTGCGAGTAGTAATAAAGTATTTTCCTCAATTATGAATCGCTTATTTTGTGAGCTAAACTTTGTAAAGCCCAATTTTCAGGTACCAAAGGCCCAAGACAGAGTACGGGCTTACCGGTAGCGGGAGAGGTCCGAACCTCCTCGCGAGATACGATATGGCTTGGTGGGTTCCAAATAACAATTATTTCAACAGCAACTCGCGGCAGGGCGAATAAAAAGGCCTAGTAATAGCACGTCACAATGTTTATATAAACCAAGAATATAAAAAAATTACCTCTGCCACCTCCACCATAAGCAGCTTTGAATATAACTGGTAAACCATGCTTTGAACAAAATTCCATTGCTTCATCAGACGTTGTTACGGGCCCATCAGTGCCAGGAACAATTTGGACGTTTGAAGCAATTGCAGCTTCTCTTGCAGCAACCTTCAAAAATATTAAAATTTGATTCGAAATTTTCAATAATCATTCTTTAAAATAAATTCTCTATATAATAAAATCTTTTTTATCGGGATAATTTTAATTTATTCCATCTAAATATTCAGAGTATAGTATATGTTTACCCTGTATTGTAAAAGTTTTTCAGTGAAATGAAAGATTATAGCATTAGCTGTTAGAGGACCTTTCTCCAAAGCGCAATAGGTGTCCGATATATTTAATGTCATGATCAACAGTTCCAACGAGATATGCTAGTATGTTCTTTACAGCACGCCAATGTTGTATGTTGTGCTAGTTCAAAAATTTACTGACGTTACTTGTAGCAAACGCTATATCCAGACGCGAAATAATTGCTAGATAAGTCAGCGACCCGACTAGTTCGCGGTATGGCACATTGTCTAAGCAATCGTCGTCGTTTTCGACCGGTCGAAGAATATTATTTGGATCTGCGGGTACCGACACGGGATTTGCGTCACTCATTCAATACTTGTCGATGATACGTCTTGCGTACGCCCCTTGGCTTACAAACAAGCTTTTTGTCAAACGATCTCGATAAATCAACTGCGTCAAAGAAACTACCGTCATCTATAGTGATTTCGAATTCTTTTCTTAGTGACTCGACTATAATTTCGATCACGGTTTCCGACTTGCATACAATTAAACCGTTGTCGACGTACAAAGCTAGGAAAACGTGTTCATTCATCGCGGTACTCACGAAAATACATTTGTCTGCGTCGCTTTCAATAAATCCGAATTTCGACAAAAATTCTTTGAACCTACGGTTCCAACATCTCGGAGCTTGTTTAAGTCCGTATAGAAATTTATTTAAACGACACACATACTTTGCATTCTTACATACATTTGCTTTCATACATGTCTTCTTTTCGACGTTTCTTCTTGTAACGCTGTTGACTTCTGCTCCCACGGGGATCTCCATGTATATTTTTTCCTGTAGACTGCCGTATAAGAAAGCATTGCGAACGTCGAATTTGATCGTCTGCAGGTCCTCTTGAGCGGTCAAAGCGATAAGCACACGGAGAGAATCGTATCTGACGACTGGTGCGAATGTCTCAGTGTAGTCGATGCCCTCTTGCTGCTGAAACACTTTGGCGCATAATCTTGCCTTGAACTTGGGTGAGCTGTCCTGAGTGTTGTCAATTACCTTAAACACCCATTTTGACTTGATTGGAGCTTTTGTGAAGTTTCTGGGTACATAAGACCACGTGCCATTCTCATCGTGAGCTGCCAGCTCTTCGCTTATTGCCTGAGTCCATTGTGCAGCATTAGGTCCAGTGACGATTTCTTCATATGTGTAAGGCACACTTATCTCAGCCACGTTTTCCTCATACCTCTTGGGTGCTTTGATCAGAGAACAATCTCTTAGTTGGCGTTTCTCTTGAGGTGAATTATTGGTCTTCAGGTCATCGTTGCCATCCCGTAAGTTAGCTTACAGGTCGTCAGCTGTATCGTACTCATCCTCTTGATTGTGCTGCTCCAACTTCAGTGGTTGGTCGTCCACTTCAATGCTGCTGTTTATACTGATTCTGAGCCCATCATCTGCTTCAGACTCCATCTTGTCAGCCTGAATGTTGGAGAAGACTACGTCTCTGGATACAGAGACTCTTTTGCTTTCTACATCATAGACTCTGTAGTTCTTTGAGTCTTTGTCATAGCCTACAAGAACAACCTTCCTTGCCCTCGGATCAAACTTTTTGGTGAAAATCTTTGGCACATTAATGAAGCAAATTGCTCCAAAGATTCTAACATGATCCAGGGTGGGCTTTTTCCTGGTTCAGGCTTCATAGGCTATGATCTCACTGCGTTGGTGTTTACTGCTTCCGCCCACAGTGAACGTGGCAGGCCTGATGAGAGAAGCATTGTCCTTGCGACAGTGCAGTTGCTCCTTTTGCCCTTGCCGTTTTGCTGAGGCGTATATGGTGCTGATGTCTGGAAGTTGATGCCTTTTTCCTTCATATACTGTAGCATATTGCTGTTGACATATTCTCAACCATTGTCTGAGTGTAGAGTTTTGATAGGACGTCCAAACTTATTTGCCACTGCTCTTTCATATTCTTTAAAATTTTCAAACACATCAGCTTTGTGTTTCATGAAGTAAATGAAGCGATAATTGGTGTCATCATCATTAAAAGTGAAGAAACAAGCACCTCCTATTGATTCCTCAGTCATTGGGCCACTCACATCACTGGGTACGAATGCACCAGGCTTAGTGGTTATTTTTTCCTTTCGTGGTACAAAGGGCAGTCGATGTGATTTTTCCAACTGACATGACTCGCAGAAGAAACTTTTCCGATCGCTCAGCTCGACTGCACGTACTAGTTTCTTTTCAACTAGCTCTTTTAACGCGCGTGCGTTGAGATGTCCAAGGCGTTCGTGCAGGCATTGCAAACTGGTGGCGACGTTGGCTTGCTTGTCTGCTATTTTGTTGACTATACGCATCATCATTCTGTACGTGTTGTTGATTTGAAAAATTCCAACTGCGTATGTTTCATTTTTCATTTGTATATATACGGCATTCTTCTTAAACGAGACGTCAAAACCTTTCTTTACACACACGCTGACGGATAGCAGATTTTTCTTCATGCCGGGAATATGCAGAACATTTTCAATTCGGACGTCGCGCCATTCATCGTTTACGAGTCGTTTTACAATCATAGTACTAACACCGACTATTTCGTAATCGTGATCGTCACCCAACGAGACTGTGCTGCCATCCTTTCGTGAACGATAGTCAGCGAAACACTCACGTCGCGATGTCATATGCTCTGACGCACCGCTGTCGGCCAGCCAGATATCTTTGATGTCGGCAGCCAGAATCTGCTTTGTCTCGTTGGACGCTAGAGTACTTGACGATCCACTGTTTTCATTGATTGAGACGACCACTGCGACATTGCCTTCGTCGTTGCTCGTGAAACTTCTGCCAGAATCTTTCTGTGTGCAATCTCTGGCGTACTGCCCTTTTTTGTTGCACGAGAAACACTTCACGTTTTTCCGGTGTTGCTGCTTGCTGCCTTTCTTCTTTTGAGCGCTGCTCGTGCCATCTGCCTTCCCACCTTTTCTCACTGTCGCTGCGAGAGCCTTGGCGTCTTCCTCGATATCTCCTTCCAGGAATGACTCCTCCTCGAGAAGGCGCTGTTACAAATACTCGACGGTTTGTCGTGAGGGCTCCACACTGTTCCATGCCCTGCGAAATCCTTTGTATTTGGACGGAAGGCTCGCCAGAATTTTCGCGGTTATTGTGATATCAGAGACATTTTCTCCCACATCGAATAACTGCCGTGCCATGTTCTGCACTTTAGCGATGTGCGTAGCGACCGAGTCCGTTGAACTCATGCGTGTTGCGCATTGTGCGTGTATCACCATTAGCTTCGTCCACATTTCTTTTGATGTTTCACAAATCAAGATATGTCTCACTTGCTCAGGCTCCATAGCTGAGGATATTAAGAACTTGGCCTTTACGTCGTCTTTAAGCCAACTTTTTAGCTCGACTCCGGCTTGAGTGGGTCTCTCCCTCGTACCATCTATAATATCCTCTATGCCTTGAGCAATGAACAGATTTTCAAGCTGAAATTTCCACATTTGGAAATTGGTTGCGTTCAGTTTCTCGATGAGCCGAGTTGAAATTTCGCTCGCCATCTTAACCACTGTTAACCTACAATCGCAACACAGTAACGACTTTTTCACTACACTATCTTTTTCCTCGTTTAACAAACAGTCTTTCACTTTTCACGCGTATCTGGGCCCATAACCTGATAACACAGTTAGTTGGAAAAGTGAATCTTTATTGAAGAACAATTAGATAAGTTACAATGCAGGTATAATTGATAGGCGAGGTGTTCTCTCTCGAGGCTCGGCGGTGTCTGCGCATTCGCACGAATCGCAAGCACTCGTGGCACACGCACACACATACAGATGAGAGACACCGGGTGGCTAAACGGAGCGCAGAAAAAGCTATGGCAGAACTTACAAATTATGTCTCTGTGTTCTTACACATACAATTTGCCAAATTCCAAGGCCATCCGTGCCTAGCTGCTCGGCCCATCGTGAGCTTGGACCTGAGCCAACAACGACGTCGTAGGGCTGCAAAACTTTGTACCCAAAAAGGGCTGAGACAACTTCGACCATTCTCAGGATCACTCGTCCATCTCGTGACTGTCAGGTTACTCTTAGCTAAGACTGAAAAAACCTCTACGATGTTGCCGAATTTCTGCAAAACCTCGCAGACTGACTACAAGTCATCCCCTCCATACACCATTGTACAACAAGCATCTTGAAGAGTTTGATCCAATTTCAGACATAGCAAATACCCAAATATATGTTCGAATATAAGATTAAAAAAAGTGGATGGATAATATGCTTGTCATAATTGATCATTCAATTCAATATCCTTGATCATAAAAGAAATATATTGTTAATCTTACATGTTAATTAGAAATAATTCATAAACTCACCTTATCACCCATTCGACGAACGACTTCAGGGTCTGGACCAATAAATCGAATACCTGAATCAATAATAGCTTGTGCGAAATCAGCTCTTTCTGATAAAAATCCATATCCAGGATGAATAGCATCTATATCATTTTCTTTGGCAATTTTGATAATTTCTGGTATACTAAGATATGCTTGTACAGGTGGTAATCCTCGTCCGACCATGTAACTTTCGTCTGCTTTTTGACGATGCATTTGCATTTTGTCTTGCTCTGAATAAATGGCAACTGATCTTATTCCCAATTCTGTACATGCTCGGAAAACTCGTATGGCGATTTCTCCTAAAACATTAAAATTAATAATTTGAAGTGACTATGTATATTTTTTTTCCATTACTTTCATTATTTCAAAAACTTGAAAACTTAATAATAATTCACAAAACTTTTCTTTCTGAAATGTATTGTGTATACCTATATTCCCCTTCCTCGACAGATGAAAAAAATCTACTTAATAATTTCGAAATGAATTGATCCAAAATTTTTATAAATACATATTTTTGTTTTTCTGACCTTGCAACAATGTGAATTGTTACCGCGCCACACCTTTCACGCTCAGTGTCTTATAAGTGGCTCCAATCCCTTTCTTCTTCCCATGTCGCGCCAAAAAATTATGTAAGAGTCGATGCATCCATAAAATAATACGAAAAAGAGCCGAATCAGCAACTGTCTACTGCGAGGCTGAGCCCGTCACCAACGAGTAAGTCGCTCTTCAATCGAACCGTTATTTTTCAAGAGCACACACAAAACGAGCGGAGAGAAGAGAGAAAAAGAGGAGAAGAGATTCTTGCATCGCGGCGTCCCTCCCCTCAGGTCTTGAACCCTCACACGGAAACATGCGGACTTTCGGAAAGTGAAAGGCTTTCTCGCACCCCACCCTGGACAACAGGCCAGAGGACAGAGCGCGAGTGAGCGCCCCATGAATATGACCGATCAGAGGCCTATATAAGGCGGTGCCATGAGCCAATTCATTCATTATAAAATAATATTTATACCACTTATCTTATTCTTTGAATAATTAATCTATTGACGCCAGGGGTCTCACCGATCTCTTTTTGTATTCGCGACTCTTTTTGTTTCGCTCTTAGTACCCTCTCACAGGTTCGTGATCGACGCGACATTTTGCCGAGAACACGACAATAAACTGGAATTTTGTTAATATTAATCCCAGTGTTAACATCATTGCATCCACCACCTCAGCCATACACCAAGAATCAATTACAACACCATTAGGATCTCCTGAAACACTCGATCATCAAGACAGGCTCCTACACTCGCCTTCATAACACATTAATTGACTTCAATCATTAACCCATTAAGTCCAGGGCAGACACATTTTTCATACTTTTTTGAACCGTTCTACTTTTGCTGAAAATTGGGTCTGAAGAACTTACGATTAAATATATTCTACTCAAAATTTGGTGAAATTTTTGAATCTGGTGTCAGATTTTTGATATAATAACAAGGTCAAAAGTTATAGATTATTTTATCAAAAAAGCGTGATTTCAAAAAAAAAATTTTCTTTTCTTTTCGAATTTTTGCATGAGAATCTTTCAAATCCTGGCGTTTCGGATACAAATAAAGCGTCCATGAGTCCTTATCTTAAAGTTATGAGAATTCCAAATGTACACAAAATTGTGACTGGAAAACGAAAATATATAAGAAAATTTCTGGAATTATTAACTCAAAAACGATAGGATTGAGGTAACAATTTTATTGATAAAAAAGTTTTTTAGTCAATTCTAAACATCCATCGTTTTGAATTAAAAATTCTAGAAATTTTCTTATATATTTTTGTCTTACAATCGAAATTTTGTTTATCTAAAATCATATTTCACTAATTGAAATTGTAATAACTTTAAGATAAAGACCCATGGACGCTTTATTTGTACCTAAGACGCTAGAATTTAAAAGTTTCTCATGCCCAAATTCGAAAAGAAGAGAAAATTTTTTCCCGAAATTACGTTTTTTTTTAAATAAAACCATCCATAACTTTTGACTTTTTTATTATATCGAAAATGTGACACCGAATTTAAAAAGTAAATTAAATGTCGATTAGATTAAACTTACTCGTAAGTTCTCTAGACCCAAAAACCAGCAAAAGTACAACGGTTCAAAAAAGTATAAAAAAAGTGAACGTCCCGGACTTGATAGGTTAACTTACACTGAAAAAAATTAACACACCGCTCCGTGAAAAAAGCTCGGTTTGACTCAAAAAATATATATCTTCTAGAGCCAAACTGTAATTCTTTTTGACAAAATAGAAAAGTGATCGCGTAACTGTACAACAATGACTCTCCGCTGGGCCTTCACAAGTTCGTGTTCAAACTTCAAAGTACCGTGCACAAATCATACAGTATCAAAGAAACAAACACTGAAATGAAACGAATTGATCTGATTGTCAAGTTGAACTCACGAGCACTGAACAATATAGGCATCAGCTACCGCAACCGAAGAGGCAGCAGCAATGCGCATCCTACGTAATGGTTCATGTGAGACCGAGATCAATGTACAGTAGACCGTACCGTTTTTGCAATTTTTTTATTGCCTGGGCTCATGGCTGAGCTGAAAGTTCAAGGTTTCAGGTAAAAAACGCGGAACTTAAAAAGTCCAAAAAGTGACAGGAATAATTGTTCGATACGTAACCATAGCCACCGGACAATCAGCAATTGTTTGTTGTAAACGACGAATAAAATTATTGTCGAGCGAGCCTCCAGAGAGACACGTCGATCGCTCTCGATACTTTATGAAAAGCAGCTAATCTAACTGTATTTTGCAAAGGATAACTTGTTTGTTATACCTTTGATCGCGAGGCCTCGGCCAATTCTCGTTTTGAATTGTGCTCATGTCATTAAAAAAAAATAGTGAGTTTTTTAAACTTAAAGTTTTTCTCACTTTAAAAAAAGTTCTTGTTAATAAGTATTCATTTTTAAAACAAAACTATCGGGACTCATTCGAAAGAAGAGTTCCCGAGCATACAATAATTCTGAGCCAGCTCCAGTTATCAAAAAAGAAGCTGATAGAATTGTTGAATTTTAAGCTAAAAAAACCCTTCGTAAAATTCCACTATATCTCAGCGAAATTTGCGATCTTTTAAAATCTGAAAGGCGTTGGAAAAGCGAGACAAAAACCTATGAGATAATAACATGTAATTTTTTCATGAGTAATTATATTCAGCCAATTTCTTGAGAAAACGAATATGCTTTTCAATTTTTTATAATGTTATTTTTTAGGATAATGTCGTTCATTTTTTAATAAAAATCATCTTAAAGCATATAATAATATATACTTTTGGATTTGTCATAAGAAATTCTAAATTTTAGCATGTCCGAAACGTTCTCGATTTTTTCTGTTCATTTGCTGCACGCTCGAAAATAAACATTGCGAAATTTAGGAGAAAAAAATATCGAATAAGTCCATTTTTTTCAATAAAATAGTACTCCTAGGTCAAAACTGATTACAAAATATGATTCTACATACAAAATTGCGTAAGAAAACGTCTTGTCAATATAGATTTTACCCTTAGAGAAAATTGAACAATTCATAATATGATTGCCATTTTGATAAATTTTCGAAGCACGTTTTTGAACTTCAAGAGCTTATCGACACCAGTTCCCGTCACTTCTCGAATTTCTTGAGCCCCGCATTATATGAAAACTTGAACGTTCAGCTCAACCATAAGCCCAGGCAATACAAAAAATTGTTGCCAAAACGCCCCGGTCTAATTTACAGGATAACGCACACACACGTCGGTGTTGCCAAATTACACGACTCGGTTTAAAAAATTGCCTACGCTGACTGACAGGCTAGCTGTTTTATGCGCATAAGTGCTCGCCATGTTTGTGGGTGTTACTCCACCCCATTCAGACACTCGCCGATAACCGACGCTAGGCATTGCTTCGGCGAGGCCGGGGTAAGATGAGCACTTCTGCTGCTTCGATGTTTTTGGTCGTTTCTATACATCCCTCATCCGTCGCATAGTGACATGCAAACGATAAGGGGTTCAGGGACTCAACTTTTTTTTTGGTTAATTTCTGTACCATGCGTGGTCACTAGGGTGGTTCACTTTATCAAAAATTTTTTGTATCTCGGGGGATCCATCGGAATCTGAAAGTTTGAGGTTTAAAATGAAGTTTCCTTTAAACGAGAACTCAAATAAATGATTCGATGGATTTTGGAAGTTTAAAAACGTGCTCCTAAAAAGGAGCAAAATCGGGCAACCATTCGAAACTCTGTTCAGAGTGTAAAAATAATCTTAACGATACATTTTCTTACGTATTTTTGTCTGCGGAATCGAATGCCGTAGTTAGTTTTGGCCTAGGAGCACAATTTCATTGAAAAAAATACACTTTTTCGATCGTTCATTTTCGCAAATTTCGCAAAGTTCATTTTCGAGTGAGCGGTAAATGAACAGAAAAAATCTAGAAAATATTTTTGATACCACCAAAATTTAGGATTTTTTAAGACAAATCCAACAGTATATATAAGTATACACTTTAAAATTATTTTAATGCCGAAAAGGCACGATTTTATCCCAAAAAACGATATTAAAAAATGGAAAAATAGAAAAATATATTCGTTTCTTCAAAAAAATTGCTGAGTATAATCACTCATGAAAATAATTGAATACAACTATCTGATAGGTTTTTTTCTCGCGTTTCAAACGCCGTTTTTAAAGTTAAAAAATTCGCAAAATTGGCCGAGATACAGCTGTTTTTGTACGATGCACTTTTTTAGCTTAAAAATCTGCATTGCTGGTTTTTTAATGAATAGAGCCAGCTCAGAATTATTGAATTTTAACCCAAAAAAGTGCATCGTACAAAAACAGCTGTATCTCGGCGAATTTTGCGAATTTTTCAACTCTGAAACGGCGTTTGAAACGTGAGAAAAAAACCTACCAGATAGTTTTATTCAATTATTTTCATGAGCAATTATACTGTGCCATTTTCTTGAAGAAACGAATATATTTTTCCATTTTTCCATTTTTTAATATCGTTTTTTGGGATAAAATCGTGCTTTTTCGGCATTAAAATAATTTTAAAGTGTATACTTATATATACTGTTGGATTTGTCATAAAAAATCCTAAATTTTGGTGGCGTGAAAAAATTTATTAGATTTTTTCTGTTCATTTGCCGCTCGCTCGAAAATGAACTTTGCGAAATTTGCGAAAAAGAACGATCGAAAAAGTGTATTTTTTTCAATGAAATTGTGATCCTAGGTCAAAACTAACTACGGCATTCGATTCCGCAGACAAAAATACATAAGAAAATGTATCGTTAATATCATTTTTACACTCTGAGCAAAGTTTGAAATAAATCGAATGGTTGCCCGATTTTGCTCCTTTTTAGGAGCACGTTTTTAAACTTCCAAAATCCATCGACACCATCTAAAATCATTTATTTGAGTTCTCGTTTAAAGGAAACTTCATTTTAAACCTCAAACTTTCAGATTCCGATGGATCTCCCGAGACACAAAAATTTTTTGAAAAAGTGGACCACCCTAGTGGTCACACATTGCTGGCGTCTCCTCCTGACCTAAGTATTTAGAACTCGCTCTCTAGTACCATCGTGTGAGTGTGGTTCTCGCTTCTGTCACCGCCTGACAAGTGGCCAGGTCGCCCTGTCGGCATCATCTTGTAAGTGTGGTTCTCGCTTACGGCACTATCCTGTGAGTCTTGGTGACTTTTTGATACTCCTTTCTGTTGCCGTCTTGTGAGTGTGGTTCTCGCTTCAGGCGCCATCATGCGTCCACCGCCAAGGCTAGGCTCTCGCATACGGCGCCATCTTGCGAGAATGGTTCTCGCTTCTGACTTCATCATGAGAATGTTGTGATCCCCGTCTATCGCCAGCCTTCTGAGGCCTCGCCTTGGGCTCCTACTTATGGTTATTCTTTTCGCTTCACGCTCACACAATGATGAGGATTTTTTACCAGCTCCGAAGGTTGATGACTTAGCCCGGGTCTTCTTTTTGAGTGGTACCTGCTCCACTTCGGGCCCAGGCTCGATCACGCTAGGTGAAAAAACACCCTCGGATATTCGTTCAGTGGGAATCGAACCCACACCCTCCAGCACATCCTTGTATCAGCAGACAAGAATTATACTCACTGAGCTAGTTGTAGCCTACTGTGTGTGTGTTTTTTCTTTTTTTTTTTTATGTGAAACATCTATATTCGCGTTTGGTATGAGGAGTAAACCCGTGAAAACCGAGCGTTCGTCCGTCCGAGCGAGCGCACATTTGGTAGTATAAGTGCCTATACGGCGTCGGTTTGCGCTGTGCGCTGTGATTGGCTGCCACGCCAGCTACATAGAACTGCTTTCTGCTGCTGCCCGCTGCCGAGACTCGACGCGCGTATCTCTTTCTCTCTCACTCTCAAAGCTTCGTCATCTCGGCTGCGACGCGCTCGCCGTGGAGTGGTTTTCGAGCTACCTGAGCAACCGTTGCATGTCGGTCAAGAGCGAGGATGGCGCTCTCTCCGAGCCACTATTCACCACCTCTGGAATACCGCAAGGAAGCAGTCTTGGGCCGCTGCTATTTGCCATATTCATTAATGATCTTCACACTGCGCTACGACACTCCAAGCATATCATCTATGCCGATGACACGGCCATTTTTCAGCACCACTTTCCATCCAAGATTCATGAGCTCATAGCTGATTTGAACGCAGACGCCAACGCCGTCGCAGCCTGGGCTGTCGAGAACAAGCTCCACCTGAACCCGTCTAAAACCACGGTCATGATTCTCGGCAGTCTTGCTTATGTCTCTTCCATCGACAAAGCTGCGATACCCAAGATCACGTTGAATAGTACAAGCATCGCATACTCATCAAGCATCAAATGCCTTGGCATCACTATCAGTCCCACGCTGCTGTGGACCAAACACATCAACTCGCTCAGGTCAAAATGCCACTTTGCACTGTATTCATTGCGCTTTTACAGGCACGCGCTGAATCATCAGCTAAGAGCGAGGCTTGCAGTGGCCATAGTCATGCCTCATCTTGACTACGCAGCCGCTGTCTATAACGACATATCGGCCACGTCGGATCTCAGATTGCAACGTCTTCAGAATGCGTGTGTTCGCTTTGTTTTTGCATCTATACCAGCTCGAGAACACGTGACACCATATCGCTTGGCTCTTGGTTGGCTATCGGTCAAGAGACGTCGCCAATACCTGCTCGTCCTGCTCGCACTCAATATACTGCGGAGCGGTGAACCTGGCTCGCTCCGTAATCTCTTCAAGCTCTCATCTGATCGCTAGGTTCGCCATTCATTACGTCGGCAGGCGCCACTACTATCATACAAAACCCCGCGTACATCATCGCTTCATAACTCATTTTTTATCACGGCCTCACGCATTATCAATTCACTCCCATTTTGAATCGACCTCACCAACACATCGATTGATTATCGGGCGCTTCTATACAACCACCTGTTTTGTCTCGACAAGGCGGACTGGATCTCTCGCTGCCATTTCGAGAACATCGCCCCGATACCACCACCACTAGAGAACAAACTAGTTCTTTGGTCATAGAGAGAGAGTGCCTTTTACGACTACCACGTATCAATTATATCTCTTAAGCCTGGCTCACTGTTATTTGCCATTGTGCTTTGTTCATACACTGCTTATTTATTTATTTATTTATTTATCTGCTACTACACTATACTCTGCTCACTACTGTGTATATGTTTAACCTAACTGTAATTAAAATATTGACCTATGTTCAATATTTTCTACCTGGGCCTCATGGGGTGCTACCCCGCGGTCCAAATAAATTTAAATTTCAAATTCAAATTCAAATTCTCGCACGTACGTATAACTGTGTTTACGTATACACACGAGGCAACGTAACAACATAAGCAACAGCAGTCAGCTTAGCTCGCGCGATTGACTGCGTTGAGATATCTTTCTCTCTCTTGCTTATGCATGTACGATAATACATAGGATACGTATGTGCTGTCTATACGTATAAGTCGCTAGACCCTACTATCATGCCTGTTTTCAAATCTGATATTGATTAATGCATGTATGTATACGTGTCTATGAGTGTGTGTCTTCTTGAGGAAAGTCGAAATTTTTATCATGTTATATTAACATACAATGAACGATAACTGCTCAATGCACTAATTTAATATTTTCATTCATCAATAAATAATTTAATAAAACAATGATGAAAATTAAAAAAATAAAAATAAGAATGAAAAAAATCAGCTGTTTATGAACAGCTGCAAGATGTAAAACATCTTTATCAATTAATTAAAGGAATGAAAATTCAGAGACAAATATAAATTTAAAAACCACTGCTGAATCAAAACAAAACAAACTAAAATCAAATAAGTAAAAAATAAAAAACTGGAAAAACTAAAAACAAACTAGAAACTAAAAACCAAAAAAAAATAAATTTAAATAAAAAAAACTAGAAATCTAAAATCAAACAAGTAAACAGTTAAAAAACAAAAAACACACGAATCAAACAAGTAAGAGCGTTAATGATCGAGAAACTACTTTGATTACTTAACTCAATGAGAAGCAACGATTTTAAGTACTCATTGGTTATGCACCAGATGTGAAACATCGATGCTTGTGCTGGTATTTTCTGACTTTTTTTTTTCTTGATTTTCTAGTTTTTAGTTTTTTTTCGACTTTTTTTTTGGACGTGGGCAGAGTGAACTCTGTAGCCAGTGGCCCTTGTAAACGAGTACCCCACTGGAAACCGTCGTTAAACATAACTTCAGTGGGGACCCTATAGAGCTTCTCTGCTACATCTGTGTCTTTTCCGTACATCCCCCGTCCGCCTTACGGTGAGCCTGACGATATTTTTAGGCTCGATTTCTTCTTGGAGGACTTGTTGGAGTCTCTCCCTCTCTTCGTGAAATCGTGTGGGCAGCGAAAGAACACATGCTCCGCGTCTTCTACTGTGATTGGGCAGGCCGGGCAGAGAGCGCTAATGGTGTTGTCATAGCGCTGGCTATGGCTTCTGAAGTAGCCATGCCCGGACAGGAGTTGTGTGAGATGGTAGTCCACTTCTCCATGTCTCCTCTCGACCCATTCCGTGATGTTCGGCATTAGCCGGTGTGTCCATCGGCCCTTTGAGGCCCGGTCACCCCCGGTCCTGCCACCTGTTCAGCGTCTCTCTTCTCTCTTCCTCCTTGACGTCCTTGGGGCGGCGCTGGTATATGCGCGCTCGTCCGCTAGTAGCGCCAGCGGTGGTACGCCGGCTATCACGTACGTCGCGTCGTAGGAGACGTGTGGTCGCCCGCTGATCACGCGCAGGCAGGCTCGTCGATGTACCGACTCTGCCTGGCGTATGTAGGCCTGCGTCTCGTCGCATGCTCCAGATGGGTGCTCCATACAGGAGAATCGAGTCGACGACATGGGCCTTGAGCACGCGTCGGCTACTTCTGGGCCCACGATGTTGGGCATGATCTTCGCGAGGGCTCCAGCCACTCTTGCTGCCTTTTCGCTGACGATTCGGAGATGTTGGTCGAACCTCAGCCTGGAGTCGATGTGTAGGCCCAGGTAGCGGATGCAGGGGGACGACATTATGCTGCAGTCCCACTGTGATGGTGATGGTCTCCGTTTTCTTCCTGCTAGTGATGAGAAGGGCCTCGGTCTTATGGTCAGCCGTTTCTAGGCTGAGATCTTGAAGCGCGCCATGCACCTGCGCGATGGCAGAGTTCAGATCGTGTTCGATCTGCCACAAGTGCTTGGCCACGGCCACCAGGGCGATGTCGTCCGCGAAGCCTACGATCCTTACGTTGCCTCTGAAGTTGAGGCGCAGAACGGTGTCGTACATGACGTTCCACAGGATGGGCCCCAAGACAGACCCTTGCGGAACGCCTGCTGTGACTCTGTAGGACTCTGGTCCGTCGTCCGTATCGCAATCAAGCAGCCTCGCTGAGAGATAGCTTCTGATTATTCTCAGCAGGTACTCAGGTACGCGCATTCGGCGTAGCGCGGCGTTGATGTTGTTCCACCGAGCCGAATTAAACGCGTTCCTCACGTCGAGGGTGACCACGGCGCAGTACTTCTTGGTGCCGCGGTTCCATCTCTTGCCCGCGATGGCCTCTCGGGCGGTGGCGATGACGTTCTCGATGGCGTTGATCGTCGATCGCCCCTTCCGAAAACCGTACTGGTGATCTGAGAGGCCCCCAGGGCTCTCAGTAGTGGCTTCGAGGGTCACAGATGATTCTTCGAGAATCTTGCCCGCTGTGCCAGCATACACAGCGGCCTATACGACGATGGTTCTTCGGGTGGCTTGCCTGGCTTTGGCAGCAGGACAAGCCTCTGTCTTTTCCAGCACGCGGGAAAACACCGGTTCAGACACGCCGTGTACACCTGCAAAAGATGTCAGGGTGCGTGGCAATGGCGATCTTGATAGCGGCGTTTGGTACTCCGTCCGGCCCAGGCGCAGTGATCCTTGATCCTCCTGCATGCTCCTCGGAGTTCTTCCATGGTGACGGCTGGTACAATTGCTCCTGCTTGGAGTGGTGGTGGCAGAGCTGGCTCGTCAGGCACACGAGGGAAGAGAGCAGCCACTATGCGGCGCACCATGGTCGGTGAGCTGGTGAATTTGCTCTCGTCCTCTGAGACGGGACATGACTGTCTCGTATGGTTTGCCCCATACGTCCTTGTTGACTTCGTCGCACAGTTTGTTCCAGCATAGGTGCTTGCTAGTCTTGATAGCAGCGTCCAGGAGACGTCTTGCGGAGGTATAGCTCGCTCGGCAGGCGTCTTCATTTGGCCGGCCACGCGCTCTTTGGGCAAGCCTTCGCACTCGCAGACATGAGCGCCGGAGGTCAGCGATCTCTCCTGTCTACCAATACACCACGACGACGTCGTCCACTTGCCTTAGTCATAGACGCGTCGCATGCACTGGTAATGGCAGCCATGAGCCTAGTTGCCATCTCTTCTGTAGACCCGGGTGGAACCGCAGCATTGGCCATCATGACTGAGTGGCACTCTGTGTCAAGAGTGCGTGCGTTCCACTTGCAGCTTTAGCGCGTCGTGGGTCTAGGCGGTCTGGCGGTCCCTATCTTAAACACGATAGCTTGATGATCGCTAGGCGTGTAGAGCTCGCTTACGGCCCATGATGTAATTTGGGGAGCGAGTGTGTCGCTGGCGAATGTGAGATCGACGACCGAGTAGCCCAGTGCACCGGTAAATGTTGGTGTATCTCCGGTGTTTAGCAGTACAGCTTCGAGGTCGGCGAGCGCGTCCAGAAGAATGGTGGCGTGCTGTTGCGTTACTGGGAATCCCCAATCCGTTGATCAGGCGTTGAAGTGGCGATGATGAGCGGCTTCTTACCCCAGGCTTCCTGGATGATGTTGGTATGAAGAGCGAACATTTCTGCATCGGCGAGTCTTGGTGGTGCGTAGACGCTGGAAAAATAGATTCCATTGATACGGGCCCAGGTGAAAAAGGGACGCGCTCTTGCTGGGCGCTCCTGCGCCAGGCTACCTCCCTGCACTCAAATCGCGGATTGGCTGTTGGCATCGGTTAGCCTTTGTGTAGGGTGGATCTAAGTTCTCGTACTGATTAGACACTACTGCCACGTTGATGCGCTGCTCGAGAATTGTTTGGCTCAGGAGATCCTGAGCAGCCTTGCAGTGATTGACGTTCAGCTGCACGATCCTCATCATCGGCGGGCTTGTTTGGTCTTCTGTGTGAGAGGGCAGTACTGACTTTTAGATGCATGGTCGTGGACAGTGCCTCGTTCTTTGCAAACAACGCACGTTGGACTGTTCGGGCAGTGTTTTATTTGATGGTCTGCTTGTCCTCAGCGGAAACAGTGCCCCGAGCGATCAGGTCCCTTACAGCGGGCTGGGACGTGACCAGGGCTCCAGCAGCGGTAACAGCACAGGGTATCCTCGCGACCACGGATGCGGCAGTTGACCCAGCCAATCCGTATGTGGCCGAGTTTCAACGCCTTGGCGGCTAGGTCGTCTGGGAGCGCAGCGACAGCCATCTGCGTCCCCGCGTACGCCTGATAACAATTGCATCTAGTCAATGGTGAACTCTACGCTACGGTGGCCACGGCTTCGACTGATGCCGAGCGTGGGCAGATCCAGCTGTTGTTGACAGCTGATTACGCTGGCGATGACGACGATGATCGGCGCGAACAAATCTGTCATGGTCTACGAGATCGTTGTTGTCCTCATCAGGCTGCCCAGATGCGGTTGTCATGGCGTAGCGCTTGGGTGTATCGTCAGTCACCGGCGGTGACGATGCAGGCCGTTTTCCGCTTGTACTGGCCGAAAATATTGGAAAAGTGCAGACTCCCTTGTCAGCAGAAGGTCGAGCCGGCCCCAGACTCCGCTTCGACTTATTTAGCGCCAAGACGGCCTGCTCCAGGCTTGCCGTGTACTTGACCACCTCCTTGTTGTGGTTGTTTTTGCCAGCGATGAACTAGGCAACACCCATTACAAGTCCTTCAATTTGTATCTACTTCTCTTCATAGCTCCGGGTCGCAAACTCTTTCGGGGTCGGGAGCCCGACATCCTTGCAGGTTAGCAGAGGAACGACAAGGAATTTTTTCGTGATGGCTGCCGCAATCATCGAGGGGGAAGACGCAGCCTTTGTCGGCATCGCCAGGAGCGAACCGCTCTTCAACCGGCTCGTCACTCGACCGTCACCCGGCCGTCACCTTCCGCCGATTTAGACGCCTGTTGTTCCTGCTGCCCGTCGCACATAGCTGCCGATTCGGCGCGAGTCTGCACGACAGTACAGATCACCAGTACAACGGCACGAAGCACACACTCACACTAACGCGCGCGGCTCATACCGATGGGACCGAACGCGGGAAACACTGTAATATGTTACTTGGAAGTGGCACACGATACAAGATTGCTTGCTACAGCTGCACACACACAGCAGCGGGGCTGCACACACATATATGCACCGACGCAGCGTGCCACCGTGAACGAGCAGCACTAACACAAGCACTTTCGTTCAACGAATATCTTCACAAAAAGGTCGAGAATATAGGAGCACGAGCAGAACACGTCCTGCTTGCTTCGCTCTTCAGACTCAACTCCGTGTGTGTGTTTGTGTATGCGTGTGTGCGTGTGTCAACCCTCCACGTATCCGTTCACCTCTACATAGATCTTGGTTTCGTGCAAACCTCTACGTATGACGTATGCTCGGTTGCAGTGGCTGATTTTTATATTGTTCAGTGCTCGTGAGTTAAATTTGAAAATCAACTCAGTTCATTAATTTTTCAGTTTGGTGTTTGTTTTTTGTTACTGTGTAATTTGTGGACGAGACTTTTATCTACTGTGTCAGGAAGAATTTAATCTTGTCTCAAAAAGATATACAACTCTTTATCCAAGAAGAATCTTTTAATGATGCGAATTATTTATCTTTTTCAGTTTACAGTTTACATTACTTGTATTTGAATTCCCAATTGTTACAAATGTAATTATTATAGTCGTATAATCGTCACTTCCACGCTGGCATTATAATTCAACTTGAACATACAAGGAGACCACCCCAGCTCCGGGTCATGGATTTGCTCCAAAATTTTTTTGGGGTCTCCTGGTACCCAATACTGAAACTCCCTGTGCTTAGTTTGATCTCATGGGCCTTAGAGCCCATTTTTTAGAGGATTTTTCACATTTTAAAAAATTTTTTGTTATTTTCTATATCGATATAGAAGTACTTAAACGAAAAAATGCAACGATCAAAAGTTTTAAATTTTTTTAAAGAATCTGCTTGAATTTTTTGAGAACTTTAGAGACCATCTATCACTCTCTTTAAGAATTCGTAAAATCGATAAAAAAAACGTAAAATTTGGGCCTCTTGAATTAAGTGATAGATGGTCCCAAAAATTCTGGAAAAATTCAAGCAGATTCTTTGGAAAATTAAAAAACTTTTGATGGTTGCATTTTTTCGTTCAAGTACTTCTATATCGATATAGAAAATAACGACGATTTTCTTATAATGTGGAAAATCCTATAAAAAATGGGCTCTAAAAAATGAGCTCCAAGGCCCATGAGATCAAACTAAATACAGGGGGCTTCAGTATTGGGTACCAGGAGACCTCAAAACAATTTTGGAGCAAATCCATGACCCGGAGCTGGGGTGGTCTCCTTGTTAGTAGACTTTGGATGATCACAACGCAATTTGTGTGAATATTGCAGTATTTGTCCTTTAGGCGTTTTTACTGGTGCCGAAACTTGAAAGGACACACACCGAATTCGATAACCGAAAATGAGGTTGATTGCAGAAAGGGAAAAAGACGACACTGGTATGTACTGTAACCGGGAATGACTCGAATATGAGCCGGCTAGCTCGAGCAAAATGAATATCTGAATTACATAAATAAATGCTCGTCAAGTTATCGTCTCGACGAGCTGTGTTCATCAAGTGGTCGATCCTGTGTGTCGTGGCTCGGCGAGTTCCTTGCTCGCCGAGTAGCTAAAATTGTTAATGCGAGGGGTCGTTGCGTAGCAAATAAATAATGACTCGCGTTGTTTAAGTTAAAAAGAAAATAAAATAGGTATTTATTCACAAAAGTTAAATTTAATAAGTTACATGAAATGTGGGGCCGCTTGCTCGCAATTTACAATATATAGTGTGTGTGTGTGTTCGCTTACTCGTCGGTGTCTCGTTGATTGCAGCGAGGACTCGTGCACAAGTCCAAGTTGCGGGAGATCGATTCTGGGTCGTCTACGGGACGAGTATCTATTTGCCAGGTGAGGGCCTTCGAATTAAGGGTCGTCGAATCTCGTTCGTTATCGCAAGGTACTCACTGAGTATCCCTTGACGAATTCACACAACACAGCAGGTCAAAGTAAAACGGAAGGTCGTTGCGACTGTTCGCGCGCGTGCAAGGACAAGAAGCCTCGCGTCTCTCTCGCATCGATTATCGGCTCTCGATCGGCCGCGTGCTTGTTGCTGTCGTCTACTCGTCGTGCCTCTTGCACGGCGAGCCTCGTGCTGCGACTTATCGTTATTTTCGCGCTCGCGGCTTAATGCCGAGTTTACTCTCGCGTTACAGTATATGTAAAAGCTCCGTACCAGGATATGTTCCCAAGAACGATGTTGGAACGACAAGCCATTGTGGCATTCGAGGAAGCGCATCCATTATGACATAATTTAAAAAAAGTAATTTAAAATCTTTATGGTAACAATTTCAGGTACGCGATTTCAAGTTGATGAAACGAGTCAGTGCTGGCGATTCACTTGGTGGAAGATTCCTTCGTAATATAGTGTCAAACGTGTGTTTGGCGGTTTTTCTATAAATAAAATAAATCGTCGAAAAAACGGGCAAAGGATATTCACAACCCCGATTTCTCTCGTCAAGGGTTTTGAAATAAATGAAGAACTTACCTCTATTAGCCACGAGAATACTGCGAATAGGTTTATATTCAGCATAAGTTCGGAAGTTTTTATTATAGATCTTCAGAGATTTCTTAAATATATGATTTTTGGACAGTGTGTTCATCGTTTTATTTAGTAACAACATTTTAAAAAGTCTTAATTTAGTTTCAATTTAGTCGATAATCTGAAATGAATCAAAATAATCAGTTTAATGATTAATAGGTTAAAATAATAATTATAGTATTGGAAAAGGATTATTATAAAACATTATTTTAATTCTTCACTTCTATTTATACGGTTTAAGGGGGCTTAATACCATATATTACTGTTGAATTTTCAAGGATAAGAAGAAGTTATTAATTAACAAAACAAGGAATATAATGCCACACAGGCCAATATCCAGCACAGATAAACATCTCGTTTCAGTGATACCTATCTCATAGTCTCATTTGTCCACTAGATTTTTGGTCCGACTGTCGATCGATCGACCCGACTATTTATCCGATTATCAACCCATTGACTGAGCCATTGACTCGATAATCGCCTATCAAACTTATTATCGATCCAACTATCAATTCTCGGCCACGAACTATGAGGTCCATGATTCCTAGGCATAATTCTGTGGGCCAACTGCTTCTGGGTCGTCAGCAGCCATGAATGCATACTCAACTCAAAAAACATTAATGGCTGAGAATTGGGCTTGACAAGGAACAAATTTTAGAAATCCCCAGAATCGAAATTTCTAAACCGTTGACTCTCTTGAATGCGTGTAAAAATTCGTAGATAAGGATTGTTCGAATTCTCGACCATGAATCAACAGAGCAGGTTTGCTGCAGATTAGTATATTACTGTCCTAGGCCGCGAAAAACAGAAAAGTCTCAGGGTATGAGTAATTAGTGGTCTCGGCTTCGCCTCGGCCAATAAGTAGGTGTTCTGAGGCTTTCTGTTTTCCCGGCTTAGGCCTGTATACTATTTTTCACACCCTGTATCCCGAAAATAGCTCTTCCCGTTTTGCGCAGCAGCCGGGAAGTAGTTACTTTCGGGCCACTGGTATGAAAAACTTAATAGAAGAATAAGCACACAGGAGAGCATACCCAGAGCACTTTAGAGGTCGTGAGCCGAATAATTCGCTATGCTCTGCTGCTGTTGCTAAATATAGTTTATATACCCTTCGCTGCCTCTCTTGATGTGCAGAAGACTGCAGAAGGTGGCTTGTAAGAAACTTTGTAATAAGATCGACGAGACCTCGAAACTGCACGAATAAGATTCTAGAAGATTCAAACAGCGTTAGTAAGTTAAGGGACTATTACCAGTTCAACTTTTTGAAGATCTTTTTCTCTCATCCCTAACCCAGAAGTCCAAACCTCTCTATCTAATATTAGTTATAACATAGACAACCTGTTACAGCGGGTGAGACAGGGAGTTAATAGTTTTAGTGGTTTCGTGAGTGAATGAATGAGAATGTGAATAGTCGAGTCCTGGAGGAAGACGTCGTATAGCTCTACGAGCTGGCCTCAGGTGTTCTAGGAGTATGAAGCGTGTCACAAAGCGGAATGGAGTATTTCAAATCACGATTGTTCTTGCATCATTAGTTAGTGACGCCTACGCGCTACAGACAGTCAACCAAACGTCAGACAATAAGGAATAACATATGCCGTTCGCGTAATACTAACGTAAATGAAACCCAGGTAGGCATTTTGCCAGCGCTAAAGTATCAGCAGCTGCGTAGTTGAGAGGTGGTAGGATCATTATTTGTACACGCCGTCATCGTAAATGACGGGACAGAGAATGACAATGATAGTGTAATAAGTAGAACAATTGATTTTAGATGAAATGGATGAAATGTAAGAATCACAGTTCAGCGTTGAATTAAGTATTCGTCCAAGAATTTTGATTGAAGGTGAGTAATTAAGCTCTGCACCGGCTAGGATAACTTTAGGAGGCATTTTTCTGTATAGAGCATTAGTGTAGACACGGCTCCCGAGCAGTAGTGTGTGAGTTTTGAGTATTTCAACTAAGGCCGTTCTCTAGGGACTATTAGTAGATAGCATTGGTATCAATACCAATATTAGACATTATATCGCTGAACTGGGACAGTGTATCATGGACAATTATTTATGTATAATTGGCAAAAGTGATAGCATGGGAGTGCGACAGGCTGGAAGGAAGGGCGTCATGAGAAAAAGGAGTGGTCCGAGAACATTTATTTTTGGGATTGCGTGGGGATACCAAATGTTGTACGATACGGTTGAAAGGGTGAACCATCCACATTGCGCACTTCTAGTCTGTGAAGACTCAAAGAATCTTTAAACAATTGAATCGCCATACCATTACAATAAATCTCGCACGGTCGCAAAAACGTTAAAAATTTGCTGTGATTATAGAAGTGAATAATGAAGATGAAGTGAGTAAGAGCATGCACGAAGTTATTTCGTTCATACCCATGAATTTAGATATTATTCCAATAATGAGTTTAGTGATAAAAGGAGTAGTGACAGACTGAAGAGTGAAAGCTGGGCGTAAATTTAGGAGAGGGATTGAACAGACTATGACAATGGTTTCAGGCAATAAAGGTGGTGGAGCGCAGTTGGAGATATGCTGTTCATCGGGGAGGTGTATCAATCATTTTTCTTCGTATTGTGCTGGAACGCACTTCCACTCATAAGGTTCTGTCCTGCAACAGGTACGAGTTTCGATGAGAACGTCAAAACCGTCGGTATGCGCGATCTCGGGCATACATAAGAGTCTGCATTTCGTAGTCTACCCAGGGCCTGTGAAGGGAAGTTAGAAATGCCGGCACCAGTGGAGCCACACCGTCAGCAGCAGAAACTAACGCTTTGCTAATCGTATGAACATTTAAATTGAAGTTTAAGGTAGATGTCGAGGACAGAGTTAAGACTATCAGTCTGAGCAAGGGTGACAGGGCACCATTAAAAGCTGTTGGGCTTACGTTGCGCTAGGATCTGTTGAAATGGTGATGGTGGGGGTAAATTAAGTCAGAAGTCGTATTAAATAATAATGAGGTCATGCCTAGCCACAAATGGCACTAGCGATAAGTCACTGTGCGTGTGCATAAGAACTAAGTCTACATCACGGCTGATGTATAGGTTTATACACGACTCATGCCAATAATGATTACACGATCGAAATGTGGTAGAAATTGCGAGAATTTATCAAAACATGCTGTAGTATATAGAGAGTTTGACTTTGGTGAACTTAAACAGAAGGCAATTTTGGCTAACTGGAAAAGATTGGAGTGGATACAAATAGTATGGAGACACGAAGGTCGCTGCAGATGTATCGTGCTACTCTACCACACTGGGGCCAAATAGGCAAGTTCACGCATGCGACAAACTATCCTGTTCAACCGATAATATGACGTACCCCAAAAATAAGGCGTGGTCGAATTTTCGAGTTCCACGAAAACATACTTGTCAATACATTTTCTGATTAAAATGTAAACAAAATTCAACAACTGGCATAGTCATAGAATTGTGCATAAGAAAATCGTATAACGTTGAATTCAAAAAAAAAATTGTTGAAGAATCACATTGAAAAAATCTGGCATCATTCTACTAGGAAAAGCAATTGCAATATCAGTTAGTTAAAAAATGGCGCAGCAAATATCAAAGATCAAAAAAGAAATAAAAAATTTAAATAATTAAATAGAAAATAGCACGATAAGAAATGACTGTGGAAATTAGGTTAAGCCCGATCTGAAAGAAGTTTGCTGCTTGGCAAGATTTTCTTGGAATAAAATTACAGCAGAGATGGTTGCAATAGCATTAAAAGCTGGTTATTTAAATAAAAAACCAATCTGTTTTGAAAAATGTTCTCTATGAATTACTGAATATGTTAAAACTTTTATTAACTTTATTAATAAAGTTTTAAGCTAATAAATATGGAAAAATAAAAAAATGAGAAGATATATTAATGCTTTCAGCTAAATACTGAATGAGAGACTGGATATAAAGGTCTAAATCACAATTCCACAAAATTTAGACCATAAAAAGTATTTTCCTAAAAAATTGGTTCAGACCAGCGTTCTTTACCTTAAAAACTCAGGAAGAAGCCTTTTGCATAGTGCAAAAAAGCTAAAAGAACAAAAATAAACTATTTTTAAACATGAAGGTTTATTCTCCGATTCTCATTGTTTTATCTATGGATTTAAAAAAAAACGTCTGGATTCAAATTTAACAATAATTTGATATTTGCTTATTAGTCATTATATTGTTATAACGCGGTAGCCGCGTTATAAGTCTCCGAAAATACGCGCCTACAAATAGACCACCCAACGCACGACCCAACATACTCGGTCCTAAAAATCGGCTACAGGCGTGAGGCATAAGCCTCGGCCGCCCGCAGACGCACAGGTGACACGCCCAAAAATCTCAGGTCCATGAATCCCCACGGACAGATAAGACTCAAGCGCTACTTACACAGCAGATCAACTAAACAAAGATCCAACGGTAAAAAGTCATGCCTACGTGACTTTCTGACCCGCGGACTTTGGAATCAACGACGTGCCCGAACAAAGAGGGACCTATACTCGATCGATCGACACACATCCGGAGTCCGAGATTTCCGAGAAAGAGCATCTGTGTACGAAGCAGTACACCGGTACATCCGCACACAGGTACGAAGGTAGATAAGAACCAACGCTGCCTATGCTCCTAGTCCACGCGGATCATGACTCGTTCGTCATTTTACACGACTCGTGAAATGGAGAACAGACATCGATTGTGCGCTTTCGGAGAAATCCGAAAGCTAATCTAAGTACACACCGGGCCGGTAGCCCGCGCCTGAGCCAACTGCGTATTACGCTATTGACTTAGGTGAGGAGCAAGCCATGGGATTCCTGGAAGCTGCAATCAGCAAGGAAATTCCCGAACATCGGTCAATAGGAAGTATCGATAAAAATTCGGTTATATACGGCCCAAAAAGGAGGGCACGGGGAGATCAGTTTGAGACTTACAACACGGCAGAGCTACGCCAGTGGCAGTCTCATCGAAGTAGTCGAGTAGTCGACTTATAAAAAAGAGTCAGTGCGTGTAATAGAGTGCGAGTGAACAGCCAGTAGCCACGGCAACAACAGCATCTACAGCCAGCAACAACAGCAACTACAGGCAGCAACAGCAGCCAGTAGCTACAGCCAGCAATAACAACAGCAGCAGCATCGATAATTGTAAGAGATATTATAAATAAATAAGTTGTGTGTAAATACAAAAATGTATTGCAATCATTTCTCTCCCACACCCTGCTCTCTTTCACTCGTGCTCGCCTGACAAGCGAAGACGCATGTAAGAATAATAGTGATAATTAGCGACAATATACAATTATAAATGTTGGGCCAAAAGGTCATAACAATATTATTATCGATAAAGTAATATATCTTTGAAGCATGGGGAGTTATACGCCAGGTTTTTTCTGTTACGCTATTTTTATAGTATAAATAACACTTTCGAGCTCTCCAAAATGTTTAAAAAAATGAGAGATACACCTCAAATTCTAAAAATAGCTTATTTATGGGTCATTCTCCTACCTTTTTAAGAAAACGAGCGCGTCAATATTTTAAAAAAATCTGGAAAAAATCTGAAAAAAATATATGTTATTAAACAACATAAAAAAAGGTTTTTCCTAAAGTTTTGGTCCGAAAAAAAATTTTTAGAGGTGCCTAGTGAAAAATAAGTGTTGAAAAACGTGTTTCTTTTTCGCTGTTTTTTGGCGATTTTTGAAAAATTCTACAACGAGGAGTTTTGACTCATTTGAGACGTGGTTGGAATCATTTTTTTCCATCTCAAAAAGTACTTTTTGAAAAAAAATTGACCTTGCGGTTTTCGTCGAAAGCCATCTGTCTCGACCGTAGTTCAAGTAAATAGCTAATTTTGTGGATTTCCAGAAATATTCAAACGACTCTCAATTTTAAAGCAATCAAAAATTTTGAAATAGGCAAATTTTAGGTAATTTTAAGACATTTAATTTGCCTACTTGATGTGCCAAAAGCTAAAAATGCTGTAGGTTTTTAGCGGAATAATGTACCCTAGCTCCGTATAGCGGGATTTGTAATTTTCAATTTTTTCGCATTTTATTCGCTTTTATCCGTCTAATGCTCACACGCTTTTTATAGTGAGGACATTCACAAAATACTGAAACATTTTCCAAATACTACTGATGATTCAAAGCATCTCAAGATCTATCTTTTAAACATCCTAACGCGCTTATAATTGCCTCAGAGCCAAATCTACAGCCAAATTAAAAATATAATCATTAACGAAGTTCAAAACTAGAATCACGATTTCGAGGTTAGCTATACTAAAGTGTCCTTCATTTCCCACAAATCCTTAAAAAAATTTGAAAACATCATGTTCAACATATTATTCGACGAGAAAACCAATGGTGGCCTTGAATTTGACCTTCAAAATAACCTCTAAGCTAAAGCGAACCAAAATTGATTTTTCGTACTGTGACCTTCATTTTTTATTGCAGATTTGAAAAGAGCGGAAAATTTCACGTTCGAATACACCTTTAGTTTTTTTTCAATGTGTAATATAGCGACTACTTTGTAGCGACATCTACTGACTAAGTCAGATAGCTCTCTCGCGTGTACTGCACTAGGCTCAGACTTGTTGTGAACGCTGACCTGAACGCGCCTACTCTAACCATTATTATACCTATTATATTTAATAAACTATTTTACTGCCTACTAATCTAGAATTATCAATTGCATCGATATACGGGATATCACACAAGGTAATTCATATTTATTTTGTAGTAAACGAACTAGAGTTTTTCGTGATGGTATATTTGTAAATAAAGGAGCTACTATCTAAATTCTTGACCCACTACTAAGCTGAAAGCATGACCACCATGGCTTATAAATACCCCAATGAAAATATTTTATAAGTTCTTAGGCAAGATTTTAAAAAGATCTTGTATGAGATCTTATGCAAGAACTTACGTATGATAATCGACCTTGTAAGTTCTTGCATAAGATCTTGATAAAATTGTAAGACATCTGGTAGCAAGTTCTTGTATGAGATCTTGATAAAACTGGAAGACTTCAGGTAGCAAATTCTTAAGAGAGTTTTTTATTTCATTACTAGACTTGAAATAACAAGTTCTTATATAATTTGAATTACATGATTGTGATGAAGTTTTACTATTTTATCAAGATCTTATACAAGAACTTGCTACCAGATGTCTTACTATTTTATCAAGATCTTATACAAGAACTTACAAGGTCGATTATCATACGTAAGTTCTTGCATAAGATCTTATACAAGATCTTTTTAAAATCTTGCCGAAGAACTTATAAAATATTTTCATTGGGGTAAAAGAAGGGCCCTTGTGATTTCATCGTTACGAGTCTATGATACAATATGCATGACACTTAATCGTAGACTCATCTTCATCACTCTCACATAAAGCGAAGTTTCTCGAACAACAATGCGAGACACCGAAGTTTTGTAAATATACTAACAAGGAGACCACCCCAGCTGAGGTCTCCTTGTAAGTAAACAAAGAGCAAGCTTTTAACCTGTAGGTAAGAACACAGAGTGCCTTGCGCAGCGCTATCTACGCATGGATAATAGGAGGTCCACTTTTTCAAAAAAATTTTGTATCTCGGGGGATCCATCGGAATCTGAAATTTTGAGGTTTAAAATGAAGTTTCCTTGAAACGAGAACTCAAACAAATGATTTTAGATGGTGTCGATGGATTTTTGAAGTTTAAAACGTGCTCCTAAAAAGGAGGAAAATCGGGCAATCATTCGATTTATTTCAAACTCTGTTCAGAGTGTAAAAATAATCTTAACGATACATTTTCTTACGTTTTTTTATCTGTGAAATGGAATGCCGTAGTTAGTTTTGACTTAAGAGCACAATTTTATTGAGAAAAATACACTTTTTCGATCGTTCTTTTTCGCAAATTTCGCAAAGTTCATTTTCGAGCGAGCGGCAAATGAACAGAAAAAATCTAGAAAATTGTTTGACACCACCAAAATTTAAGATTTCTTATGACAAATCCAACGGTATATATTAGTATACACTTTAAAATTATTTTAATGTAGAAAAAGTACGACTTTATCCCAAAAAACGATATTGAAAAATGGAAAAATATATTATTTATTTCAAGAAAATAGCTGCGTATAATCACTCATGAAAAAAATTGAATACAACTATCTGATAAGTTTTTTTCTCACCTTTCCAACGCCGTTTTCAGGTTTAAAAAATTCGCAAGATGCGCTGAGATACAGCTGTTTTTGTACGATGCACTTTTTTAGCTTAAAATTTAATGAATAGAGCTAGCTCAGAGTTCTCGTTTCAAGGAAACTTCATTTTAAACCTCAAAATTTCAGATTCCGATGGATCCCCCGAGATACAAAAATTTTTTGAAAAAGTGGACCACCCTAATGAATAAATATACCGATACTAAACGTGAAAAGTATCAAAATCGATAGTATCGCTATTTAGTATCGAATAGAATAAAGTATCGATTCTAAAAAAAATTATTGTGGTAATATTTAAGTATCGAATACTATCGGCCAATCCCTAGTCAAAACTCCTCTTGTTAGAATTTATCAAAAATCGCCAAAAAAACCAGCGAAAAAAACTCGTTTTACAACAATTATTTGTCGCTAGGCACCTCTAAAAAATTTTTTTCGGACTGAAAATTCAAGGGGGGGGGGATATAGTTAATTTTTAGTTATTTTTGCTCAGTTTTGAGATTTATTTTTCGCAATCTAGTAATGAAAATGTAGTAATATCGATTTGTACACTAAAAAGCATTACTTCAAGAGTATTCAGCTAAATTTTTGTTGGAAAATATTGAAAAATGAGCCTGTGGCATCGGTTTGAAGAAAACACGTCGAAAAATTCGGTGTACACGATAACTTCTCCTAGAATTATCCGAAACAAGCCCAACAACATTTTTTTTAGTTTAGAGGATTCTGAAGGTACTGACGTCGAGTTTTTTTGAATATTTTCAGTTTTGAAAATTTGGCGTGACTTTGAAGTTGATAAAATAGGAAAAAAACGAAAAAGTGCACTTTTTTCGGAAAATTGTTGAAAAAAAATGAAAATTTTCGCAAAAATGAAATTATATCGATGTCACTCCCTAGTAAACGGTGTAAAATTTCAAAAAGATCGGTCCATAAGTTTTTGAGATATGATGTATACCGTCTTTGAAAATGTTATTGTTCAGGAAACGCGTTCAAAGATTTTGAGGTCATAGTCCTTCCTTCGTCGGGCGTGCATTAAAATGGTCATATCTTGGTTAATTTTGTTCGGATTGGCTTAAAATTTTAACTGTAATACTTTTGAATATATATAGAATCGAATAAGACAATAAAAATATCGAATATTTTTGCGAAAAATACTATACCCCCCCCCCCCCTTCACCAGTAAGGAAAGTCTTTTTTCATATTTTTCAATAAGATATATTTTTTCCAGATTTTTTGAAATATCGCTGCGCGCGTTTTTTTAAAAAAGTAGGAGAATGACCCTTATGCTATTTTAGCATTTTAGCACTGTGTGCAAGGTTCAGACCAGTGTTTTTATGGTAGAGAACTCTAGTACGAACTAAAATCTTCGAAAAAATGAAAATTTTGATTTAGACTTTTATCTGCTCAAAAACATCAATCAATTTTCTCATTTTTTGCTTTTGATTTCACATTTTTTGATGCACAAACTTTCAATAACTTTATACTTACTGATATCTAATAAAGGTAGATTGTCTCAAAACTGCACTTTATATTATAAAAATAGCATATGGCGAAAAATTGGTGTATATAACTGCTTAAGTAATATCAATAGTTTATTTTTACTAAAAAAAGAATATGTTCATGATTTTATGTTTTAACAAGAAAAAAGGAAGTTGATTTGATTTCTCATTCAATGTTTAATTATGAGTTATTTCACTGTCAAAAGACGATTTTTCCTGTAATTAGAATTGATAAAAATGACCCCCTACCATTAACATTGAATGCGGATATCTGCAAAGTTTACAGCTTGTACACTAATATTAATATTGATACTTCTTTTATACAAACATACATTTCTGTTCGCTTTAAAAAATATTTAAAATCACACTCATCAATACTGTTGAACACCAAATTGCTATTGTGGATCATTTTTCCGAACTACATACAGGGTGAGAAAACATGGTACGTTCCGTAAAACGCTGGGCTATATACAGGTTGGTTTTCGATGGGTGACACTTTTTCGACATAATCACTACACATTTGTGAAAAAGTCACAAAGCCCCCATAATAATTTTGCACTCACCTGCAGAATCCTACAGGGAATTTTTACAAGATCATTATATAACCGCGAAAATTGGATTTTACGCATGCTCAGTTCCATCATTTTGAATAATTGTAAATGAGGATCATTCTAGGTATGGTTACTTAAATCGTATTTATAATTGAAAACCTTGTTGAATGTGATTATTGTTGTTTTCGAAAAAAATGTCATCACCTTTTCAATTGCAAAAAAATCCGTAATTTTAGATCAAGTTAAAATTTTTATTCAACTAAACGTTATAAAAAAATAGATCTTTTGTTAGCAAAGCACTCGTTTGATACTTCCAAACTATGTTTATGCTAACTGCATCTTTTCAAATCTTGGTATTTTTATGGAAAATATAAATATCGTATTCCAACATAAAATAAAAATTGGACGTAGATCACCCGAAAAGTATCATAAATTATGAAACTAAATGTTTTTGATTATTATTGACAGGTTACTTCAAATTTATAAATTATCAAAAAGAATTTAATCTGTTTTTATACCAGATGGAATTGGTGCATCTCACTCCAGTTGAAATAATTACTTCTAAGTTATAAGATACTATAGCCTTAGCTTTAAAAATTAAAATTATCGAATAAACTTACTTTATATAAACCTTAGTTTATTGACGTGAAAAGTACTTTTGCTAATTACAGTACAAAGACTGTTAGAGTAACTGTGAACGAAATTCTATTTTATAATTCTATTGCGTGAATCAGCATATTAAAACTTTAAATGGACAAGAATGATCTTTGAGTTTGTTATTTATATTCTTAAAAAAACATTTACACAGTTATGGTTCATTCTCAACTTTTTATGATAAGTAAAATATTTCAACTTATTTCGATTGTACATTAACCCCCACCTTTGCAAGAAGTTTTAATGACTCAAGTATTGTATCTCAATTTGCTTTACATAAAAGTTTTTTTTTTCAAGTTTAAATATTTTCATATGATTAAATGTTCTAAATTTTACGTTTGAATCTATATACAACACACACTTACACATACACCTACAGTCACACAATACTTATTTCATATATATATATATGTATATGTATATAATGTATACTGTTTACTAAGTACTAACAATTTGTAACAATTTTTTTGTATTAATTTTTATCAAATTTTTATGTTTACTGCAAACAGTGCAAGAGATTTTAAATAATTCCTACAATTGGAATTTCCGAATCTCGAATAGGGTTATATCAATTTCCTCAAGTGAATGATGGCCAAGTTGTATTCATTTTAGCTTTTGAATATCTACAAAAATTTAACGATTGCACTTAAAAGAAAACTAAATATATCATGGCATAAAAGCTCAGGTCAATTTAAAAATATGAAAAAATAATTTGGGCGTCCTTGAATTTACTTCTCCTGAAGAAGATATGCGATGGGTATAAAAATGATTTTTATAACTTTGCAGTAGGAAATTGTTTCTGTGAATACTGACTAATTGTTAAAAATTAGATTGAGTTTACTTTCTGTCGAAAGACTGTAAAGTCAATGTTGTAAGAAAGAGATTTAGTTTTCGTATTTTATTATAATTATTATCTAAATGTTAATTTGAAATTTATGAATATTTCAATTTTAATCGGTAAATATTAGATATAAATTAAATATAATGAAAGAGATGGAAAATAGTTTCAGATAAGTATATATAATAATTTTTAGAACTGTCACAATTGACAAAAAATCAATTCCTTCGCACACAACTTACTGGCTTATATGAACGAGAGTTGAGCCAGTTGCCAGAGCAAAAAAAATGAATCTATGCGACGCGCACGTGGAAAAGATCTTCCCGTCAACCCTTCAATCTTGAACGACCTGCAAGGAAATCCCAGATCGATTTCAATTCACAGTAGTTGGAGATCGGCTTTTTATTGAAGACTCGCGATTCGATGTAATTAAATGTCAATGATGTCAAAGTGATAGATTTTCCAACTCAAATAATTTGACAATTTTTAGCTAAAAGTAACGTTTGGTTTCTGGATGGGAATTTTAAAATCAGTAGATAATCGATAACACATTTTATCTCATTTGGGTTACTTTGGTTACTTGAATCATCTTATGTGAGTAATAAGTCTCTCCAAATCTCTTTACCCAGCTGTTCACCGTACTGAGAACAATTCGACATCGAAGAATAGCTGGACAGCCTCAAATTCTGATACGTCCTGAAATGTATAAAGAAAGCAGCTGAAGATTTTGCCCTTCAGTGTTGCAGCCCAGAGCAAATAATAACTAATTTTGAATTGGCTATTTTAAACCCTTAAAACTCCGAGCTTCTTGCACTATTGTAAAGTGCCAAAACGTAGGGCTTATTTTTTCTATATAGGCCAAGCAGTGTACCGTTACATTCAGTTTGATGGACTACAAATAAGCTACAATGACCCGGACAATCAAGACTCTTGAAAAAATTGATACACATATACCCTTGGCATTGACTTTTATTCCTCCTATCGGACGTCATAGATGCTTTTGAAGAGTTTGCCCATGTAATTTGCGATAAATCGATTGCAATCATGGTTTATTTCGAGAAAGTATACGTCATAGACATGGGATCCGGTCGCCCTCGCGTCAGCTCGACCTTTGACAACTCGACCCCGAACAAAAATTTTTTTCTGCGATCAGTATGTGTATATATGGGCTACATCGTGTCAAATGTCCCCCCCTTCTTGGATGAAAGTCTGAATTTGATTTTTCATATTTTATTCTGCTTCTCAAGGGTACATATGAAAAAATTTTTGAAACATGATTTTTTTATGTAAAATTTGATGAGGAATTCAAATTTGTCATCAAAAATCATATTCATAACCACAAAATCCCTAAATTATAAAAAATAGTCCAAAAGCCAAAAATAAACATGTTCGTATCCAGAGATGAGGCCAATATGGTAATATGTTCATCGGTACATCAAAATACAACTTCAGATAAATTTTGGTCATCGACAGAAAGATCGTATAGAAAAATGTAAGACCAGAGCAGCTCTGAAATTACAGCAAATAGCTTGTAATAATTGGGCGTGAAAATTTTACCTTATACCTGTAAGCAAAAAAAACATAAGACAAAAACAGCAGAAAAAATGAGGGTAAACGGAGCAATGGAAAACTCTGGGTTTGTATATTTGCTGAGAAAGGTAACAGAGAGATAAGAGAGAGAGAGAGAGAGAGAGAGAGAGAGAGAGAAAGAGAGAGATTGATTGATTGATTAGTTTTATATTCTGGCCTTGAGGTATAACCACATGAGACCAGAACGGCAGATTGACAAGAATAAAAAATATAATATATACAAAGTAAACATAAGTAGATGCATTTACAAAACTTTCGTGGTATTTCACAATTAGAACAGCAAATTATAGTGTATATATAAACATACATAATTTCACGAAAAAAACAAATTGAAAGCTGAGTGAGTAGGTTAGATGGTAAGCCAGACAATAACATCTCACACTGGTCAGTCAAGTGAGATTGATAGGAACTGGTGCTAGGCATGGCAACTACAGACTCAGAGAATTGAGTTGCAGAGATTTTTACATTTTCTATCTCCTCTTTGAGTGGTAATGTAGAAGGAGTTTGCGTTTTGTCAGCAGCTTCTTGTTTCAAAACGCGACGGTCAAGCTCTTTAATTAACGCATCTAAGCATTCAATTCTAATCATTAAACGATCCATGAATTTGAACATCTGATCTCATTGGTCATATCGACATAATTCAGAATATGTTCAGTTTCGGCTTTAAGAGTTATTGACGGTCATGCTGTTTCTTATTGAGCCATAATCGTGAACTTGTTTGGTTAAAAATTTTCAAACACTAGCAGAAGGTAAACAAACTCGACACGTAGACACTTACGACTTGAGTAGAACTTGCGAATCTGTAGTGACTGCGCACTGGAGACCTCTTTCAATGTTGCCTATATCGATGATTTAGAAAACTAACCTTCAAGTCGAGCTCGTTTGAAAAATAATTGAGTATTAATTGCAGGGTCAAAGATGCAGCAAAGTAAATTGTGCACTTGAAACCTTGCAATATTTGGCGTGCAAGACCTGCAAAACAAAAGCGCCACGAAGGCAGAAAGCAGCAGTAAAATAGTCTCAAAGAGGAACGAGGGAGAATCGTGTGTTGCTACGTGCCCAGAGAGAGAGAGAGAGACAATAAGTGAATGGTATTAAATATTTACAAAGGTTTTTAGCAATAATAAGCAGTAATTACATCGATACTGATTTCGATAGTGATACGCATGTATCTCTCTCGGTTACAAATTTGATATTAGGTAGATTTTTATTTACGAAGATTTTTTTGATAATCGTACGCATATTGAGTACAGTATGCACAGATTTACGATGCACATGTGTAGGATTCTCGATTTCACGATCTCAAGGCTACAATATTAATTCGTCGGTGGAACTGGTCTATGCTAATGATGATGATGAAAAGATGTGTGGTGCTGAATGTGTGAAGACAAAAGATGAAAGTTGAAAGTGAAGGAGGAAAATGAATAGTAGAATCTGGAGTATGGTTGCGGAAGAAAAGTAGATTAGTTTAAGTCGGTGGCTAAAAGTTTGTTGAAGGCTATTGATTTCAGCTGAGGTATGGATGATGGATTGAAGGCTAATTGTTGTGTAAAAATACTATTTACAAGATCAGTTGCTATGTAGACAAAGAAGTTCTTCATGGCACTCGTGTGTACCGGTCCATGGTGGAGAGATCGTGGATTAGATCTGAGTGGGTCACGCTGGTCCAACACACCAGCCGCACGGGTGAACTTTTGTGAGAGATATAGTGGATTGTCGTGGGATATCACCGATACTGCAAGTGTAGCAATGAAGTACTGACGGCGGTGTTCAACCGACAACCAGCCCAGTTGGTGCCGATAGGGGGTTACGTGCTCTCTCCAGCCAATGTTTCCAAAAACAAAGCGAACGCAAGCATTTAGTGCTCGTTGTAGTTGCAGGTTCTCATCATTGAATAAGTCGTGGTAAACAGCACAGGCATAATCAAAATAAGGAAATATGAGTGACTGTACTAGATCCTTACGATTTTGCATAGTGAGTGCATGCCTGTAGTGCCTTAAGGATCTGAGAGCGCCAAAAACCCTAGCCACAATGGTGTCCACCTGTTTGGACCAGTCGAGCTTAGACTGTATCCATACACCCAGGCATTTTACCTCCGTACTATATTCGATCTGCGTGGTACCAAGTGTGATCCTAGGCGCCATTCGGAGATCAATCCGTCTCAGGAACGGGTCGCTACCAATCAATATAGCCTTCGTCTTTATAGCATGCAGAGAGAGAGAGAGAGAGAGAGAGAGAGAGAGAGAGAGATATAGATACTTTATCGGATTTAAGGTGAACCTTGAGTGCACCTTAGAAATATATTTATCTTAAAAAATTATTTACAAAGAGTTGTGACTAAGGGCTAATGGATATTTCAAGGTAAGTGTGTGGAAGAGTCGTAGAGTAGTGTATTTAAGTTCATGTGGAGTAAGATTGATGTTGTTGATGATTAGCGTTGATAATGAATAATTTAGCGGCGTGGAGAAAAAGTAATTGAAATATTTTCAGGTATTAGAGTTTAAAAGATGATTGAGAGCTTCTTCTGTCCAAAACGGTATGAGTTTAGAATGGGTAGTCTTACGCATTTGAAAAGTGAGGTGCTGTGGTCAACAGTGATGTTTACAAAACCTATACTAAAACGCAGTTAGTTCAGTATCCTGGACGCAGTGATAAAGAACGAGTTATTAAGCGAGGTTGTCCTAGGTGCAGAGTAGCACAGAGGTGGCGTCAGACGTCGAGCAGAACGACGAAGGTTTGGCCGAGAGAATGCCAGCACAAAACGATTTGCAAGTCTGGCAGGTGCTCCATTGCTTATTATATTTATCGCAAGCACTGCGATAAGATACTCCCTATGACGCCTCACAGATAGCCAGCCAAGCGCAAGTCGATATAGCGTTACATGCTCACGCCATTTAATAAAGCCAAACACAAAACGAACACATGCATTCTGCAAACGCTGGAGTTTCCGGTTCTGAACAACAGTCAATGTGTTGTAGACGGCAGCAGCATAATCAAGCTGAGGCAGCACAAAAGAGACACAAAGTTAGTTCGACGGTGAAAATGCAGAGATCGCAAAGCAAAGTGTGATCTTGAGACAATTGAGTTCACCTGAGCATCAGAGCAGCAAGCAGGGTTGTATTGCAACGCCAAGACTCTTTATGGAGGTCAAGTATTTAACAGGGAAACCATTAATAGAAACTCTCTGAACCGTCTAAAAATCTATTCGCGACGTGTACGATAGATTGCCAAGAAAAATTGCAGTCGTTTTAGTGGGATTTAGCCTCGGATTGTTACGTGCCACCCAGTCTGACACTGCATTCGCATCCGCATTGATGGCATCAATGAGGTAATTTATACGCTCAAGCCTAGTGGGTGTATAAATTTGGGTATCGTCAGCGTAAATGATGTGACGAGACCTCTTCAGTACCTGCGGTAGATCGTTTATAAAAAGAGTAAAAAGTAGGGGACCAAGAAAGCTGCCTTGAGGTACACCAGACGTGGTCCGACTATCAGGCGTCAAAGAGCCATCCTCTTTCTGAACCGCAATGGACCGGTCGGATAGATAGCTGGCAAACCAGCGAACCGCTGTACTGTCACAGCCCGTCTCGCGTAGCTTACGAATCAACAGACGATGATCCATCGCATCAAATACCTTCGAAAAATCAAATGAAACAAGCAAGGTAATCATCCTCTTGTCTATCACTGATCTCACAGAGTCTGTCAGTTTGAGAAGAGCCGCCTGAGTGGAGTGGAACGTCCGAAAACCATGTTGCTGAGCATCAAAAAACCTCTGCTCCATGAGGTGAGCGGCGAGCTGTGAATGAGCAAGTCACTCCAAGACCTTCGACAGCTCAGGCAGCATTTAAATAGGGCGCGTTTCAGACGGCGACCCAGGTGAGGACAATTTCGACAGAACAACAATTTTAGCAAGCTTCCAGGCAGAGGGAACAACACAAAAACAGAGGCGAAAGGTGCATTTACCAGTTGCATCGAGTATGTGCAAAGAGCAGGAGATGCAAGGCGTATCACTGACGACGATAAACTGTCAGCACCACAACCTGAAGACTTACATCTCCTCAAAGCTCGAGTAACTTCCTCAAGCGTCACTGGACGAAGCGAGAAAATAGCAGTGGAGGCACGCAGCGGCTCGCTACAGACTCGATCTATCTCCTCCGAGAGAAGAGGCGGCGTTGCTGACGACACACTTGCATAGTGCATAAATAAGACCACCAGACGACAGACCTAGACCTTGAAGTATCCGCCAATACTCGCCGAGAGAGGTCGCCTTTGCAATACGAGTCTGTATGTAGCCGCTCTTAGCAATGTCAAGTTTATTTTCGAGGTCACGTCTAAACCTCTTGAAGACGTTATGCGCCTCTACAGTGCGACGCCGCTTATAGGTTCTGAACGCACGATCCCTTGAACGCATAAGGTTGCGTATCTCCTGCGTAACCCATGGCTTGGACCACTCGTTAAAAACAACACGAGTCAGTGGAGCCATCGCGTCTAGAGCAGCATTAAGGCTTCTTGTGATAGTCGAAACAAAGTTGTTTGGGCAACCTTCATTTCGAGTTTCACCAATGCGCAGCAGTGAAAACTGCAGAGAAGAGTCAGAGATATAGCTCGATCGATTGAACTCAGCACTCAGTAAATCTGTCAAGAGAGTATTAAAAGTGTCACTGTTTATGCGAGAGATCTTACGTATTTCACGAGTAACTGGGGCCATACGAGGCATAGTGATTTGATACTTTAATTTGATGAAATGGTGACCAGCAGAAAAAGGAGCTTCAGAAATTTGATAGTCAAATATAAGATTAGGGTCACTTGCAATAACTAAGTCCAAAAACGATTCATTAGAAGAACCGTCGGCATACATCACATGATGAGTTGGCAACACACTCGCCAAGTGAAGATTATATGTTTCCAGCACTCCCAACAAGTAACGAGCATGTCGATTATCACTGGACATGTCAATGTTAAAGTCACCAACAATGATAGCGTGTGTGTACAGAGGTAAGTATTCTGAGATCGACGTAAAAACGCATATACACATATACGACATATGGCATATGCCTATATACGACGGCAAACTGCAACTTAAATTATGCTGAGATATTTCATGTACAGCAAACTCTGGGACATTTGAATAGATTGGATTCGCCGAAACAAAAATGAAACACGAAGATCAGTACGAGCATATAAACCAAGGCCACCACACTCGCGACGCAAACGATCATGTCTATGAAAATTGAAGTTTGGAATGTGGAACAAATTTGAATTAAGATGAAGTTTTAAAAATGTCTCAGTTATTACAATTAGATGAAAATCATTTTTAACTATGGGTTCTAACAAAGAAAAATTTGTGGGAAGTCTATTGATATTTATTGAGCCTATGGTAAGTGGTCTTGAAAAAGAATGCGCTTTTGAGTTCAACGATGAGCCAGTATTATTTCAGGACGAATTTGGCTTCGGTTTAGCCAAATCCGCCTCACCGATAATTGGGATCAAGCGAGATTTGTGAGAATGATGCATGAAAATGCGTAGGCCTCGAACGACCGTTGGTGGATACCGAAGCGTACGACCAGCTGCCTGGCACTTCATGTACAAGCCATAAAGTGGACCAGGAAGAATAGCCGACTTATGCAGTCTGTCCGGACCATCATGGTCGATACCAAAAATTGAGCCAAGTGTAAGTAGTCTCGGGCGTGGAGCCGCCACCAACAGCATATCATGAGCTCCAGCTGAAGCAAGGCACACGACCATGGTTCACCTAGCACTGCTCAAAGATGCAAACGCTGTACCAGGGTCGACTGAGGCTTGACCCTTCGGAGCCTACGGGCGAACTTTTAAAATGAGTGAGGCGAGGAGATCAAGCTGAAGAGCTCTAAGGACTGACTCAACAGCCGCAACGCTGTCAGTCCCAACTGAGGATGGGATGTCCGCTATACACACCTCACAGTTATCTGCAGAAGACAGCAGATTGAGATGCGCAGTCGAAACAGGCCGAGAAGCAACAGCGGTTGCAGCAGCATTCAGATCACCACGAAGCGCAGAGATCTCATTCGCGCTGTCCGTCAGATGTTTACGCAGGTCAGCGACTTCACTCGAAATGCGCTGGTCTAGCTCCCAAGTCTCGCGAGAGTTCTCCGCGATCAGACTTCCTTGCTCAGCCTGACGCTTTGAAATCTCCTCACAGCGAGTGTCAAGAGCGCCAAAGCGCGCATCCTACGAGTTCATGCGACTTTCAACCGCATTAAAATGTTCAGTGAGGCGACTGTCATGAGCTCTGAACCACGCTGGAGCAACTGTATCATAACCAGGTAGCGTAGGTTTTGAATTGTTACGCGACATTTTCACGATTTTATCAGATGACGCTGATGGTGGAGACGAACGCGATCGCTTTACAGATGACGAGCGCCTGACCGATGATGACACTCTAGCAGCCAGACTAAAGCGGGGTTTAACGATTTTCGGGGCAGAAGAGTCACGCGATGTAGAGGATGAGCAAGCAGTACAAGTATATGGGTTTGGAGTGGGAGACGGCAGACAGCTTTTGTGAACACACACAGAACAGAGAGAGCACTGAACTTTCCCCTTCATTCCCAGTTCACCTTTGAACGTAATACACAGGTGTCCAACACCAGCACTCATATCACACACATAAACAATGCGTAATGACTTCCGCAGATACCACAGATCAGGTCCTCCTGCGCCAGACGGGTTGAAATTTTTCGAAAATCGCGCACCCCGTATGCTGTAGCCTATGATGTGGACAAAATGGAAAGATGGTCCTAACCTCAATGAAAAATCCCGGGTGGTTTTTTCTTTCTTGACAAAAAAGCAAGGACAGTGCAGGTTCGAGACCGCGGCAGTGACCTTGCATTTAGTTTGCATGCAAGTTTTATCTGTAAGCAGAAAGAGACACAAGCAAGAATAAACAGAAAAAGCGAAGCAAAACGGAGCACCAAAAACAGCATGTGTCTATGCTCAGAGAGAGAAAGAGAGAGAGAGAGGATAAATGCCGTAATTAGGAAAAAATTGTTCAAAAAGGTATTAAACATTTCAAAAATTTATCGCAAGTAATCTTATTTTAACTCCAGACATTTTACTTCTCATTTTTCAATTAAATTACATAAGCTTACTTCAATAAGATGATCTTAATCAAAATTTTTAAAGTTTCAAAAAAGTAAAAAGTAGGAAAATTTTAATGGTTTTTGATGTCCAAATGTATAAAACTTCTTTATTTGCTTAATCCATCATTCTTTCTCTATTTTTTTCATTTTCACAATTAACAAGGTATATTTGTTTTATACCTTTTATTTTCATCAGAAATTAATAATTTATTCGCAAAATTTGAAAACAATAACATAAATAATAGAACTAACATATGTATACTGTTAATATAAAAAAAAATCGATACATTTGATTAATGGTTTTAGATATCAACATTCAACTTATAAAATATCCATTCATTTATATGGATTAAGCGGTGTGACTACTATATGTAATTTGAATATATCCTTATTTATTCCAACTAAAAATTTAGAAAAACTTTTATCTTTATCTTTCGAATCTTGAGAAGGATTTAATTCTCCAAAAGGTAAAATATCATCTAAATTGAGAACTCTTTCATTTTGATTGAAACGGTGAATTACTTCTTTTACGCAGGCAATGTGTTCAACCCCATCTTGGGTCCCATATATAAGTATTCCAATTTTTACCCGTAAATCAATATTTTTATCTTCTGGTGGTTCTTTACAAGTCAATGATAATCGTACTGTTCTAATAACATGTTCTGGCATTTCTACTGTTCCTTGCCAAATAATTAAAAAAAATTTTTTAAACCACACTCCTTTTGGATATAAATCTACAACCCATTCACACGGTTTTTCTCCGACGCATTCTGCAAGATATGAATAACTAGAAAAAACTAAAGTTCTTGTCTGATAGGACAGCATGTTATGAAAATTTTCAACTGTCAATAATGAACTACATGTATCAATTGTATAAAGTCGTGGCTCAAACAATTCCAAATTTTTATCATCTACTTTGAGAAGTTCCCGTACTCGATTGTCTTGCCCAGAGTGAAAGGACATTGCGATTGACATTCTTTCAATGAAAAACTCTTTGTACTTTTGTGTTAATGGGGAAAGTAAAAGATCCGCTAATTGCCTAGGTGACATCATAGGAAATCTAACAGATAAAATGATCATTTCAACAATTTGATTTATTGTAGAGTCATATATTGTTGATGATGGAGATTCTTCCACTCGGAGTATTTGTAAGTTGATCCATTTTTCAAGACATTTATACAGAGTCATTTCGTCTTTAATAACTATATTACTTTGATGCAATAGTGGGATCAATGAATCTAATTCAAAATATTCAAAATCTGCTGTGTTTGATATAAGCTCAAAATTCCATTTCACAAAGTTATTACAAATTTTGGCCACTTCATAATGTCCACAATTTGAAGTATACTGTAGCCAACTTACCAACATGCCATTTACAGCGGATAAAGCAATATGCTGTCTCATAAAATTTAAACACAAATCAATCAAATCTTTGACGTTGTATTTATCAGCTAGTAGAAGTACTGATAGGACTACATTATGACTTATACGAATTTGTCCAGTGTAAAAATATCGCAAAAATTCTCCAAATATTTCAGAACACTGTGGGGTTTCTTGTAGTTTGACTTTACTTGCTTGTGATTCGCTCCACTGGGGGTTAAGAAGCATAGTTTCAAAAACATCACTAGAGGCACATAAAATTAATCTATGAGCTGGGTACTCTACATTATTAACGACCAATGATATATCATTAAGTAAACGATCTGCATATAAAGTAGCAATTTTCATTAATACGGACCCGGAATTGTCTACCTGCAAAATATAAGAGAAATTAAATTTTATCAAAATTTGTTATAATAATTTTTTTACATAATTAGTAATAAGTGATAATTAGGAATAAGTGATAGTGAGTAATAAGTAAATAAGTGATAAAGTGATTTGAAATTTAAACTTATTATAATATTCAAAGTGGATTCCAATTCAGAGTAAAAAATTACGCGAGAGAGGACTGTTGTAATATACTATGTATATCACAAACTACTGCCAAGTCATTGGCAAAGTGCTTCCTCCGTCTTTTTTTAACTATAGTATTATAAATAAAATATATATACCTAATACCTGATACTAAAAAACCCAAAAATCGATACAAAACTTCGAAAAAGAAAATTTTTTTTAGATTCTCAAAAATTATAATATATTTTTTTTAATCTTCAATTAATTTCAACTAATGTACATTCATAAGTAACAAAGAAATCATTATAAAAATTATAAAATTCATAAAAAATTTTTTTTTTCCAAATTTACAAAAAAAATTTCAAAAAATCGAAAAAAAACTTTTTTTTCCGTGTAATGCCAAGAAAATTTTTCCGGCCTCATAAATACTACAAACGACAATGAATGCAATTAAAATTTATACAATCCACCGTAACATTTTTAAGATTTTGCTTCGGACATACGCACACACACGAACACACACACACACACACACACACACACACACACACACACACACACACACACACACACACACACACAGGTCGGAGACCAAGACGGGTTTGTACTCGTCGACCGCCGACGCCATCGCCAGCGTAAGCAGACGGTGGCGACACCTGGAGCGGTCCGCGCCCGGCAACAGCCGAAGCCACGGCCAGTGCAGCGTAGAGCTCATCACCGATCAGACGCAATCGTCATCAAGGCGAAGGATGCGTCGAAGTATGCAGACATCCTGCGATCCCTCAAGTCGGACCCGACGTTGCAGCAGAAAGTCGGCAGCAGCGTAAATAACATCAGACGCAGCGCCGCTGGAGCCCTAGTGCTGCAGCTGAAAAAGGCGTAGAGAACGCCTCCGACCTAGGCGAAGAGCTAGGCAGGGTGCTCGGCACTGCGGCTACAGCCAGTGCCCTGCTTCACACGTCCACGATCGAGATCAAGGACTTGGACGAGTGTGCCACCTGTGGAGTCTCTGCGGAAGGCATATGCAGGAACACAGGTGGCTGTGGTCGCGCTCCCGGATGACCTGGCTGCCGCAGCGCTGAAGCTCGGCCACGTGCGGATCGGCTGGGTGAATTGCCGCATCCGTGCTCGCGAGGAGGCTGCGCGCTGCTACCGCTGCTGGAGCCCTGGCCACATGGCCGCTCGCTGCAGGGGTCCCGACCGCACGGGGCTCTGCCATCGATGCGGCCAAAAGGGCCATCAGGCAAAGGACTGCAGAGGCCAACCATCATGCGTTCTCTGCCAGGAACGAGGAGCTGACGACCATCGTCACGCGTCCACAAGCTCGAGCTGCCCCCTGGCCCGGAAGATCACCCAGGACCGCCGATGATGAGAATCCTCCAGCTCAACCTCAATCACTGCGAGGCTGCCCAGGACCTGCTTTGCGATACCATCAGCAAGCTGCGCATCGATGTGGCCATCTTGTGTGAGCAATACAAGAACCTTGCTCCACCCAATACATGGCTCGCCGATGCCGACGGCCAAGCAGCTATCTGGGTGCATGGAGGAATTCCGGTGCAGGAGCGTCCAGCGCGAGTACATCCTTACTTCGCGTGGGCCCGAATCGGCGGAATTTTCTTTTTCAGTGTCTACGCTCCACCAAGACTCTCTGAAATGGAATTTTCCGCCCTCCTTGCCAACATCACCGAGGAGGCCCGCGACAGAAGGCCCCTTGTTATTGCAGGGGACTTCAACGCATGGTCAACGGAGTGGGGATGTAGGGAGACTAGACCACGGGCGTCCATCCTGCTCGACTCGCTCGCTCTCCTCGATGCGGTGCTGCTTAACACCGGTGATGCGCCAACTTTCAACGGCAGGCAGGGCAGCTCGATCGTCGACCTGACGTTCGTTAGCGAGACTCTTGCGCCCCGCGTAAAATCATGGACGGTGAGCGAGTGGTACACGCACAGCGACCACCAGGCCATCGTCTTCGAGATCGAGGACACCGAGACTTCCACCAGGCCCTCGACGCGCCGGAGCTGCAGATGGAACGCCCGTACACTCGATGCGGACCGTTTCTCTGCCGCCGTGTCCGGCGCGTCGGTCGCTCCCGGGACCGCAGAGGATATGGCGTCGAGCCTCATGTCCGTCATCACCAGCGCATGTGATGCCTCGATGTCTAAGGCAAACCCTCGCCGCCGTCGTGAGCCGGTGTACTGGTGGACGGCCGAGATCGCTGATCTCCGGCGCTCCTGCCTGCGGGCTCGCAGACTCTCCCAGAGATCGCGAGGCCGGCATGACGAAGAAACCCACAGCGCGAACTACGCCTCCGCCAGGCATCTTCTGCGCGTGGCGATCAAGACCAGCAAGCGTCGGTGCTGGAGGCAGCTTTGCGACGAGGTCAACAGCGACGTTTGGGGCAAACCTACAAGATTGCCATGTCGCGCCTGCGATGCCCGCAGACCAGGCAGCCCAGCTCCCCTCTCCTGGTGCGCGGCGCGGTGGCGGCTCTGTTCCCGCGGGTGCCGAGCGGGCCCGCCCTGCAGCTGCCGCGTCGAGCGGAGGAGCTTATACCGGCCGTCACCTTGGGCGAACTCAGAGGAGCCCAGACGAGGATCAAGGAGCGCTCTGCGCCCGGCCCGGATGGCATACCCAACTCGGCGCTCAAGATCGCCATCGCCGCACGACCCGACATCTTCTTGCGGGTGTATACGACATGTCTGGAGACCGGCGTTTTTCCAACTGGCTGGAAGCGCCAGAGACTCGTCCTGCTCCCAAAGCCAGGCAAACCTCCCGACGAGCCGTCCTCGTATCGTCCGCTGTGTATGTTAGACACGGCGGGCAAGATTCTCGAGAGAATCATATGCGACCGGCTGGAGGCTTTCACAGAGAGACCCGGAGGCCTCTCGGAGCGACAGTATGGCTTCCGGAAAGGGCGATCAACGATAGATGCCATCGAAGACGTCATTTCCACCGCCCGTGAGGCCATCGCCGGCAAGAGATGGTACCGCGGCACCAAAAAATACTGCGCCGTGGTGACACTCGACGTGAGGAATGCGTTCAACTCGGCACGGTGGGACAACATCCTCGCCGCTCTACGCCGTTTGCTCGTACCCGATTACTTGCTGAGAATAATTGACAGCTACTTCTCGGCAAGAGTGCTCGACTTCACCACGGACGAAGGTTCAGAGTCCTACGAAGTCACAGCAGGAGTTCCACAGGGATCGGTACTGGGCCCGATCCTGTGGAACGTTATGTACGACGCGATCCTGCGACTCAACTTCGATGGCGATGTTCGTATCGTCGGCTTCGCGGACGACATCGCAGTGGTGGCCGTCGCCAAGCAGCTATGGCAGATCGAACACGATCTGAACGCTGCGATACTACAGGTGCGAGACGCGCTCCAGGCTCTCAGCCTACAAACGGCTGACCACAAGACGGAGGCTCTGCTCATCACAAGCAGGAAAAAGGAGGAAACCATCACCATCACGGTAGGCGACCACAGCATACGCTCGTCCCCCTCCATCCGCTACCTGGGCCTGCACATCGACGCCAAGCTGAAGTTCGACCACCACCTCCGAACAGTCAGCGCGAAGGCAGCCGGTGTGATCGGTGCCCTTACGAAGATCATGCCCAACTCTGGCGGGCCCAGAAGCAGCCGACGCAAGCTGTATGCTCACGTCGTCGACTCCATACTCCTGTACGGAGCCCCCGTCTGGAGCACAGCAGCACAAAAGCGAGCCTACATTCGACAGGCGGAGTCAGCCCACCGACGAGCCTGCCTGCGTGTGATCGGAGGCCGGCCGCATGTCTCTTACGAGGCCACATATGTCCTTGCCGGCATACCTCCGCTGGCCCTTCTTGCGGACGAGCGAGCGCGACTCTACGGCCGCCGCCGAGAGGACGCAGAGGACGAAGAACGCTTGGCAACGCTAAGCAAGTGGCAGGAAGCATGGGACCGGTCGACGAAGGCCCGATGGACGCACCGACTGATCCCAAGTATCAGAGTGTGGATCGAGAGGAGGCACGGAGAGCTGAACTACCACCTCACGCAGCTCTTGACCGGGCATGGCTTCTTTAAACATCATAGCCGACGCTACGACCACAACCAAAGCGCACAATGCCCGGTCTGCCCCTCATCCATCGAGAACGCGGAGCACGTGTTCTACCACTGCCCGAGGTTCAGCGAGAGAGAGCGAGACTACACTCCTGCTCCACGAGGTCATGACGCCGGAAAACACCACCAGGCTCATGCTCGCGAACGAGCCGAACTGGCTCGCTGTTGCTTCCTTCGCCTGCTCAGTCGTAACAAGACTGAGAGACGAGGAAGCGGACAGAAGGTGACGACCGGACGATGCTGCTGGAAGAAGACGCCACCTCAGCCAAGCCTCAATGAAGCGCATAACGCCAACCCCTCCATCCCCGTGAAGTAATGCCTAACGGCGGTTTCCGCGGGGATGGAACAAAGGGAAACCGACGTGGATGTATCTACATATACACTATGTACCCTAAATCAATGTTACACTCTCACTTTTATTTACTTTCTGCTAAATAAAATATATTAATACATCCAAAAAAAAAAAAAAAAAAAAAAAAAAAAAAAAAAAAAAAAAAAAAAAAAAAAAAAAAAACAACACACCACCACAACCAGTGCCACCGTTCGAGAGGCCGTCACGGGCAAGAGATGGAACCGCGGCATCAAGAAGTACTGCGTCGTAGTTAGCCTCGGTGCGAAGAACGCGTTTAATTCGGGTTCGGTGGAACAACATCCACGCGCGCTACGCTGAATGCACAGGCCTGAAGACCTGCTGAGAATAATCGGCAGCTATCTCACAGCGAGGATACTCGACTACGATACGGACGACGGACCAGAGTCCTTCAGATTCCCAGCAGGCGTTCTGCAATCAGCGGGCGACCACACGTCTCCTACGATGCGACGTACGTGATAGCCAACGTACCTCCACTGGCCCTACTAGCGGATGAGCGAGGAAGCGTATACCAGTGCCGCCCAGAGGACGTCAAGAAGGAAGAAAGAAGAGAGACATTAAGCAAGTGGCAGGACCGGTGGGACCGGGCCTCAAAGGGCCGATGGACACACTGGCTAATTCCGAACATCACAGAATGGGTAGAGAGGGGACATGGAGAAGTGGACTACTATCTCACACAACTCCGACCACGGCTAATTCAAAAGCCATAGCCAACCCTATGATAACACCCTTAGCGCACTTTGCCTGGCTTGCCCAATCACAGTAGAAGACGCGGAGCATGTGTTTTTTCGCTGCCCATGATTTCACGAAGAGAGGGAGAGACTCCAACAAGTCCTCTAAGAAGAAATCCAGCCTGAAAACATCGTCAGGCTCATGCTCGAAACCGCAGGCAATTGGATGGCGGTAGCATCTTTCGCACAATCAGTCGTCACCAGACTGAGACAAGAGGCACAAGAGGCGTAAAAACGATCGGAACGATGCTGTAAGAAGAAGACGACGCTTCTGGTTTCCGAACCCCTAATCACCGTAAGGTGGACGGGGGATGTACGGAAAAGACACAGATGTAGCACAGAAGCTCTATAGAGTCCCCACCGAAGTTATGTTTAACGACGGTTCCCGGTGGGGTACTGTATATTTTGAAATGCACATGAGGAAATTTTTACTTCTTTATGCGCGTAGGCATGTTTTTCTTAAAGCACTCACTACCGAAAATTTTAAATGTACAGTTAATATCGGAGATTTACTTATAATAATAATATTATATTATTCTTATTTTTGGTCACAAGGAAATAAATAGAGATTTTTGGATAAAAAGTGGAAAATACGTATAACTTTTGAACAGGATCAGCTAGGATTTTGATTCGAACGGTTTTTTCATCTGTGATTGACCGACTATACAGTGGTGCAATCAGTTTTGGTGGCCATTTTGATGCAACATATCGCGTCTTCAGGCCAACCGTGAAAAGCAATGAGCTTTTGCTAGTCAATTTGAATGGCCTCTTGTATTTCTCAATCAATGGAAAGAAAACAAGTTATTGTTCAAACTGGTACATGCCAGAGCTTTATTCTTCTCTCTAATTAAACAATTTCAGCCATAGTTTATTTATGTGTGAGGAGCTTTCGGCAAGCTCGCCGCCTAGCGCTTAGTTCACTAAACACTTCTCGTGAATATTAAATGTTGTTGTCCTGGCAACGCTGGAATACATAACAAAATTTTGAGAGCTAGCTAACTACAGTTTAAACGATAGTGCACAGGTTGCGTACACTTCTGCATTACATGAATAGTTATGGTTGCAACCTCAGGGTAGGTACTTGAAGCCATAGTTTTTTCTCAATCAGTAGATTTTTTGGTAGAGATAACAAAAAAGCATGAAATGAAAAAAACATTAAGTTTAAGTGTTTGTGCAGAGTGTCTCACAGGTCCATCACATAGCCTAAATAGTCCAGAGCTTATTGATTATTTGTCAAAAATTATTAACAGTAAGCGACCTATACCATAGTGTAAGTAGGTATAATTAGATTATTTAGAGTAGGTAGTAAGTATGATTTTGCAGTTTTTCTAATAAACTTAGAAATCAAAACAACTTCAGTTACGAATCAATGAGAAAGATGTAGAAGCTTCAATTACCTCTATTATAAGTATTTTCGAGGATCGATACATTGAATTGGCTATTCTTCACTCACTCTAATTATTGCAGAGAATTCAGAAAGGATTTTGAAGGAATGATGCAAGTAAAAATATCATGTCCATCTTTCTACATTTATTTATGAGAAACGATTCGACTACATATCATTGCTATTTTTAAGCAAACCTGAACCACAGAGTGAAAATATTAAAATATACAAAATGGTACACGAATAAACATAAACAAAATGTTTACAAATTTTGATCTTATTTTACGAGTTGTTATTTTCCTTTTAAACCGATAACAAGCGTAGAGGTTAAAAAACACAAACATGTAAAATTTACTAGTACGGTAGTGGTGATGCTTACTAGAACCTGTTCAACTAAGGCGCTCTAGTAACTATTACTAGCACAATTAGTTCTGGGGATTATTTAAAAATTTTCAGTGTAACTCACAATTGTTAAGGTTTAAAATATATATAAGAGTAAATCTTACTTCAACAATACTATTTTCCGATTTATAACTACTATGCCCAGGAGAAACTTCTTTTGACCGAGGTACAGATTCATTTGAACGTTGATCATCCATTTATAACAAAACTTTTTTGCTTATTTTTGTAAAATATAAATCTGAAAAACAAAATTTTAAAAATAAGTTTTTATCATAAATATATTAGTCAAAGAATGCATATGGCTGCGTCAAAGATAAATATATTAGGTGATATGCACGCTTGAAACTTTCCTAGCTGACAAAACTACCAGTGACTTTCGAAAAATATTTTATTATTCAGGGTGTCCCAAAGGTATGGGAACCTCTGAAAAGCGGCCAAAATAAGCGGGAAAAAAAATTCGATAACCCTATATCCGACGTATTTTTTCACGGAGAATCCAATGGTGACCTCGGATTTGACCTTGAACATAACCTCAAAGCTGCAGCGAGTCAAAAATCGATTTTTCAAATGGAAACCCCCATTTTTTATTGCAGATTTGAAAAGAGCGAAAAATTTCACGTCAAAATGTATGTTTTGTTTTTTTTTAAAGGTCATTTTAAGGGCGTTACAGACGCAAATAAAACCCCAATTTAACCTAAAATTAAGTTCGAGTAAGTATTTTGATGAATGCATGAATAAATAATTCTGAAAAATTCAAGGAATCATTCTTTGGTGTTGGAATTAAGAAAATAATACTCCGGTCTGGTATATCGAACCATTTTACCGAAAATAAAATAATTTAAATTTTCAATGATTTTTTCTGAAGGCCTGAAGCATTCAAAAAATTTGAAAAAATTCAAAATTATTTGAATTGTTGAAATGTACCTTCATGAATTTTTCCAGATTTTTTAATTACTTCAAGACTTCAGAAAAAATATAGATAGAAAATGGATGTTTTTAAGGGTGGAGGGGGTCTAAAATTTTGGTTTTAGGACCCTTTTTTAATATACTATAATATACCAAAATTTTAGGAAAATCCGTGGACCTCGTCCACGGGTTTATTTAAACAATTCTGAATTTGACCCATGTATATTTTACATATATGCGAATCGATAGATTTATTCCTTTTTGATGGTGACCTTCACTTTTATGAATCTCACTTTTTGTACAGAAAATCTATTCAGGCTATCGTGTTAAAATGTTAAGATGGAATAACAACTGAGTAGAAAATAATGAGCGCAAACGTCCAAAAATACATGGTTTTACGACTGAAAAACGTTCTGCTCCCTCACACAGTGACTCTCAGCTCAAACAGTATGAGTGACGTGTTTAACACGATATACTCCTATATAGATCATACTTCCGATCTGTATAACTTGAGCCAGGAAATATTTGCTGTAAAATACACTCTAATTTAAGGCCATTTTTCAGCATAAAAAAAGAATTTTTCGAAAAAATAAAGTTACAGTTAGATTGAGCAGGTAAAATTCTATCGATTTGTATGTGACATATATTTTTTCAAAGTCACTGTCAGTTCTGCTAATGAGCTAAAGAAGTTGTGTGATTAGTAAAAAAAGTCACCCACTCACTACGGGTATAATTCAACTTTAACTTGATCATGTGTATAAATATAGGTAAAATTCAAAACATTTTGAATTACATGCCACAGGGGGTCTTCAGATTTTCCTGAATTTTAAATATGTTTTAGGGGATCCCAAAAAGGGCCAAAAGCCGGGGTCAGAAATTTTTAAAACAATAACGTTCTCCTAAAATGTACATATGGAAACCCCTGGAAATCTCGTAGAATAAGTTGGAAAAAAATCAAAAACCCCGTATCCGACGTATTTTTTTACGGGGAATACAATGGTGACCTTGAACATGATCTTCAGGCTCAAGCGATCCAAAAATCAATTTTTCAAATGGAAACACCCATTTTTTTTGCAGATTTGAAAATAACGGAAAATTTTACGTAGAAACATGTGTTTTGTTTTTTTTTTCAAGGTCATTTTAAGGGCGTTACAGACAAAAATAAAACCGATTTAACCTAAAATTAAGTTCGAGTAAGGGCTTTTTTTAACTGTAACACCTCCAAAATGACCTTAAAAAAAAAAACAAAATACATAGTCGAACGTGAAATTTTTCGCTCTTCAAATCTGTTATAAAAAATGGGGGTCACCGCTCGAATAGTTGATTTTTGGTTCACCGTAGCGTATAGGTTATGTTCAAGGTTACCATTAAAAAGAGCGGAAAATTTTAAATGAAAATATGTATTTTATTTTTTTTTTTAAGTAATTTTGGAGGCGGTACGATTAGAAAAAAACCCCTTACTTGAACTTAATTTTAGGTTAAATCGAAGTTTTATTTGAGTCTGTAACGCCCTTAAAATTACCTTGAAAAAAAAAACAATATACATGTTTCAACGTAAAAATGTCTGTTCTTTTCAAATCTGCAATAAAAAATGGGTGTTTCTATTTGAAAAATCAATTATTGGTCCACTGGAGCTTGAAGGTCATGTTCAAGGTCAAATTCAAGGTCACCATTGGACTCCCCGTAAAGAATACGTCGGATAAGAGGTTTTTGATTTTTTTCCAACTTATTCTGCTAGATTTCTAGGGGTTTTCATATTTATTCCCCATCCTGTTTATCGATATTTGATTTAAATTGGTATCGATTATGAGCGTAATATCCACTTGAAGAATAGAAAAAAAGCATGATATTACATTTTAAAAAATTTGAAATACTTTTTATTTACTGAGATACAGCTATTTCGTGAGCATTTTTTCTTCTCCGGCGTTTTCAGGCGTTTTACGTTTTTGCAAAACGTACCTCACTTGTCGTAACATTTAAAGTGAACCGTTGAAGGTACAGCAGCAGGGTCGCGTACACTTCTTCAGACATTAAAAAAAAAGTAAAAAGACCTCTTATAAGATGGTTCACACAACTGGATAAATAAAGAATAAACTACAAAGATAAAATTAAATACGCCACCCGTATAAAAATTTCCTATAGGATCCCACGAAATTCCTACAGGAGTCCTATAGGATTCCAGTAGGAATTTTGCGGGATCCTATAGGAAATTTTTATAAGGGCAGCATCCTCACCAACGTCAAACCACAAAATATTAGTCACAAAAAATATAAACTATTGAGCAAACAGTCAGCATAAGCAGCTGCGATCTACCGAATGCCGCAGTGGTACCTGATACGCATGAGGCATTCACATCATTGGAATTCGTCAAGTGACTGCCAGTGAATTCTAGCATAAGTAGTAAGAAAATTTTGAATTTAGTAAGTTTTAATCCAAGGGAACTTGATCTTGTCGATCGCTCACAATAAATACTGAAAAAAAAAGGAAAATGGACTCACAGAGATATTTAACTGCTGATGCCAGATCGTACATAGGTGTACATCACAACATAAACAAAACTTATGATGCAGTAGAGTCAAAATGCTACTTAAAAAACTGGAGCAAAAGGCAAAAAACAACGCATAGAGTACGTTGCTGGAATGAAACAAGCACGTTTGAATATAGAAAGACATAACACAGACTTATTTTCTCGCCCTTTTCAGCGGTCTATGGAAGTTTGGATTTTAATTTGAAGATACTCGTTATAGTTAGAAAATAAATTATTGATCAAAAAAACCGATACTTAAAAAAGGTGGAATACACAGGATCCGTTTATTAGGTACGAAAACTTCAATATTAAAACCGTAGAACATTTCGACGTTTTCCACGAAAAATGGCACATTAATGTGTTAATTTAAATGAAAATGTGCTGTTCTTCGAGGGGAACGTCGATTTCTACACGTCCCTTGGTTTATGCCGAACGAAATACACTCTGCAACAAAATTATCCCAACAATGGTGACATGAAGAGAGGTGTGTGTAGAAATTTGAGGATTTAGGTCTGTTTAAAATGTGTAAAATGAACAAAAGCGAAAAAAAGCAGTTGACAACAATGAACGCGTTTTTCTCGTAACCATGTTTTCTGGGACGAGCGGCAAGATATCTCAAAAGCTATTATAGTTATTGATATGAACTTTTTTTATTTTAAATATAATTAAATTGTCTGAATTTTTAACTCTTCTTAGTGATTTTTGTTCAGGATTCAGCAAATTTGTTCTATTTTATAAAAAAGAAACTTAAATTTTTTCAATATTAAACAAAACCAATGCGTTACCTTGACACCCGCGAAAGTGTCTTTTTTTGATTTCTAAGAAACTATGCGGTATATTTGTCCATGAAAATGTGTAAAAGTAGTTAATAATATACTTAACAAGTGCCAACAAAACTTGAGTACTTTTACATCTTTCTTCTATGAGAAAAAAATCACGAAAATACCGTAATTTTTGGAACGCTAGATGAGAACCTCCTCTTAAAAGGAGTTGAAGGGTAGCGATAACAATGACTCATCCGACAAAAATGAAACCAGTAGAGCAACGTTTTTTGCGACAGGACTGACAATGAACTTGATTTCTGCAGATTCGTAGATATCAGACTCGGGCGCAATAAACCATATGACAACAGACAAGTAAAATTTGTCTACATTCGAGCCTTTTCTAATTCGAGTAAGCATCGAATGGGTAAACAAAAATAAAATGCTTGCACATGGCTTTGGCATCATAAATTTGTAAATGCCTATAAAAGACCAAACGATATTAGCAAGGTTAGCAGAAGAATTGCCGTCTTAACTGTAACTCTAATGTTTTATTACAGTGCCTATCGTAGATATCAACGTGACAGTTGTCATTGACAAAAATCTTTGCTTTTTTTGTACAACACGTAACTAGTACTAGCGACTTAAAATTCTTACAGAGTTTTGTAAGAATTTTTAAGAAAGCAAGAAATATAAAATAAGTTTGTACAAGGTATATACCCGGTAATAACAAGGTAAATACAATGTATTTATAATATATATAACTTGTTTATAAATTTATTTATTTATTTTTTTTTTTAAGAAATCGATTTTTTGGGGAGGCCAGAACTTTAGCGCGAGATTCATTCAACGCGTAATATATAGATATTTGAACTTCATATTTGTAATCGTAACGTGTCAGTGTTTTATTCTATCTTAATAATTTCACTGAAATAAATCGTTTATCAGTTCCTCTAATCAGTTTCTTTGTAGGCGTGCACATTTCTGATATGTGCAATTTGAAAGGTACCTCCTAGTATGAAAACTCCCATTTTCTAAATGTATTTTTCATAGTTTTATAAAATGCCAAAAAACAGATTTTTTATTTAAAACCATCATAAAATTAGCACAAAGCAGATAAATTCAAAAAAATTTTGAATTTAATAATTTACATCATAATTTTTGACATTATATTTAAAAAAAACTTACCCAAATTCAATTTGATCTGATTTTTCTTATTTGAATCTTGATTAAAATTATCTTGTGAAATTACTCGAAATTAATTGATAGCATACGTTTCTTTGTTGAGATTTCCAAATTAATTAATATTTGGAACTTTCATATGTTTTTTTTCAAATTTACGAGTTTCATCTCTTTTACATCCAACCCATGTTCATCAAAAAATGAATCCACCCTCAATAGAAGGGGTATGATTCTAGTTATAATTTTGTAGACAAAATATTGGGACAAAAACTGATAATGAAACTTGAAAAACTTTCGTAGATGATGAATCTTAACAGTCGACTTTCTCTACGTTTGTTATAACTACTTGATAAACATATTGAAGGTAGCAAAGTATTACTTTAATAAAATGATACCATTAGTGATATAGTGAAATTTCACAACAATTTTAAAAACAATGGTTAAAAAATAAAACTGTCAATGAATTAGGACCAGAAAATTCAATTTTTTAAAATTTTTAAATGTGTATAATATCGAATTAAACATATAAGGGTCAGATTTATACTTTTTTTAATCAAACTGCGCCTGGGTTCCTAGGATTTTTATAAATTTTTGGTATGTTTTAGGTCATGCAAGAAGGGTCCGATAATTACAAAAAAGGGTAAACTGATTCACTCAATCACAATAGGAATGTAAAAAGGTCTGGGAAAATCACATTTGATAACACGCTCTTCTCGTTTATTTACATTCAACCTCTTCAAACCGAGAGACACATATGTGTACACTTACTTTAATGATCTACTGGGATCTCCCACAGATAGAATTATGCAAAAATAACTTTCGTGTTTTATTGTAAAGAGCAAGAACTTTAAGAATCACCAATCATGAATAGATCAAATATGCTTTAAATCATTGTTTAAAGCAAATTGAAAGTTGAAAAAAATACATACATAAGTATCGAATCTGTGAACCATTCAAAGCGGATTCGATACTTGAATTTTCGCAGAGAACCTTTGAACCTATAACTTTGGTTCTAATGAACGTAGATAGGTTTTATACTATTAAATTAACGGTCTTCTCTACTTTTACGCTGTTATATCTAAGATAATCGTTCACGCTTGTATTTTCTATAAAATATCGAAAAACGATGCTATTATGTGTTTTTCTTGATTTTTTAAGCATACCATGTGCGCACAATCAAAATTCCGCTCGGAGAGTTCTCATAAGTATTGGTTAGCCATAATGGATCAATGTGAAAGTGAAACCCGTCGCTAAACCTGAGGTTTGGCGCTTTTAAGTTGTTTAAAACTCTAATTTACATTTGTTTTTAAATTTTCCCATGTTTTTTTAAATGTGAAAAAAAGCTGACGCGTGTGGCACCATCTAGAGTGTACTTATAGAGATCAGACAGTGATTTTCTTTCGTTGTAAGCCAAATGATGAGCTTTCAAGGGGTGAGTGCGAGGATTTGAACAATTTGGGGAATAACGGACAGTCTAGTGTCTAATTCGCAAGCCGAAACGAATCACTCTTATTGTTACCGCTGCAGAGTGCAGACATGTAAGCACAAAAAGAAAACCGAGCCTTGGCGAGTGTGTGTGTGTGTGTGTGTGTCGAACATAACCGAGACGACGAGACGAAGCGGCCCGAATCATCCCGAAGAAGACGAGACGTCCTGAATAACTTGTGTACGAAGAAAGAAGTTGGTAATATAGTCGTAAGATAATTGTTAAATTGTAAGACGCGTCGAAGGGACTCACCCTGAAAAGAGTCGTGACGGGCACGCGAAAATGACGAATGAATGACTGAATGGACGGACTACGAAACACGACATAATTACCATCCGTGTGGCGATAATCACACGGTGGCGCCCAGATTTATAAGTCGAAACAACTTTTATTTATTTCTCTTTATTATATTTAAATAGTAATTAATTAACATATTTATTCACTTAAAACGAAGTCTCCGAATTATTACAAATCTCGATTCTATCCCTTACAGCACGTACAAACAACAGTAAGAATTGCAATCGATATTATTATTATGTACAATTATTGTATTTAGAATAAGAGAATTCTAATTCAACTAATTCACTGCAAACATTTTTTTTTTATTGCGGGTTCTAGATCCCAGTCTGAAGAGGTTTAACTTACAATTGGCTTGCATCTTTTTAATTACAGCCTTTTACTTCTTAAATTCTTCATTACATTTCAAATAAAAGGCTATATCTTTTTATCAAAACTTATATATAAAAATAATTTTTTTCACACCATCTCTATTTCTGGAGGTAGCCATGAGTTGGCTTACAATGCCTTATAGTACTTCATACCATTGCGTGTCTTAAGTTTACTTTTAAGGCACGCCTTTCGGTGTTAAAAGTCGCACATTGTGACACTCGCTGCGCTCGTACGCTAACCTCACTCCACGGTAACAAAATGTGCGACTTATAACTCTGAAAAGGGGGCATAAAGGTGAACTTAGCACAGTGCTATAAAAAAGTATATTGTACAGGTGTCATAATGTACTATTTCATTACGATTGAAGAATGTATTCTTTTTTGAATAGCTACTAATTTGGACTTAAAATTGTTGACATGTCCTGAAACGCTAAAGTAACCAAGATACATACTCAGGATAATCCATGGACCCCTTGTGCAGGTTGATTTACATACATTTTAAATCTGACTTATTAATTTTTTCTAACTCGACCCAGTTTATAAAATTTTTTTTTATTATCACAGAATAAATGAGCACATATATTCAGTTACTTTATCAAATGATTTAATAGTTTTAGCATTTAGTATTACCTTCCAGATGACATGGAAGGTTGCCCCAACATTACCATTCTAAAACCAAGAATCATTTTGTGCTTCGGGTTCATAACAGTTTTTGCTACGTTTTGGCAACATATTGATCGATTTGGTGTGGCAATGTAACGTTTCAGTGACAGTTCCAAAGCGTTTGCTAACCGCTAGTTTCCTATGTCAATGAAAAAAAAACCGCTGCCAATTTATTGGCAAAGAGCTTCCTCATAAAGAATGATATTAATGAAACTGTTTAATTATTGAAGGAAAAATTCGTATTTTATTTTTGCATACTGAACTATAAAAAACTTATAGATGTTTAGAAGTATGTAAAAGATTCCTTTGCATAAGTTTTCTTCGTTCAAGTTCATGTTACTTCTCTACTTTCAAAAGTTTCAATTATATTAGATGGCAGCTTTTGCTCTACTCAGGATCAAAAATACAACTTTTCGTTGTGAGTTTTCCCTTTTGTCATATTTCGTGAACCTCTACGGTTTGGTCTTAAATTAAAGCTTGGTTGATCCGCTTACATTATACAGAATAAAAAGTATACAAATATTTTCATTTGTAATTGAAAAAATTAAAAATACACGCAATTTTCGTTTTTATTAAATTAACACAAAATGTAAAAAATATAGTTAAAACTTTTATATACAAATTTCTAAAATAAACTATATAAAAGCCATATATTTTTTCCTACATACTAAAAATTTCCTTAAAAAGGAGCAAAAAAACAAATTTCCGTTTTGAGTTCTAAATTTTTTTTATATTCCATGAATCTCTACGATTTTGGTCTTTTATTAAAGATTGGCTGCTCCGCTTGCACTATACCGATCAAAAAATAAAAATAATAACTCCTTCGTTTTTACATGAAAAAAAAAAAAAAATTTTTTTCCAAAAACCCAATTTACAAAACGATACAATAAAGCATAACTTTTTAACTACTTGGTAGATCATAAAATAAGTTTTTGGGGCTTCATGCGACACACAAATCCTTCAAAACAAGCCAAACCACTTCTCGCTGTGTGTCTCCGTTCAAAAGTTACACTATTTCCAGATCGCCGTTTTTGCTCTATAATGGAACAAAAAAAGACTTTTTGTTTTGAGTTCTAACTTTTTTTATATTCCGTGAATCTCTACGTTTTTGGTCTTAAATTAAAGCTTGGCTGCTCCTCTTACATTATACCGAATAAAAAGTATACAAATTCTTCACATCTTGTACCTTGTACCTTTTTACCTTGTACCTTGTCGAAACGTAGCAGAAGCTATCCGAAAAACAAATTGTTTCATAGTTACAAAATTGCAATTGCTGAGACGTTACCTTTTTATGATTTTATAAACGTTAAAAAACTTAAAATAGGTCGAATTTTCGTATAAAATTTTATAGATTTTAATTGAAATTTTAATATTTTTTTATGTTTCTCTTTGAAAGATTGAAAAAAATGTATCAATTTTTCGCTGGAAATTGTAGCTAGTTCAATAAATAAAAGTGTACAAAGTATTATTGTCCTGTTTTTTTTCAAGGGTATTTCGAAAAGTCATATCAACTTCTGGTTCAAAGTTCCAGCTGGAGTTAGGTTTTAAGAAAATGGATGATGTTTCTGTTACGTCACGTATGCAATAAGCCAAACGCTGTAAACTTTTTTTAAACTAGGTTAATAACTTGATTAACTTTTATAAATATCATAATATAAATTTTTAAGAACTTTGATAAAATTTTATATGAAAATACGACTGCTTGCAAATTTTTTTATACAAATTCATTAATTCGCTAATTATTTTAGTTGAGGTGTAACCTCTTGTAAGATCCCAAGTAATTATCATTTTAAAATTGTGTATGAATATTCGATTGATATTAACTTATTAAGAACCAATAAAATTAAATAATTACGATGATCATTTATAGTATTTTATAGTAATACTAAGCAAAAATGTTTTAAAATTATTTTCATCAAAGTCAATAGATAAAATTAAAAATAGCAATCGATATAACAGTACTCTTTGATGTTTTCGTACACTATTTATTAGTATTGATATCCGTTTGCCAGGAATTTATATTTTGAATATTTTCTGAAAAGGAATTCATTTTAAAAATTTCATAAATTTATTCATAAAAACGAAGTAACATAATTTTATAAAATGAATGAAGCCTAAAATGAATAAAAAAATCTAAATAAATTAAACTATAATCATGATAAATTTGATGAAATTGTTGCGAATAGAAATTTTGTGAACATAGACAAATAACTTTAACCTTCTTTACTATAATCAATCAAACATTATGAAGCACTTGCGACCAATAAAACAACAGATTGCCAAAGACTATTAGTATCTTATTTTATATACTTATTCAATCACTTCATAATTAAAAAATATCACTTACAAAACTAGTCAACAACTTTTTCATTTCGTACTTGGTATAACGAAGTAATTGTTTGATATTACATCAAATTATTGTTTCAACGAGTGACCATTGTATATATATTGTACGTATGTATATACATATATATATATACGATTCTATGATATACTGGTCAAAATATAGTTACAATAAAATGCGGTATTTAATATAAGAGATAACATTACAATTTTTAAATAAAAAACAATTAGCTTTACTCAAAAATATCATTGTCATCAAAAGCTCTACTCTGCATTAATAAAAAATTTTCAATAATAAAGCATTCAACTTTGACGTTTGATTACAAAATATATTAAATAGTCCGAATAATTTTAAAGTTTTTTTTAAGTTTTTTCATTGTATAAAATTTACTTCTCATGTGCTATTTTAGAATTTGAAAGCTATTTACTATCATTTCTCTTAATATTACGCGGTAAAGCTAAAAAAAGTACTGGGATCCCCAAAAATTCTGATTTCGATTTCTAAAAAAAATATGTACTATAAATATAATTTATGCGTAGTAGACTGGCAATAAAAAAAAATTTTTTTCAAATCGTCGTGACGCACCCTCAATGTTTTCAAACCCCCAAAAAAATAATCTCTGCAAAATTTCAGCTCATGTGAAGGAAAAAAACCCGTGCCACAAGACGAGTGTTGATTTACATTAAATTAAATGGAAAAATCGTTTTTTCGTCCTTATAAAAATTTCCTATAGGATCTCGCGAAATTCCTACAGGAGTCCTATAGGATTCCAGTAGGAATTTCGCAGGATCTATAGGAAATTCTATAGGAAATTTTTATAAGGGATCGTATTATACGCGAACGGGTTTTCCATTTAATTTAATGTAAATCAACACTCGTCTTGTGGCACGGGTCTTATTCCTTCATATGAGCTGAAATTTTGCAGAGATTATTTTTTTGGGAGTTTGAAAACATTGAGGGGGCGGGCGTCCCAACGATTTAAAAATAAAATTTTTTATTGTCAGTCTAATATATAGTATACTACATTACCGTCACGGCACTATTATAGCATTATTATAGTACTACTATAGTGCTATTATAAATCTATTATAGTACTTTCAAATTTTTTGTCTATTAGGATAAAGTGGACCGATGAACCACCAAAGAAAATTTTGACATGCTTACTTATAGAAATTGTGTATGATATAAAAAAATGATCTGAAAGTAACTTCTGAAAGGAAAAAGGTAACCTTTCAAATAAACATTTACACTTGATAATAATGTCAGTTATTATTTATGTAAAGGAATTGAAACGATTGGTTTGGAATCCACGGTATTATTTTAGATACGTGGATGACACGATAATGTGTATCAGACGTGAGAGGGTCTAGGATGTAATAAAAGTGTTCAATTCGTATAACCAGAATCTAAAGTTCACTTATGTATTACAAAAGGAGGACCGACGGAGTTTTTTGAACGTAATGTTAATCATAAGAATGAATGAATTATCATGGGCTGGTATCAGAAGCCCAGCAATACAACGAGACTATTAAATTCTAATTTCCACCACACGGTAAAACACAAAATCAATGTTGTATTTAATTTGGTTGATGGATCTGTTTTATTGGCAGACAAGTCGTTTCACTCTAAGAACTTGATCATCATTAAGAATATGCTATTAGAAAATGCTTACTCAGTACGTTTGATTGACCGTTTTATTAACAAAAGACTGAGAAAAATAAGATTTGGAGAAGGTGCTGGTGGGAGTGACAATGAAAAAATAACGAGTACACTAGACCCAATCTAATTTTGTCTGGTCCACAGAGTAGTGGAACGTGTATAAGTATAGGAATTCCGGCGTTCCAGCGGACAGAATTAGATTGGGTCTAGTGTACATATGAAAGACAGTTTGGAACAATGGGTCTATCGTTTATTCGTGATTTTTATGATACATTTGCAGATATTTTAAACAAGTTTGGACAGCGAGTAATACCTATCTTGGACAAATCGATGACTTCAGTCGTTAGATTAGGTCAAGATCACCACCAATCAAAATGGTCAAAAAAAGGGGTGGTCTACAAAATTGCCTCTAAAACTTGTCTATCTGTGTATGTTGGACAAACTAAACGGAAATTAAATGACATTATCACAATCTTTTTAAAAATTAACCTAAAAATCCACATTTAAATTGACGCAGCAATTCTTACGGAGGCCACTTCAATTTACACTAATCCACCTAGATTTATTTGTAAAATTTTAACTCCGTGTGATATGAAAAAAGACATGAAATCCAGGTTTATTTCGAAGTATAAATCTATTTATTTTTTTTTAACAGGGATCTTGTCTATTCGACTACTTATTGAAATTATTGAATACCACCCAGTACTAAGCTCTCACGACAGCTCCAAGTAATTATGGATGGAAGGCATGCAAGTCCCATATCAAAATCCAGACGATCCCTCGATACGACAGGCATCAAGGATGATGTGTGCTACTGCATTTGTACCTTCAGAAGATGTCCTGGAGGCATTTGATGAATTCATGGAACAAGTCCCCGAAGAATTTTTACCTGTTGCTGAATACTTTGAAGTAAAGGGTGTACTCTACTCTCTTATAATGTGACCCTTATATTCTAAGAGATAACTTCCAACAGGTAACTTATGTTCGTGGACGACCAGCTAGAGGCAGAAGAGCAAGGGTGCCCGTGAGATATGCACCAGCTCTGTGGAACCAGTATCAAGCAGTCATCGAAGGCTTGGCTAGAACTAACAATGCTTCAGAAGGCTGGCACAACCGTTTCCATGTTGTTGTTGGAAAGAAGCATCCAAGCCTGTATGCTTTTCTGGGATCACTGCAGAACGAGCAAGGTGACACGGAAACAATTGCGAGGCAGATTGAGCTGGGTCAAAGAGTTCGAGCTAAGCGGGCTGGCAACTTTCAAGCGATGGAAGGCAGAATTTTGAACATTGTTTTAAAATATCATGAACACGCTGACCAGTGTACCGTACTGGAATATTTAAAGGCTATCGGCCACCACATCCACCTCTGATTTCCAAATTCCCAATAAATTGGACATTTTTTATAATTTGAATTTCTTGTTGTTTGGATATATTTTTTTTGTGAACTTATTTACTTTGGGATTATAAGTTTTTGGGACTAATAATTTGGGACTTTTGCTTTGGAACTTTTGTTTTGGGACTTTTGTACATATACCAGTAATTATGTATAACTTCTTTATTACTTTGATGCTCGAAGTAGTAATAGTAGTGAAAATAGGATAGAATTAACTTAATTACATTTTTTGGTTTCTTGTTTTTTTTGCAGAAAATTAAAAATCTTATACAATGGTGAAGAATTTTGTAAAAAAGAAAATTTTTGATGAGAAAAACCATATTAATGGTTTCCAACTTCTACCACTGTTAAAATAATGCTCCAACAGTTGATATTACTTATAACACTTAATTTTGCCACTTACTTATATTAAATGTGCTTGATTCTTTGAATAACACCTAATTGTAGTTTATTTTTACCGCTGTTTGTTAAAAATTATACTAATAGCTGATAATTAAACTTTTTACAAAAAAATTTTGTTTAGCTCTACTTATTTTTATGTGAACTACTAAAGACTTGTTTTTTGTTTTAGTAGTAACCATATCGATTTTTTATTGATAAATTCCATCATTTCAACAATCATTCGTTTAAAAGTCCAAGTGGAACTAAAGGGTACGTTTCGAATCAATTTATTAATGGTTTTACCTTGATCAGTCATATTATAAATCGAAATGATTGATAATGTAAATGTTTTTTTAGGAAATTCTAGAGGCAAAAATATCTTGAGAATATAATGATAGTCTTCGCTTTTTAAACGCAATGCAATTGTTTGATAGTATTTCATATCGTATTCTAAAAATTGTTGAACTGTGTAAAGCTATCAGTGCACAGATAAATTGTTTCCTTTTTTTCCAATTTTCATGCGAATTTTGTACCTGAAAATATTAAATAAATATTTTTAATCATAAAATTATAATTTATATTTATATCTAAAAACGGAGCATTAAAGAAGAGGAAAAGATAACATCGAATGTTTCCGGTCGAACGCCGGATTCTCCTATGCTTATACATGTTCCACTATTCGATTCGATCGAACACAATCGATATAACCCAATTTACTTTTATTTTAATACTATCAGATTTTCAAAATTTAAACTGAGAAGTTATTGAATCCATGGACATCGGATTTTCATTTTGTAGTGAAGAGGGAATAGAGAAATCCATGTTGTATGAATGGTAATGAATGTTGAAGCTGCTGACGCAGTAATTTATGTAGGAATTATTCATATTTTAATGTTAATCAGATCTTACATTAAATTTGATGTAAGTAATATTCAATCAAATCTGATGTTGCTAATACTATATAAGATCTGATATCCCAGTTGAACAAGATTGCATGGATATTCGCGTGGATACGTGGATGACCTATGCAGGAGGATTAGACACGAATACCACGTAGATTGTACAACGATTCCACGTAGATCAGACATGGTTTTAAAAAATTCTAACTCGGTGGATTTTAATTTTTCCACGTGTGTTATTGTGAATTCATCGTGGATTATCCAATAATCCAAAATTGTATAATAACTAACTTATTTATTATACACTAATAAATACTTTAGTGCACTGAAGAGAGAAGAGTAAATCCTCAAGTTCCTCCGTCAGCTGGTCATACACTGTAAGACACTCTCGCGTAATCAGACCTCCCGAAATACACTCTCGCTTTCCTCGATACAAGGGCTCAAGGTTATACAACCCGCGAAGCACACCGGTGATTCGACGTAGGCTACTAAGAAATTACGCGCTCAATACTAAAAACAATAGTAAACGCTCAATTACTCTAAGTTATTTCTCTCTGACAAACTATAGCACAGGCACACAAAAAGAAAACAAATTTCAGACCGGGCCTAGTGAGCTTTATGTTTTTAGGGTTGCAGAATCCGAATTCGGTGTCAATTTTTCTATGTTTGCTCATTTTTAAGGTCATTTCAAGGCCAAAATAAGAAACGAATTGTGGAATCAGTCAAAATAAGGAGAAAAAATCAAAAAACTATGTCAGACGTATTTTTTTCGACAGAGAATCCGACGGTAATTTTGGATTAAACACAATCTCACAATACTAGAAAAAATAAAAAATGAATGTTTCAACAAGAAGCTCAAATTTTATATTGAAGTTTTCAAAAAAGAAAAAGTTGTATATCCCATTGTGCTTTTGATTAATTTTTAAAGGTATTTTTATAGGTTAGAAACATACATTGTACATGAAGTTTACTAAGTCCGGTCTCTGGAATAAATTTTTTGTGTGTGTCTGCGTAATCGGCAGCTATCGACTTTTTTTGATGTGAAACATCTATATTCGCGTTTGGTATGAGGGGCAAACCCGTGAAAACCGAGCGTCCGTCCGTCCGTCCGAGCGAGCGCACATTTGGTAGTATATGTGCCTATGCAGCGTCGGTTTGCGCTGTGCGCGGTGATTGGCTGCCGCGCCAGCTACATAGAACTGCTTTCTGCTGCTGCCCGCTGCCGAGACTCGACGCGCGTATCTCTTTCTCTCTCGCTCTCGCCCGCGCGTATGACTGTGTATACGTATACACAGTACACACGAGGCAACGTAACAACATAAGCAACAGCAGTCAGCTTAGCTCATGGGATAAAATGCGTTGAGATATCTTTTTCTCTCTTGCTTATGCGTATACGATAATACATAGAATACGTATGGGCTGTCTATGCATATACGTTACGAGACTCAACGCACTATCATGCATGTTTTCAAATCGGATATCGATTAATGCATGTATGTATAGGTGTCTATGAGTGTGTGTCTTCTTAAGGGCCAGGCATACACACTCGGTCGGTATTCGGTACCGAATTATTTTGTCCTCATTTTATTCAATGAATAATAAATGAATCATCTTGAAACTTTGTAATTACATTCAGAAGATTGATACAATTATGCTTGTGCTCTAGTTTTCAAGGAATTGTCTTATAAGCTTACTTAAATTAAATTTTTTGGAATTAGAGGTTATGAAAATCAAGAAACAACAATAAAATCTATTTACTTAAAATTCTTGACAATTACGGGAAAACAAGAGCACAGGCATAATTGTGTCAATCCTCTGAACGTTATTACTAAGTTTTGAGATGATTTATTAACTATTCATTGAGAAAAATGAGGACAAAATATTTCAGTACTGAATACCGACTGAGTGGGTAGGCCTGGCCCTTAAGGGAAGTCGACATTTTTATCATGTTATATTAACATACAATAAACGGTAACCGCTCAATGCAATAATTTAATATTTTTATTCATCAATAAATAATTTAATAAAACAATGATGAAAATTAAAAAAATAAAAATAAAATTGAAAAAAATCAGCTGTTTATAAACAGCTGCAAGATGTGAATCATCTTTATCAATGAATTAATGACATAAAAATTCAGAGACAAATATAAATTGGAAAACCACTGCTCAATCTAAACAAAACAAATTAAAAACCAATTAAAAAATGAAAAATCAAGAAAAAATAAATTTAAATTAAAAAAACTAGAAATCTAAAACCAAACAAGTAAAAAGTAGAAAAGTAAAAAAACAAATTAGGGAGGAGCCTTGGGTTCAAATCTTAGTGATGACAATCGGATTTTTCCAATTGTCATTCGGCGGGATGAGAGCCTAAGTGCTCCGCCTGTCTCGGGGCGGGTTTTTTCCTGGAGGATGGAGGAGGAGGGTGTAGTGCATATGCACTACGTATACCCCCAGGTTTTCCTTGCCTCACAGGTCCTCGGGTCTGGGCAAATGCGAGACAGTAGGGAGGGGGGTATAGTAATAATCTCTTTCTGCGCACGGGCTCTAAGCCTCCTGCAGGCCCTTCTAAGAAGAAGAAGTAATAAGAGAAAACAAAAAAAAAAAAAATTAAAAACAAAGAAAAAATTGAAAAAATTAAAAAAATTAAAAATAAATCAGCTGTTTATGAACAGCTGCAAAATGTGAAACATCTATATCAATTGATTATAGAAAATTTAAGATTCAAAAAAAAAAAGCACGAATCAAACAAGTAAAAGTCGAAACAACAAAAAACTAAAAACTAGAAAATCAAGAAAAAATACATATAAATAAAAAAAAACTAAAAACCAAAAAAAGTAAAAAACAAATAAATTAATTAGAAACTAGAAAATCAAGAAAAAATACACTTAAATAAAAAAACTTGAAATCTAAAATCAAACAAGTAAAAAGTATGAAAACAAAAAATCAAAAAAACACGAATCAAACAAGTAAAAGTCGACACAAAAAAAACTAGAAACTAGAAAATCAAGAAAAAGAAAAGTCAGAAAATCCCAACACAAGCATCGATGTTTCACATCTGGTGCATAATCAATGACTGCTTACTCTTAAAATCGTTCCCTCTCATTGAGTTAAGTAATCAGAGTAATTTCTCGAGCATTAACGCACCAGATGTGAAACATCGATGCTTTTGTTGGGATTTTCTGACTTTTCTTTTTCTTGATTTTCTAGTTTTTAATTTGTTTTTTTACTTTTCTACTTTTTACTTGTTTGGTTTTAGATTTCTAGTTTTTTTAATTTAAATTTATTTTTTCTTGATTTTTCATTTTTTAATTGGTTTTTAATTTGTTTTGTTTAGATTGAGCAGTGGTTTTCCAATTTATATTTGTCTCTGAATTTTTATGTCATTAATTCATTGATAAAGATGTTTCACATCTCGCAGCTGTTCATAAACAGCTGATTTTTTTCAATTTTATTTTTTAATTTAAACGTGCATGACTCAAAAATCGGCCTATCTATGTTTACATTCGTGAAATCATATTTATGAAAATATAACGATTATCAAGTAGTTTTGTAATGTTGATGATGGATTGCGAATCAAATAGGGTTTGTCAGGCAAAAATTAAACAATAAATCGCTATAATACTTGCCCGATTGTATTTAAAGAGTAATAAAAAACTGATGATTAGAAAGCTAAAATTGTCATCTTGTGTTAAATGTATGAAAAAATATGTTAGCGGAGTTTCTGAGAAAATACTTAGCGATGGAGGGTAAAAAGGAGTATTGTAGTTTACAATAGAAAAAATACGTTTTTTGAAGATTTATCATAAAAAAATGATATATCGACGCTGTTAATGAAAACTAGGGCTTTTACAATACCTATGTATAAAAACGTGCTTTTTTTCGTTAACTGCGTCCATATAAGAAAATCAGAATGCAATAAAAATGAAATTTAGAAAGTTCTAAACCGAAATGTTGTCATGACTAAAGTGATAATATCAACTGGGATCTATTGGTTTAAAATGTGCAAATTATGGCACAAAACTTACAAGGAGACCACCCCAGCTCCGGGTCATGGATTTGCTCCAAAAAATTTTTGGGGTCTCCTGGTACCCGATACCGAAGCTCCCTGTGCTTAGTTTGATCTCATAGGCCTTAGGGCCCATTTTTTAGAGGATTTTCCACAGTAAAAAACAATCTTTGTTATTTTCTATATCGATATAGAAGTACTTAAACGAAAAAATGCAACGATTAAAGGTTTTTAATTTTTCAAAGAATCTGCTTGAATTTTTTCAGAATTTTTGGGACCATCTATCACTCTCTTTAGAAAGTCCTAAAATTTATAAAAAAAGCGTCAAATTTGGGCCTCTTGAATTAAGTGATAGATGGTCCCAAAAATTCTCAAAAAATTTAAGCAGATTCTTTGAAAAATTAAAAAATTTTTGATCGTTGCATTTTTTTGTTTAAGTACTTCTATATCAATATAGAAAATAACAACGAGTTTTTTATAATGTGGAAAATCCTCTAAAAAATGGGCCCTAAGGCCCATGAGATCAAAATAAGCACAGGGAGCTTCGGTATCGGGTACCAGAAGACCCCAAAAATTTTTTGGAGCAAATCCATGACCCCGAGCTGGGGTGGTCTCCTTTTTAGTCAATGCAAAAATGATTGAAGTAGCTGAATTAAATTATGAATCACTTTGGAAATTTATTAATTTAGATTTCAAATGATAAATGAAGAATTTTTAAAGAATAAGAAAGAACTAAAAAGAATCGTAAGTAATTTTAGTATTTTTAATCATTACCATTTCCATAACATGTTCCTTTATTCGATGAAGATTTTCGAGTAACGTTGTAGTCTCAGTGGGAACATGTATCATTTTGGGATTATTAAGTAATTCATAAAAGTGTAATGGCAAATATACTTCAGAAGTTATATGTACACATTGCATGTTTAAATACATAACTTGAAATAATACTTCAATGGAATCGAATTTCATTTTTTCATGAAAAGTTTCATTTTTCCAACTCAGTACGGCTAGAAATTTTACCGTTATTTGATCTTTACTTTTGTCATTAACACTTATTTGTGTATTTTCCAACCATGGAATGGCATTCAGTTGTTCCAACTCTAGTGCAACTTTTTCAGCCTGGATCTTCAATAAACGCATCTGTAATTAATAATATATTTTATACAGTGTATATTAAAAAGTTGCATAAAAGATAATCGCATTACGCAGAATCATTTTGGGTCTTAATATTGTAAAAATAAACATTACAGTAATTTACGATACAAGTGTCCCCCATGCCACGAGTATCGTACGCAATTTTAGAGAACTGTGCCATGTTCACATTGTTCACGTTGTTCTGACCACGATTCTACGGGTCAGGCTTAGTCGCAAAACCTCGAGTCAAGGAATGTGTGATTATTTTTTTATAGATTATCATTCCTCATGAAATATGAATTCATTATGAAATTAATTGTATTCAACATTATTAAAACAAGAAGTTTACGATACAAGGGCCATAAGTAACACTTTTTGGCATGGCGTAGTTTAGGATTCGAGCGCAGCGAAGGACTCAATAGCTGGGCCGAAAAATGTCCCCTATGGCCCGAGTATCGTACAACTTTAGTACGTGTCAAATTCACATTTATGCCCCCTTTTCTGAGCCATGAGTCGCACTTTCTGGTAGCGCGGAGTGAGGTTAACGTACGAGCGTTTGCGAGTGTGATGCGAATGCAGCGGTGCCAGAATGTGCGACTCATGCCACAGAAAAGCATGCCATAAATGTGAACTTATGCCACGCATTGCTATAAATATATATTTTTTAATGTTTTTTACGATGACAACATTAAAAAAATTTGAAGTACTTTTCGCTCTCCAAGATCGGCCTACTCGAATCGAAGTTGTGAGACTGAGCCGCCACGGCGTCACCGATATTTTTGGCCATAGAGTTTGACCGTAGAATTGTGATCAGAACAATGCTGCACCCTGAGGTTAGTGCACGAGCATAGTGAGTGCGCAATGCTGTAAATATAATAACGTTACTGTGCTAAATACTTCATGTTGTCACCAATATGCGACGCATTGTAAAATAGTTCAAGTGCCTACAGAAAGAACAACTTTTGCTCCGAAATATTTGCGTCCTTTTTACAAGGTGTTACTTCCAAAAGAGCCATAACCATAGTTCTTAATGAGACAGTTTTTGAATTTCGCAATAAAGTATGTTTAAGTATGTTATAGGTGCGAGTTTTGAACTACATTTACTTATGTGATAACAATTTTCGCACATGAGTACTTTGCTAAGCTGCTATTATAAGCACACTGTGACGGGGCACAAGATAGCAAAACGGCGAACCGCAATTTCTCGCAGGCCTCGCGTGAGCATGTGTGTGTGTGTATGCGTGTTTTCGCGATCCACAGGTCCACGCGGAGAACAACAACAGCGGTGGCAGCAGCAAGCAACGAAGTTCGGCACGTGCGACAGCGTATGTGTGCGACAGAGACGGAGAGCGGCGCGACAGCAGACCGGCCGGCGCGCAATAGATCGCGGCAGATTAATCCGAGCAGGCAACACGTGGAGACGCGAGATTTTTTGCGCGGAGAAAAGAGAGTTTTGGAGGTTAAACAAGCAGCCCGAGTGAAAAGAAAGTTCGACGTTTTGTGCTCGTGGAGGACGATATATTCAAACACCGACGTGAACCTGTGGTGGTGTACGTGCTCGTGAAGCCTGTCGCCTGTGAGGCAAGTTCGCCCAGAAGGGCTCGTGTTTCTGAGTGCGTGCTCGCGACGCAGTTCGCCCGTGAGGCAAGTTCGCCCGGCCGGGCCTGTACGGCCGGTGTACCAGTGCAGATTGCGACCTTGTGGCCCGTGTGCATCTGACATCCCCCAGACGTGGGCATAAGACCGCATCCCGTCGGCACGTGGATTATCGACGCCCGGACGAGGGCCGAATTACAGCCGAGAAGCGGAGCCGATCCAACGCCGAGGCGCCGAAGATTTGGGGTTAGTCTTAAGTTTATTTGCGAGATTATTGGTCGACGCGACTGCCGGGTCGCGGGCGTATATGTTCGTGTGTGTATGTGTGCTCGGGTCCGATCGACGAACATCGCAGCGGCGATAGTCGGCCAGCAGGGCATCGGCGTGTATGCGTGAGTGACATTCGGCATCCGGGCCAATAGCATCAGGACGGCTTACCCGCAAAATAAGACGAAGCGCGTCGCCGGGAGCATTGCGTGAGTGCCACGTCGCGTCGGTATATGTACACTCGCCACCGTGGCGTAGATCGCGCGCGCAGTCGCCATATTGCCGCGGCCGATTAGGGTCGCATCACGAGAGACGATCGACGCGAGCGCCGAGCGCGCCCCTGGTGGGCAAAGTCGGAACTAAGATTAGGTCGAACTTGCCTCGTCGCGTATTATTGTAAGTTATCGCCCGTTGGGCAACTTGAAGTGGTTTTCCGGCCGATTGGGCCTTACATTCAATAAAGAATACGATTAATTGACAACGTAGCCTTTTCTTTCGCGACCGTTCCTTTTCGCGGATTTCAGCGGAAGTTGCAGTGGTTCAACGGTGAGTCAGCGAGTCTACAGCAAGCTCGCACTGAAGACGGGCCCAATATCCCCTCTGGGAGTACTCGACCAGGTGAGGTGGTCTTATAGAAAATTTATTCGACGGCAGGTGATTTGCTGCTTTCTCCCACCCGGGGTCAGCCATCCGTCGCAACACTGATTATAACTTTGCACGCATATCTTTCTGAGTATAAAAATATCTAATTTTCAGCAACAAACAACTCGACTAGTGAGGTACGTCGCGTCATTTAGTCGTGTCTGAGTTCTGCCGATTGAACTCAGATCTCTGTCGATGATTAGATTTATTATAATTTAGCGAATTCATGCCTTCTGTTTTTGATTTTAGCAGAGATTCGGCAATGAATCCGATCGTTTCACCCATGGTCGTGAATGGGACTATCAGTGTTCTGAAGAAGTGAACGAGATCTTTTTGCTGTAGTTCATATGTTTCGCTATGTATTACAAGCCGTAGAAAGCATTTTTGGAAAACATAAAACGCCAGAAAGAAGAAAAATTTCACACACAGTGAACGAAAAGGCTCGGCGAAATGGTTGTGTCACCGTAAAAAATAAATATCTTACAATTGTAAAAAATGCTATAGGAAGGAAAAGGAAAATCTTTTCCAAAAATGTAGTAAAATTTAAATACCTATAAGCCCTTACTTATCATCTGATATTTGGTCATGAGTTTAGTATTATTAGTACATCAGATTTTATTTATGGTGACAAATAGATTTTTTTCTTCGTTTCAAACTGTAGCTTTTAGTACCCGATATGTTAAAATTGTGGAAAATTAAAATTTTTTAAGCGACTTTTGGTTTTCTTAAACATATTTCTTAAATATATGTAAACATTTTTGTCGTATTGACCTACTATGAGTGAAGTTTAGAAAAATTAAATATTGTCTATTCTGAGAATTTTCTGTTTTAATAAAAAATTTAGAATATTCGTCTAATATGACGAAAAATTATCATATTTGAATAAGTATTCTTGTCGAGACTTTAAAACAATAAGTCACAAAGGGAAAGTATTAAAATTTTAGAACTAAAATGTATACAATTTTTTTCCGTGTTTATAGATATATTATTTCATAATTGAGATGAATGATAATCATATAGAATTTTCTTAAACCAAACCTGATTTTGTAAATGATTTTTCAACAAATTATCTACTAATTTATTGATTGATAAATAGTTCCACGGATCCCAAGTAAGAATATTCGTGCTTTCATCGTCCAACAACGTATTTTGTTCATTAACTGCTAATTCCTCATCTTTCATAAGCAAGTCAGGCCCCAGTTCAGGATGAAAAGGGTTAAACTCTATTTCCCAATCTCGAAACTCTTTTACGTATGGAAACGAAAATTTAAAGCGATGATTGGATTTATCTATTTTAATTTTTGACAGTTGATATCCATTGCTTTGATCTGAAAATATACACCGAGAAAATGCATTACTTGAATATTTTTATAAATCTGTATTTATTAAAATGTATAATTTTCCAGCGAGTCACCGTCCTAACGCAAAAACCACTTTGATATTCTTACGTAGGTAAAAATAACTCCCGTGATCTCTTACGTGGGATCTCACTGAAGATCTCAAGTGAGTTTGAAATTTTAGTAGAGCGTGCTCAATTTTATAATTTATTGATTTATTAATGCGTGGCGGTCGATGCGATTACATGTGTGCTCTACCGATACTCGCTTGAAATCTGACATGAGATCTGATATCCTATTCTATAAGACTGGGGAGGTTTTCAACGTGAGCAAAATATAAGCGCTGCGATTGGTCGTCCAGCAATGTGCTATAGGGCATGCAAACACGAGTGTTGTAATAAATGGGAAATGTAGAATATTAATCTATTGACGGCTTAAGAATAATTTTGATTTACTTTAAAGGTTAGTGCAAATAAGTAGGTCTAATGTGTATTTTACATTTTATTATAAATAACTTCATTTGGTTTTTTTTTTAATTTAAATATTAAAAATGACAAAATTTGAAAAGACAGAAGATAGCACGTGCGGCACGCTGAAAGTAGGGTAAGTGTTGATTATCGTACATGAGATCTCATGTAAGATCTTCGGTGGGATTTCCAGTGAGATCTCTGGATTAGAAGGTAATAACACATGCTTTAATTATTAGACACTGTAGAATTTTTTGTAGCGGCAAAAAATGGATTCGTTCGATCACAGTATCATAACAACTCAGCGTTAAATATTTTTCATTTCGATTTCAAGCTGACTACAAGTGTTAAATTTTTCATCGTAGATGAATGTGCAACTGTATTACCTATAAAAATTATCTTCGAATCATCTGTTGGAGTAACATCAAAACTATCCAGCTAAGTAGGGATTTATTCACTTTCATGTTATACTATTATGTAAGCATAACCTTCATGGACCTTTGTGATTTGTGACAACTGCTTCCAGAGTGTAAGGAAGAACAGATATTGTGGTTATAGAAATAGGAAGACTGTTTTATTTCAAATTACAATTAATTATTCAAATGTCTGGTTTAACTTGATGTTATTCCAGAAGATAAATCGAAAATGATTCTCAACAGTAATAAATTTGTACATTTTCCAATGACAAAACAACTTTATTCTTCTTGCAACTTAAAATCGGAGCGCGAAAAATTCAACGCTGAGTAGATGCACTGTTGCAACCTCAACCCAATAAGTTATGTTTTTGCCACTTAAGTTTAGCTTGGCATTTTGCTGAGATAGCGATGTCAACCAAAAAAAAGATAATGTTAAACCGGTATGAATACAACAATTTTGGTTGTAAAAAATATTTTAATCAGTATAGAAGGCGTTTTGGTAAGTCCAGTTCAATGGTAAGATCAACTTTGGCAGTTTGGTACGCAGGTTAACAAGGCTGTATTTGAAACACCTCTTAATTGACTGGGTAACCGAAACCTGATAAAGGTTTCCATGAGCTCTATGAGCCGAACAAGTTTCTGTGTAACGCCGTACGGTATGACGGGAATTTATCTCAATTAGATATTTGACGTTTCTTGAAATGAAATAAATCCTAAAAAAGTAACCCTACCCGATCTTGACATGTTCCACCGTTCAAAAGTTATGCAGGTTCCATATACCATCGAATGTCGCAAACGCACTTAAAGACATTTCTTAATCTAGTTAACAAAGATATGAACTAAATTGTATTACATTATAGGGATGTGCGAGTACTCAATTTTTCGAGTTTTACTCGGCTCAAACTCGACTCATCGAGCTTATAGGCCTGCAGATTACCCTCAAAAAGAGCTCTTTTTAATGAAAAACCGTTACAAATTTGTAACCGGTTTAAACATGATTTTTCTGAAAGCTTACACCTAGGAGCACTTACTGTAAAAAGTTAGACGAGATTAGATGGGTGGAACATATAAATAATTGTAATAAACCGTTATTTTTTCATAAAACGAATCTTACCGAATTTCAATTTTAACTCGCGATATCTCCGAGAGTAATCAATATTTGGATGAAATTTTAAGACAACACTCTTTAACAAGTCTACAAAGATATAAACTTGGTCCGAAACCTTCGTTATTATTTATAACAAAATGGCAAATTTTTAAAAAAAAATTTCGACCAAACGTGACTTTTTTTTCAATTGCAAAAGTTGTTATAAATTTTTGAAATTGAAATTTTGCATTATACTACGTTAAAGTACAATAGTTGAAGATAATTTTGGTAAAGTTTCAAATCATTTCATCAATTAGGTAAAAAGTTACGGCGTATTGAAACTCGAGTCTCCGTGTGAAATTGTTTACACGAGGCGCTTGCTTGCGTGTTCGGCCGGTACAAGCGAGCGGTTGGCTTTTGTTTTTTCGTGACTTCACTACTACTATGAATGACTTATTGATGTGCTGTTTGTGTATTATAACGTGCGTGCGGTTTAATAGTGGTTAACATATAATATCAATTAAAAAATTATAATATGGGTGATAATAAGTGATTTTTGCCTTTCCAAGGACCAACACAGCGAGTGGTCAGAGAATTAACTGAGAAAGGTTTTAATTCATTATTAGAAGCAGCAAACGATCGCAATGATCTTGTTGCACAAAAAGTATTTGATGCGCACAATTAAAAATCATGGAATCGTATTAATTCCATAAAAAATGTCGTATCAAGTAGATAGACAAACAAATCCCGTATGACGTCTCAACGAGCGTAAGCAAGCGTCGCGTGTGAACAATTTCACGCGGAGACTCGAGTTTCAATACGCCGTAACTTTTTACATAATTGATGAAATGATTTGAAACTTTACCAAAATTATCTTCAACTATTGTACTTCAACGTAGTATAATACGAAATTTCAATTTCAAAAATTTATAACACAACTTTTGCAATTGAAAAAAAAAATCACGTTTGGTCGAAATTTTTTTGTTTAAAATTCGCCATTTTGTTATAAATAATAACGAAGGTTTCGAACCAAGTTTATATCTTTGTAGACTAGTTAAAAGTGTTGTCTAAAAATTTCATCCAAAAATATTCATTACTCTCGGAGATATCGCGAGTTAAAGTTGAAATTCAGTAAAATTCGTTTTATGAAAAAACAACGGTTTTTTACAATTATTTATATGTTCCACCCATCTAATCTCGTCTAACATTTTACAGTAAGTGCTCCTAGGTGTAAGCTTTCAGAAAAATCATGTTTGAACCGGTTACAAACTACTACTAAGTCGAGTTCGAGTTTTATCGATTACTCGAATATGATCGAGTACTCGTCATGTTTTCGAGTTTTAGCTAAATAAATGATACATTAACGAAACTATGAAGTTTCCCGTTGCATGTGCATGCTCCGGAGTGTTATGTTCTCTCAGCGCTCATATTTTTGTATATATCGACGCTCTTTACGAAGATTAACACGTTTACATGTAAATGTTAATGGAAAAGTGTTATTAATAACACCTTATAAGGTCTTGATTGAGTTTAAAACAAATTTTTTTCGAGCATATAGTAAATCGAATTAAATAATCTATAAATTTTACACATCATCGATAGTTATATGAAAAATATTTAGATAAATTTTCAGCCCAGCTAGCTACAACAAATTTTCACACACAATGAAAAAAAATCCAAAGGCCACTGTCACTGATACTTGACGGATCAACTTCATATATCACACACTATTTAAGTTGAAAATATATAAAGTAATGATGTCCAGATAATTTAACTTTTTGCATTGTTAAAAGCTTTTTAACAACAAATAAGATTACTTTGGACCTTTATTTTTTCAAGAAAGTGTTTTTTTTTAATTCAAAATGATGCCAAAAAATAAAAAATTATTTTTAATGAAAAAAAATTGACATTGTTACTTCACATTTTATGTACTTAAATAGAAGAAACAATTTACAAAGGATCGTTCGAGAGGATTTTTAAAAATTATTACAATTATCACTTGAGATTTTGACAGTTTAATGCATAAGCCTTGACATTTTTTTCAGATTTACAAGGTACAAATTACAATTTTGGTTTTCTTTATTTATGAAAATTTAAATTGCTAAAAAAAATCTGCTCATTATCCTTGAGTTTTATTAATGAAATTCAATGATTTTTGAATTAAGACTAAAAGCTATTTTTTTCAAGAGGGTTGTATTGTCAGACTTTCATGTCAATGATAAGGATTATAAACTAATTGTATATTTAAACCAAAAACATGAGCCATATAGATAAACAGTTGCTTAAAAATTTCTTTGCAGTTAATGTTCTTAATGTTAATTTTAATATTTTGTTTAATTTAAAATTAAATTTTATTTTTTTCACAGCCATTTTTGATAAAGGGTAATAAGACTAATACATGATAATTTTGGAAAATATACTGTGAAAAACAATTATAAGTATATTTGTTTGGATATTATACAAATTATGCATCTTATTATTTATGTCCAATAATCTTATCACTGAGAAAAAGTATAATTGTTGCTTATCCAAAAGTAATCATTTACTGAACGAAAGCGGTTTTTTGATGATAAAAGTTTCTTTTTTTGCTTTTAATTTAACATTCTGCATATAAGTTTATATAATTTCTTTTCATTTCAGTTTGACTTTGGTTTTATAAATACTCAAAGTTATTTAATTCTCATATAAATAGATCTGTTTAAAGACTTCTAAAAATTTTAATTACATTCAAAAAACAATGAAAAATCATTCATATGTTTAAAAAAATGTATTAAAATATAATATTATGAAGCTTAGTGAAGAAGACGTCAAAACAGGTAAGTATGTAATTACAATATAATCAATTTGATAATAATTCATCTTCTCAGCCTCATGTATCAAGATAAAGATTATGTTGCAGTTAACATAAAAAAGTAAATTATATTCAGTTTATAGTAGAAACTAAACGATATGTAACGTATAAATAGACTTTAGGAGGTCAAATAATTTTTATATCTGTTATAAGCACCTTATGAATAAAATTATTACTTTAGATAACAAAAAATTTTACAACTAATTTGAATAATTAAATTCAATTTTTACCACGTAGATAATCTTTAGTTCAAACAATATCATTTATCACACTTGTAATCAAATTGATTAATAAACTATAATCAAAATCCAGAAAATAAAGTTCGAAGTTGAATATTAAAATTTACTTAAAAATGTGCTTAGAACATGTGTTCCAACCAAAAATAATTCAAAACTCAAAAAAATGTCGGAACATTTCAAGTTTCAAATCGCTTCGATAAAATTGTTTAAAAAATATATATTAACTAACCTTGTATAGAACTGACAAACATCGATTGAATTAAATCAATGTAATTATCGTTTAGTAGTGAGGACTCAACTCTTTTAGTCATTTCAATATATTTTCTCTTAATCAAATAATTCAACACAAATATGTTATCATAACAATTCCAATTATTGATATTTTGAAAATTTGATGTTTTATATTCACTCAATTTAAATCAAACACGAAGAACATCAAGATAACTGATAAAAATTGGAGGTGGGTGCAACAGCGCCCTCTCATTGTATGCGGCTAAAGAATATAAATATTTTCAGATTATCACGAAAGGACACTTTACCGAATAGATGATTTAAGGGCCAGGCATACCCACTCAGTCGATAACGCAAGGCTACCTAGCAATTTATGTTAAATTAAAAAAATTGGGAATGATATTCGCGTATCTAAGAGTAGAGGCATATTTCTAATACACTCATTAACATCCTGTCCAAATTTCATCCAAATCCATGCATTATTGAAGGAGAAAAATGAGGACAAAGAATATTGTAACCTAGAAATTATTATTGATCATTATTATTTTTTGTCCTCATTTTTCTCCTTCAATAATGCATGGATTTATATGAAACTTGGACAGGATGTTAATAAGTATATTAGAAATATGCCTCTACTCTTAGATACGCGAATATCATTCCCAATTTTTTTAATTTAACATAAATTGCTAGGTAGCCTTGCGTTATCGACTGAGTGGGTATGCCTGGCCCTTAAGCCTTTTAATTAAAATCAACCATAAATAACAAACCGTGCGCCCGTATCAATTAAATATTGATTAATAAAAAGAGGCTAATAATAAATAATTATTCGCTTCAAACTAAAAATAAATCCTGTACAAAGATAAATTCTTCGAGTTTCAAAATTTTGAAGCGGTTTGAAAAATTTAGTTTGTAAAACGAAAATTGAAAAGTATACGACACCGCAATACCTCTATGCATTCAATGTTAATTTGTACATAAGAAATAGAGGGATACACTATAACTGATTTTACCTTTTTTCTCGTGTTCTTATATTTGTGCGTATTACTAGCAAGAACATGAAAGAAAACCCCTAAAAATATCCATGAATAAAGGTACTATAAAATAAATATATCCAACAGAAACCAATAGGGACCTTGAATTTGACCTTGAACATAATCTGAAAACTAAAACGTATCAAAAATTTATTTTCAAATAGATACCCTAATTTTTTATTGCAGTTTTGCAGGGTCTTTTTAAAGGCGCTTGATCAGCTTGAAGTAGAGCTTTATTTATATCTGTTTGAAGGACCTTGGAAAAAAAACAAAAGATTATTAAAAAGTAAAAATATTTGCTCTTTTGAATACCCCAATGTTAAAAAGTTTAAAATTATATGTATAGAATTGTTCTTTAAGTGACAAGCTAGGTTTATGTTTTCATTTTAATTTATAAATTCAACACCAGCTGTCGCATCTGTATCATTTGTTTCCAAATATTTTCCCCGTGCCAATCCTAATGTTTATGTTGTGGTGTTATGTCACGTTCTATAAGAATAAAATTAGTCAAAATAGTGATATTATTGATAAACTAATTACTCCACAATTTTTTAATAACTCTACTTCTGTGGAACTTAATAATTTCTAAAATTGTGAAGTATAATAAGTTCGAAATTAATTGAGATTGCTTAATAAACATTATACAATTGATCAAAATAGATATCATACATTTCTAACCAAACCCAGATTTAGAAATTTGATAAAAATGCAATTATCAACCATACTTTTGAAGCGTGTTAAAAGCAAGTAGGTATTTTTACGTCAAAAATTATAAAGTTTCTTATTGACCAATTTCAGTTTTGTTTTGAACTGTTTTTTTCACAGCCGCACGGCTGTTTGAATTTGTTCAAAGTTAAAACTTCATGGTTTTGGATTATTCTTGGGTTTTTTTTTTGTTTTTTTTTTTCATTTCCTTAACTTTCACCTCTCTTAGATCTCTCTTGAACTTTATAAATAATAATTTGAAATTATACATCTGACACTCAAACAAAACAATTTCAAGCCAATTCTTATAATTTTAAATATTATAAGTAAGTGTTAGATAATAACATTTTATTTCAAAGCCATAAAAAATTGTCAGTAATTTAAAAATACACGAATTTAAATAAGTCTTACATGCTTATTTAAGAAGCGTTTTTTACTTTGAAGTTGAAAATACCTATCAACTTGATATTGTTTTCTATAAAATAATGACATAACCACAATTGTGATATTTATGTACAGGAAAAATTGAATTTGTTCCTCAAAAAGGATTCATAGTTAATGAAATGTTTCACATTATTTATACTGTCAAATATGATAGAAAAAATTGTCAAAATATACTGCATTTCATGCATATACTTTGACATCAATAGTATCTTTCATTTACTGATCAGTTCCATTTTGATTATGATATCATACTCAATATAAATTGTTTTAATTCCCATGTACTTCGATTCATTAATATCATTTGAATATGTTTCGCTAGGAATTTTTTACTAACTTTACCATAAAGCAATTAGTAAAGTATAATTGAATTTAATGTAAATTAAAAATATAAGTTATTTAGGATTAAAATACTTTTAACTTTAACTTTATGCAATTCATTTGAAATCTCACTAGCTTGAGAGTTTTGTACCAGTTGCTGACACAGTTACAAAATATTTTCTAACAACCAAGATCAATATTTTATTTTACTTTAAATATAAAAATCTATTTTTTTTTTCAATAAAATTTTTTAAATTTGTTAATTAATTTTTGATTAATCACAACTTAATTTTCCATAAACTAATAATTGATTAACCAAATATGTAGTTAATAACTTCAGAGTTGGTCGCATCATGGCCAACAAAAAGTATGCATAGGTGCTATAGATCAAATTTTTAATCCGAAAGCTACCATGAATAAACCAAATTGAGAAAATCTCAGTAAATTTCGCACATCAAAAAAACACGATTTTAATCTCTGCCATTTTTAAATCATAAAATGCGCACCTGAAGACTCAATGAAACAAACAAATAAGCGTGATCCAAAACAGACCATCTGAATTTTTTTTCAAGTTCAAACAATTCTTGACATTTTGACGTCAAGTTTTCTTTAGTAATTTTGATTTTTGAACGTTTTTCGTCACTTTTAAATTAAAAATTGCCCAAAACAGGGAAAATAATTAAAATTTTCAACTTAAAAATTTTTGATAAGAAAAATATTGCAAAAACTGAATTTATATCTACGCCACTGCCCAGTATAATAATGTGAGAAGACGTGAGTTAAATTTCAAAACGATTGATTCATTAATTTTTGAGTTATGATGCACACCAGTTTGAAAAATGCGATTTTTCAGGAAGCGCGTTCAAAGATTTTGATGTAAAAAAAAACGTGAATTTCATGGTTTCTTTCTATCGTCTTTGCCAGGTCTATACAATGACGGAACGTAATCTAGGATGTCCATATAGTCCAGTGCAGATAGATATTTCCTGCTAAAAATTATTAGCAGCAAGTGGCCTACGCCACCTTGTAGAGGGTATCCGGAGGGAACATGTGGGTGAGTTTTGCCGCGATTTGGACTTGAAATTTTTTTTTTATTAACAAAAAACCACAAAATTTGAGTCGAGCTTTCGGTTTTTGTAATATATTTTGAAAACTATGACAGCTACAGTAATGCTTCCGCGAGAGGAAATGTAGGAACAGCTTCTTTAATTTTTGGATTTAAGAAACGAAATTTCGCCCAAAGGTAGTTCTTATCACGTAGAACAACTGCGCGAAACCTGTATTCCGTGAGACTTAGGGTTTTCAAGTTATTTAATTTGCAATTTTTTTGCGAAAAATCGCGTCTTCGGTTCTTCGCTGGAATAATCTTTCATAGTTAACTTACGGAGTTCTTTCCGACGAATTTAGAAACTAGCACGTTATACCTTTAAAACGTATATCTCGTTTTTTCAATCCAACGCGAAAAAGTATAAAAAAAACGCTTGCAAAATTTGCGAATTTTTGCGAAATTTCGATCGGTCAGGCAGTCGGGAGGTCAGAGTGGGAGCGAGGCGGGGAAGTCTGCAACACTATGCTACCGCATGCACTACCCCGCTGCTTGATCCCCCCACTCCAACCTTCCGACTGCCTGACCAAGCGGAATTTCGCAAAAATTCGCAAATTTTGCGAGCGTTTTTTTGTATACTTTTTCGCGTTGGATTGAAACACGAGATATACGTTTTAAAGGTATAACATTCTAGTTTTTAAATTCGTTGGAAAGAACTCCGTAAGTTAGCTGTGAAAGATTATTCCAGCGAAGAACCGAAGTCATGATTTTCCGCAAAAAAAAATTGCAAAACGAATAACTTGAAAACTATAAGTCTCACGGAATACAGGTTCGCACAGTTGTTCTACGTGATAAGGACTACCTTTGTGCGAAATTTAGTTTCTTAAATCCAAAAATCAAAGCAGCGGTGAATTTCCGAAAATTTGGCCAAAAACCACGTTTTTCCACACGTTTCCCTATTTTTCTCGGAAAATACTTATCCGATCGGGATAAAACTAAATTCGTTGGAAAGGTAATTAAATTTCCTACATTTTCTCTCCCGGAAGCATTACTGTAGCTGTCATAGTTTTCAAAATATATTACAAAAACCGAAAGCTGGACTCAAATTTGGTGGTTTTTTGTAAAAAAAAAGTTCAAGTCCAAATCGCAGCAATCGGTGGTGTAGGCCGCTTGCTGCAAATTTTTTTTGTCAGAAGGAGGCATTTTTCAGCTAAGTGCACTGGACTAATAATATTTTTTTGATGTTGTTTTTGAAGCTTTACATAACTACCCAAAAGTGAAAGGCTCTAAACTTGTGAACGATGTTAAAATACGAGACAGCGTACTTACATTAAAATGACCTCACTCTGTTAATTTTTCTAGAATAATCGTAAAATTTCAACTTGAAGTTGAAGATAGAGACATTTAAATAAAAATCAATCGTAAAATTAATTGAAAAATAGTGTTCCCACCCTCCTCCCAAAACATATCGTAAATCATAATTGATACGTTTTTAAGTTCGTTGATGTTTTCAAAAAAAGTTTAAAATACATATTGACTAAATGTGTGTGATAAATTCGTATTATATTTACTGTAACTATTTGAACCCTTGACTTTTTTAGACATTATACTATTTTTAATCTTTTCAGAGATATAATGGTTCTGATGGAAAGTGTTGCAAGTAAACATAAAGTAATTACTGTCCGGGAAAGATTAGGAGATAAAATGGAATTTTTCAGATTTGACCCATACAGTAAGTACACGTTCTTTGAAAATTTTTTGCTTACTAGTTACTAGTGTCTGCCTTTCTGTTAAATAACATTTGTAGAATTCCCTATTGGGAAGATATATACACTTGACCGGTTGTTATTTCCCCAGTTATTCCGATTTCCGCTCCAGACGTTAATTCTGGTTCCTAGGGTGTAAAAACTGAGAAAAATACGTATATGAGTCTAAAAGGTAATAGTTAACACGTGATGCAACTAAAAAAGCCGAAAACTTTCGACGATTTTTTTTTTAACGTTCTCAAAAAATTCTGAAAATAATTTTTTTAGGTTCTGCAACTAATTTTTAAACCGTTTTTGTTCATTGGAATTTTTTAGTTTAAATGCTTCTATATCGATATGAAAATCGCAAAGTTTAAAAACGTGGTGTGAAATCTTTGTTTTTCATGAAATTCGATCATAAAAAACCACGTTTTCAAACTAACTAGATGTTTCAAACGCAATTTGAGGTTAGTTTAAGATTCACAAATAGTAAATTTCAAACGCGCTTCGCGCGCGTCAGAGTTTTTTCATTCGTGTTTTTGAGGATACTGTTATGAACTGGTGCGTCGATTGGTCGCAAGGGGTGATGCGCAAGTGCGCAGACGACGCAGATGGAGTCGGTACAGCAGCGATGATTCTGATCAGCCGTAGAGGTAGGTTCGGTTCTCAATTAACACGTTGAAACGTGAAGAAGACACACGCGCACTCCGGGTGGTGATGATACGTACGATGATAAAAAAAATGACCTCAAAGAGGTGGCTTGACGCTGCCTCGACTCTCACGAGGAGGGCTTACGTCGGGGGAGGTCACGTCGACGACGTACAACGAACTCGTTGCTACTCGCCGCGTACGTGCTCCGCTCGTTCGAACTATAAGCCGGAGCTTGTCAATGAAGGTCGATGACCTGTGGGTCGTGAGACTCTGGTGGCGCAACTCTTTCCTCTGGACGATCTAACTCGTGCCGAGAGTCAAAAGCACATCCGCCCAAGTTGATACCCGAACACAAGGTCGACTGAAGAGAGGGGAAGAGGGAGTAACGGCACTCGAGCGTCAGAGTCTCGCACCGGGATATTCTCCCGTGCACGAAGCCATGGCGATGAGCGACTGTGATACTCTCGTTCGAAGGACTATGTCCGGTAATTAGTTCAGAGACTAGGTTCGCTAAACACTTCAGACTTAACCTCAGAGTTAACTTTGACTAACAAGGAGACCACTCCAACTCTGGGTCATGTATTTGCTTCAAAATTTGTTTGGGGTCTCCTGGTATCCAATACTAAAGATCCCTGTATTTAGTTTAATCTCATGGGCATTAAGGCCCATTTTTTAGAGGATTTTCCACATTACAAAAAAATCTTTGTTATTTTCTATATCGATGTAGAAGCACTTTAGGGGGGGGGGGTATAGTTAATTTTTAGTTATTTTTGCTCATTTTTGAGATTTATTTTTTGCAATATAGTAATGAAAATGTAAGTAATATCGATCTGTACACTAAAAAGCATCACTTCAAGAGTATTCAGTTAAATTTTTGTTGGAAAATATTGAAAAATGAGCCTGTGGCATCGGTTTGAAGAAAACACGTCGAAAAATGCGGTGTACACGATAACTTCTCGTAGAATTATCCGAAACAAGCCCAACAACATTTTTTTTTTTAGTTTAGAGGATTCTGAAGGTACTGACGTCGAGTTTTTTAAAATATTTTTATTTTTGAAAATTTGGCGTGACTTTGAAGTTGAAAAAATAGGAAAAAAACGAAAAAGTGCCCTTTTTTTTCGGAAAATTGTTGAAAAAAAATGAAAATTTTCGCAAAAATGAAAATATAGTAGTACCAGTATAGTATGAAAATATAGTAGTAGTATTATAGTAGTACCAGTAAAATAGTTAATAAATAACGGTGTAAAATTTCAAAAAGATCGGTTCATAAGTTTTTGAGAGATATGATGTACACCGTCTTTGAAAATGTTATTGTTCAGGAAACGCGTTCAAAGATTTTGAGGTCCCAGTCCTTCCTTCGTCGGACGCGCATTAAAATGTAATTTTGCTCGGATTAGCTTAAAATTTTAACTGAATACTCTTGAATATATATAGAATCGAATAAGACAATAAAAAAAGTATCGAAAATTTTTTATTTGTGATTTACCGACTAAACAGTGGTGCAATCAGTTTTGGTGTCCATTTTGATGCAACCTATCGCGTCTTCAGGCCTACATCTACCTTTAAAAGACTTATTTTAATATACATCTTGTACTTTTAAATTAGATGCTTTGTTCACGAGTGACTATTAATGGACGGTAGCTCACACATGTTATTATTATCATTATTTGTACAAAATTTACCCATTGTCTCACATACAGACAGATTGTAAATAATAAAGGAGATATAAAAAAAAAAAACTTTTCGGCCGTTCTCTTATTTATAAGTAGATATTTTCAGAACTTTTGGAGAACATTTTTGAAAATCAATTTTTGTTTTTTTTCAAACTATGCGTCAGAAATAAAATCTACGATCGAAAAAGTATCTCAAAAACTAAACAATGAACGTTTATTTCTTTATGCGAATTGAGATACTTTAGAAACCCTTTAAGAAAACTTTTGACCATCGCATCGCACTCGCTATGATCGCGCGCTAACTTTACTCCGCGTTATCAGAAAGTGCGACTAATTATTTAGAAAAGAGAGCATAATATGAATTTAGCGCAGTGGTATAAAATTACGTATGGCACTTGTGTCATAGAGGACACTTTCTGACACCTTCGCTGCGCTCGGTCCCTAAACTACGCCCGTACTAGAAAGTGTTAGTTACGCACTTGTATCATAATGTACTGTATCAAGTTTATTGATTAATATACATTATTTATGACATTTGTACAAGTTATTATTAATGCATTCATTTTTGTTTGTTTCAGTTCAAAAAAATGCGCTTTACAAAGAAAAGAAAAAAATCAAAAGTGTATAAACTGTTATGTTTTAAATAAATATTTGTTATTTTTTTCAAAATTTACTGAACTGTATTACCATCTTTTCTCAATGTGTTTATCCTTAAAAAAAAAGAATTTAGGCAGAGTATGCTTGAAATGTCCAATCATTATTATTCCTTTTTTTTTTATTATGCAACAAATTTTTCAACGTGGCAAGATTTTGTAAACATTCGAAACTTGATGTGAGTATTTTCGAGCATTCATGGCGCGATGTAATTGTTTTAATGCCTCAGTTTCAACTTAAGCCATGCAACAAAAATAATAAAAAAAGAGATGAAGTTGAAATCTCGAGTCATTGAGCAGAACCTATATTCAGCACTAATTGTACTGACTCATATTAAGTAGTCGACTATTGAAGCTTTAATATTGTCAACTCGCAGAACCGTGCTTTGTTAAGTCTAAATTATTGAAGTAAAATTCCTAATGATAGGCCAAAATGGCTAGTACACAATGGCTAATGGTACCTTATATTCTTGTTTTATTATTACAACGCTTGCAAAACTTCAAAAGTTTGATTATTCATTGAGATACAGCTGTTTCCGAAAGCCATTTTCGTATACTTTGCGTGTTAAATTTTTTCTTCTTTTGCGTTTTCTGGTGTTTTATGTTTTTATAAAGGGCACCTCAGTTGTCATAATATTTTAGAGCGTACCGATTGAGTTACAACACCAGGGTCACGTACACTTCTTCAGAACATCAATGGTTACGGTCACAACCTCGGGCGAGTCGATCCGACCCTCAAGTCACCCTGTACAAACACTTAAAAATACCTTTAATTTGCTTATTTTAAAGTTTTGATTGCTTCAAAATTGACTGCTGTAGAGCCGTTTGAATATTGCTGAAAATCCACAAAATTAGCTATTTGCTTGAACTACATTCGAGATGTGACTTTCGACGAAAGCCTTGGGGTCAATTTTTTTCTAAAAGTACTTTTTGAGACAAAAAAAATTAACCCAACCACATATCTGACGAGTCGAAACAACTTATTGTAGAATTTTTCAAAAATCGCCAAAAAACAGTTTAAAAAATCGCGTTTTTCAACACACATTTGTGGCTAGGCACCTCCAAAAAAATTTTTTCGGGGCTTTAGGAAAAGTCTCTTTTCATGTTTTCATTGTTTCTTGATTTTTTAGTTTCTAGTTTGGTTTTTTGTTTTGACTATTGATTCATGTTTTTGGAGTTTTTTAGTTTTTACTTATTTGACTTATTTTATTATTACCTATTTGATTGTTCAATTTTCTTGTTTATATTTCCTTAATTTTGAATTTTGAATTCTTTAATTGATTGATAAAGATGTTTCATATCTTGCAGCTGTTTATAAACAGCTGATTTTTTTCATTCACATTTTTTTACATTTTTATCATTCTTTTTTTCAATTCATTAATTTTTCCTCAAATTTTTATTGCTGCTTAATTATTTGATTTGTTAATTGATTTGTGTGATTATTTAATTTTCGTAACTTTTCTGTAGTTTTTTATTTATTCTAAATAAATTTCGAATCATAGTATTTTAAAGGTTTTTTACAATTTTTCATCGATGAATGAAAATATTCACATAGCGCATCGAGCGGTCATCGTTGCCTGTTAATATATATAACACAATAACAACTCGATTTTTGTTAAGAAATCACTCACTCATACACACATAAATACATGCATTGATCAATATCAGATTTGAAAACATGCATGATAGTGCTTAGAGTCTCGCGACATATACGCATTGACAGCACATACGTATTTTCTGATATGCACAACCAAGAGAGAGAAAGACAACTCAACATAGTCAAGTCCGTGTCATACGCGCGTGCGAGAGCGAGAGAGTAAGAGATACGTGCGGCGCAAACAGACGCTGTGTAGACACTTATACTACCAAAGTTGCGCCCGCTCGGTCGGACGCTCGTTTTACACGGGATTACCCCTCATGCCAAACGCGGATAAAGATGTTTTTACATCAAAAGTAGGAGAATGTCCCAACAATATTTGCTAGCGAATGTGTTTTTATTTAATATAGTATTTCTCTCCGTGTAATTATATGAATAAAATGAGTACTTCACGTCAGCGATACGTCTGTTCACTAGGACATTTCACTGTAATCTGACTTGATGCGAAAGCACAGGCTCTCATCAGACTCGCTTTGATCACGCGAAATGGAAACAGCACCTAGCGGTTGATAGGTGGACTTCGTGCTCACATGATAATTAATAGAGAATATAATAATTCATCGCCCGAGCGCAGAGTAGTATCGTTTTCATTTCTACATCGAAAACGAGTGCCTAACCGCTTTTGGAGGCAAAAAAGGTAACGAAGATGAGAGCACCGTAGTAGCAAAAAACTTCAAACAAATCACAATGTAATTGTCAAAAGTTAGTAAGCCCAAAATTCAAAACGAATATTAAAAAGTAAAGTCATTAAATCTAAGAAAGTCAAAACAAGTCAAAGGAATAAAAAAAATTCAAGTTCGAACAAGTCACAATGTAATTTAAAAAAACAGAAATTCTAAATCGAGAAAAGTTCATGAAAATTCCAAAATTAAAATTTTACCGAAGAAAAGGACTCTGAAGTTTCACTTCTGGTGCTAATTCATATACAATAGGGTGTCCCTTATTTCCAAACTCTTTTAAACCCCGCTCTCAACCCTTAGATAAACTTACTTTACCTAAAAACTGAAAAAACCATCGTCGGATCTCCGAAAAACAACTTTTCAGGCTTCCCGAAATGATAAAAACGACTTTTTCTTAAAAGTAATTGATATAAATATAGTGGCAAAAGTACGGAAACCCTTATAAGTATCGCAAAGTAGGCTTGAAAGAAAGTTCTAAAACCACATATCCAACGTATTTTCTGACGAGGAATCCAATGTTGACCTTGAATTGGACTTTGAACATAACCTCAAAGCTACAGTGACCGAAAAATCGATTTATTAAATGAGAACACTCATTTTTTATTGCAGATTTGAAAATAGCGGAAATTTTAACGTCAGAACATGTACTCTTTCATTTTTTTCAAGGTCATTTTTCGAGGTACAGAGCTCAAAATAAAAAACTTTTTCAAGCCTATTTTGCGATACTTCTAAGGGTTTCCGTACTTTTGCCACTATATTTATATCAATTATATTAAGAAAAAGTCGTTTTTATCATTTTGGGAAGCCTTAAAAGTTGTTTTTCGGAGATCCGTGAAATTCCTACAGGAAATTGTTTTAACCCATTACGTCCCACGTTCACATTTTTTTGAATAAAATCAAGTTTAACTTTTGACCTGATCATTTTTTTGAAAATCTGAGATCAGATTCTGAAAGGACATTGAATTTTACATTAGAATTGGGTACTTGCATATTTATTTGACCTCATTTTCGCCAAAAATACAGTGGCTGATTCAAGTGTCGAAAAAATGTCCTCTTGGTACTTCTTGATGTGTTAAGTGTGGATATCTGAAATAATTTTCATTCATTTTTAAACATTTAATTATTACTGAGTTCGCATAAGAGCCTATAGTTCCATGCCTACTCTTCTTTCGTCGACTAGACATGAAAATTTCTACCACACGTTCTAATAGGTGAAAGTATAATCCGATACAAAAGATACGATAAGAAAGTCGTATAAAGCATATATGTCAACTTTGCCAAAGCGAGCATATACTTTAGGTCATATATATTTTTGCAAAGATTTCTCCGGAGAAAACATTTCCAAATACAGACTTCGACCTAGCGACCTGAGCAGACGAGCTGCTGTTTTAGTGAGAAAAAACCTTACAAATTTGTTCTTCATTGGTGATTTACTAGCGCGCTATTATTATTGATTACACTAATGCGTGTTGCGTAAACGTCACACTCATTTGTCTCGAACTTTCCACTAGACCTACTTTAATTCTGTCCAGACCAAATCCACATTCCGCCGACACGAAAAAAAGATTCAGACCACCATCTATCTCTTTTCACAGTTTCAGATGCTCTGCGTAAGGTAGATAAGTAACGTCACTGCCATATCTACCTTACGCAGAGCATCTGAAACTATGAAAAGAGATAGATGGTGGTTTGAATCTTTTTTTCGTGGCGGCGGAATGTGGATTTGGTCTGGACAGAATTAAAGTAGGTTTAGTGTAAGTGGTAAGGTATCCAATCGTCTTTGTTCCTAATACCGTTTTATATTATTTCCTGCCGTATATAACCCCTTATTGATTTCAGTGCGTTTGATAGTATATGGTATTACAATTGTATTCAAGAAGCCTTATGTCACAAACAAACTTAGGTGTGAAATAGTTCAAAAATATATATTAAACGTCTAATTTACTGAAAATTGTATCAATAAGCACAGAATCATGTTTGCACTCATTGGCTCCTTTCAACGTAATCTGGTTAGTAAAAAGAATATAACTGTACTTTGTAGGAGTTTGATTAACTTATGTAATGCAACTCCTTGAAATTTCTTGTTTTTTCTTGTTTTGTATTGTTCATCTTCATTTGACTTCTACCATTAATATGATCTCAACTAATCTGTAAGAATCTGAAAAATTTGTTTATTGCAAAACATTCAAATCATATATTTTCTTGATTGCTTTCAACTTTTGACATGCAACTATTAAGATTGATTTTTAATATTCATAAAATTTCATATAAACTTTTAAATTTTTAATTATTTAAATATTTATGAATACATATTAGATTTTCTTATTATTAAAAGTCAACTGATCAACAATAATACAAATTGCTATTAATTTCCAGAAATACATTTATTCTCAAGTAGACCCTGATAAGTTCCTCTTATTTCTTATTTTGTTGAATGTGTAATTTTCTATTAAGTGCAATAATTTTACTCAAATATCATGATAATCATTGGATTGAGTTAAATAATTTTGTTTCAAAATAAAACTGTCATTTTATATTATACATTAATTTTGATCAATTGATAATTTATTGATTTATAATCAATTATTTAGGAATAAGAAAAATTTAAAGAATCAAAAGCTCTTCTGTTATTTTTTTTCAAATTTTTCAGAACTCATAAAAATTAAAAATAGTAATTAAAGTGTAAATTAACTATTACTATTAAGGGTAATTATTTCATTTAACCTTATAATTTATTTTTCATTTCTCTTATTCAACTCTTAATCTATAATCTTCCCATTTACTAGACATAATGCACAACTGCATGTTATTTTTTTAATATAAGAATTCTAATCTATTGTAAATTTTATAAAAAATATTAAAAATTGGATTTATTTTCAAAACTTTTGTATCTTTACTTGCATAAAAATTTAGGCAACCTTCCTCTTATTGAATTGTTTCCTTGAAATATTTTTATAATTGTAATTTAGGGAAATCAAAGAGTCAAATTTGCGCATTATCTGAAAAATATAATAAACAAGCTACAATTTGCGCTCTTCATGGATGTCAGAAAGATTTTCAAGGCTTGTGAAAATTTTTGTTCTATCATTTGAATTTTACAATATATCGACTATATAAATTAGAGAATTTATGACATTAAGTTAATTTCATAGAAAACATCCTCATAAGTTTTCTGAATGTTTAGCTTAAGATTTTAACAAAGATTTTTGAAAACATATTCAATGGAAACGTGAAACTTGAAAAATGTGTTTGAAAATTTCATTTCTAATTTCTGCTTTGATATCTCCTCATAAATAAGTGTATTACAACTGAAATAGTCATTTAATTTCAGAGATTTTCAAGCTTGAGGCAGTTACAAACATCTTCTAAGCATTTATCAGATGCCCTTTTTGTTGTGAGTTTATATATTTTATATAGCTGTACAGTATCAATTTTGGTCAATATATTAACATTTTCTAATTAATTTTTAGCATAGAGACAGTGAAATTGACAATACCAATTCACACTTTGAATTTACAGAAGAAAATAAAAAAAGGATTGATTCTATTTTAAAAATTTATCCAGATGGACACAAACGAGGCGCTATGATTCCATTATTAGATTTGGCTCAGAGGCAACATGGTTGGTTACCGATAGCAGCAATGCATGAAGTTGCAAGTATTTTAAATGTTCCAAATATGAGGGTCTATGAAGTTGCTACCTTTTACACTATGTTTAATCGTAGACCAATGGGAAAATATCATATACAAGTTTGTACTTGCACCCCATGTTGGTTACGAGATTCAGATAGTATATTGAAAACTGTATGTGATGTCACTAACTGCACAGTTGGTAGCAATTCGGCAGACAATTTATTCTCTATATCTGAAGTTGAATGCCTAGGTGCATGTGCTAATGCACCAATGATCCAAGTTAATGATGATTATTATGTAAGTATTCAAAAAAAATTTCAGATAACAAGTTTCTACAGCATATAACTAATTTAGTAAATAAATTTGATCATTGATATGAAAAATTAGTTGAACATTGACACACATTATTGTTCAATTTGAAAGTTTTCATCTATAAAATTTTATCGTAGATCTAATACTTGACCTTTGAATAATTCAAAGTTTTTTTCCCTTTCTTTATGTTTAATACATAGTAGACTAATTTAAACTTTTATTTATGATGTATTCCTAAAGAACCGAAAATGACCTATTTCATACCATCGGCTCGAAAGTGACTACTTCCCTGCCGCTTTGCAAAGTGGGAAGAGCGATTTTCGAACCACCAGGTATGAAAAGGCAAGTATTTATCAGCCTCGGCCGCTTAAACTACACGTGCCCTGGGAATTTTCTGTTTTTTGCGGTCTAAGGCAGTAATATACTATTAATATGATTTTGACAAAAACTATCTAAGTGCTTAGAACTGAAGTTATAGTAAGTTTTCTTGAATCGGAATCGGAAAATCATGTATTTAATCTTGATGAATTACGTAGTTTCGGCCAGTCTCCGAGAAGGTTTGGTTGTGGGATTTTTTGAAATGATCTCTCGACATTTCCGAAGTAAAATCAAACTAATACTATTTATTAGTACAATACTTATTTACTACAATTTACTAATACAGTTCATTAATAGTTCGATTATGTAATTTACAATACAATGATTATGCCCCTGTACACTAGACCTGTTCGTTTTGGAAAAAAATTTTTAATTTTGGGAGCACGGGCAGAATCCTTTAGTTAAACTAAAATTATGAAGTTTGCCATCTACCTGGTGTCGCTAGGTGCCCTGAATAGCTGTCGATAGCTTTTTTAAGTTTAAAAACGTGGTGCAAAAATTTGACAGCATCGCTAAATAAGATTTAAATTGCCTACTGTGCTCTAAGGGTAAAATCTATATAAAAAAGACGTTTTCTTACGTAATTTTTGTGTACAACCGATACCCGTAGTTAACTATGTCATAAATATATTTAAAAGTTACCAATCAATTGAGGTTTTGATGATTAATTAGATACATTATAATTGTTTTTAGGAGGACCTTACGCCAGAAATTACAACAAGTATAATCAAAGCATTAATGAAAGGAGAGCGCCCACCTCCTGGACCACAAAATTGTAACAGATATGCAGCCGAACCTATTACTGGATTAACATCTTTAACTTCTGAAGTACCTGATCGATCATTTCGAGTCAGACCCGACCTGTAATCATTTAATTGAACTTGAATTTTAATATAATTTGTTCGAAAAAACATACATTTTTCAAATCATTTTTAAGAAGGTATCTAATCGAAATATGTGTATCAGAAGTTAGCTTTAAAAGAAATCATGATAGCCAATTGTTTAAAATTTATGATTTTGTTATTTAGAAGTATCACTTCTAAAGTATAATTAGAATTATTTAGAACAAATAAAATTATAGTAGACCGTTGCTTATATACAGTCAATTATTATCGTTTCTCCAGTTTCTGTTGTTTCTATATTTTTGTTGATTTCGACAAGAATAATGATTAGGGTATGAATTAATTTTTAAGCTTTGATACACCAGTTCTGGTGCTTATATATTGCCCAAGATGGTTGACAACGTGGAGCGCAGTCGTCACGACTAAAAATGCACAAAAGTGTAAGATACCAAAAAATCAAATATTTCAGAACCGTCAGAATTGTGCTTACTGCAAGATCAATTATTAAAGTTTAATTTTAATAATTTAGGAAAATAATTTAAAGTTATCAAACTACGAGGACCAGCTGGACATACTAGCTCCTTTATGTCATTTTGAAAAAAGAATTAAAACGACGTTGGATTATTTTATTAATAATATTAAGGTGGTTCCAGTTATCGAGAGACTACATTTTAGCACTCTAAATTATCAAACTAAATATCAGAACTTTTCAAAATAGCCCAAGCAGCCATCCCGGGATGATATTCTCGTGAAAAAACAGCGACTTCCTGTAGAAAATTGCCCCCGAGTCCAGATATAGACCTGATACGCCAAAAGGCTATCCTAGGGTGATATTCTCACGAAAGAAACAGCGAATTTCTGAAGAAAGCTATCAAGGCTCGAGTTCAACTTAGTGCCCTGACCGAGCTACCCGTGGTGATTGCGGATATCTTAATGTTATTGAGAGAAACATCGATATAAATATTGTTCATTTCAATAAACAGTCAACACATAGACATCAGCTTGATGAGAATTATAAATATATTTATCCTTACATATCCTTCCTTAAAAAAATCATGTGAAGTCGTTTTATTCGTCACCTCATTGGTCGAGGAGTAACTGCGCCTCGCTTCATGATTGGTCAGAATCTCGCGTCGGTCGTTCATATAATTTTTTTAGAGGAAAAACTTAAGTGTCGCGTTTGCTAAAATGTTTATATTTATAATTCATCAGTAATTTCAATTTCATATTTGTCATTTTCACTTGATTAGTTGGCGCGCGCGAGCGCGCCTCATATCACTAGTCAATCAAATCGATGATATGAAGTTGTCTGTTAGACCACGTGAGGTTTTTTTGTCGGGGATTTTTTCTTTCATCACTCGTATTTAGATAATATACATTACTTTGAGTCAATAATTGCCAGGAATCTTTTTACGGAGTCAGAATTGTTGTATCTTATATCAATTTCAAATGAAAACGTAAGGTCGTTTTCGCCTATAGGGCTTTTTCATAGTCGTCAGTGACGGTCATAATCGATCAACTGATTTCCCCGGAGGCAGAAAAAGCGACCGCCCTTATACTTTACATGTTAAATAAAGTTGGTTGGTAAAAGTACTTGTAAAAAGTTTACCGTTGTTGTAAAAAAAAAAAATACCTGGGCGTAGTATACAACCTGATGATTACGCACATATACTTTTTTGTCAAAAATTGTTTACGCTTTGTCCATAAAAAAATCATAAAAATCGATAGATTTGTAGCTTTTTTCGCGCAACTGAACAACTCACAAACCCAACCTGCGTTTATATAAATCTTGCGAAAATGAGTGAAGATGTGCAAAAATTGAGTAGTGATATGAGATTACGATATTGGGACGAAGTAAAAGTGCATTGGTGCCATTGATCCATACACGATTACTCCAAATATGTTTAGTGAGGAGTAAAGCACATTAACAAAAGTCCAGATTCTGGATAAGATGTCTTATTTTGTGTTTACACATAGTGTTCATACTAAAAAGTAATTACAAGCTTTAAAATCTCTCGAATCGCATTAATAATATACCACAGGATTTGTACATAGTGTGAAGCACGTAAAAATCAACAATAATTTTGTTGTTCTTTCTTAAGTAAGATATCATAATTTAAATTTATCGGAATTATTCATTGAATATTTTCATTTATAAACTTTTTATTTCAAGTAAAACATTCTCAAAAATATAAAGAGAAAGAATTACTCCCATGGGTAATTGTACTCGAAAATGGGCCAGTGAAGACGGCTCATTGTACACTAGACCTACTTTAATTCTGTCCGGTCCACCTAGTAGTGGAACGTGTATAAGCATAGGAATTCCGGCGTTCCAGCGGACAGAATTAAAGTAGGTCTAGTGTAACTGCATTGCTGGATTAGGAGAGGCTTGTAGTCACATTGCGGCCACAGTATTTTACTTAAATTTTGCATTATATTATAATGAATGGTTTACTTTGAAATCACTCAGTCACATGGAAAAGGCTTGAAAAATTCTTAATTTTTATGATTTTTTTTTGAAGCAACTTTAACATGTAAAGTATACGGGCGGTCGATTTGTTTTGCCTTCAGACAAATCAGCTGATCGATTATGACCGTCACTGACGACTCTGAAAAAGCCCTATATGTGGCATTTCACGTCAACTATCCCAGTGCCGCACAGCACGGCATTATTTAATCGAATAGCTAAATTTTTAACTCACTGTAAAAATACCTAAATGCACCTAGGAGAAAAAAATAACCCATCATTTCGATGGAAAATTACCTCAGCTTTCTGATGGCGAGGTCAGATTTTTGAAAATTTTCCATTTTCTTCGGAAAAATGGACGGAAAACCTAAAGAGTCGATTAACTCAAAAACTTCATTTTTAAGGAGATATGGCAACCGTCATTTTGATGTCCTCAAGGTCGCCATAGAGCATTTTGGCAAAATATTCAGTAGAAATTTCAGAAAACTTGATCGGAATTTTGTTATTTTGGCTAGCTTCTATATCCCCTTAAGATTTTTCCAAATAGTCTATATCGAAAGATCAGGAAATACCCAGGTAAAAATAGTATATCAGATCTGTTATAAGTTCTGGTGAACACACATCAGATCTTATGCCAGATCTTATATCAGAATTTGTATACGATAATCGACATCAGAACTTTCATCAGATCTGATATCAGATCTAATGTCAGATCTAAAGTGACTGTGACGCCTTTAATTATTTAAACAATAAGTTTATTAATAATTAAAATGTAATATAACAAATCTTAAACTCTAAAAGTTATCGAATTAATTTAAATTCAAACATTGGAATTATTCTTAAAAATATTATCAATATGATTATTAAAATACAACTTAAACTTATTATTAAATTTTAATTATTAATATATTTATTGTTTAAACAATTAGGAGCGATACAGTCGTTGCAGATCTGACATTAAATCTGATGTCAGATCTGATGTAAGTTCTGATGTCGATTATCGTATGCAAATTCTGATATAAGATCTGGCATAAGATCTGATGTGCGTTCATTATAACTTATATCAGATCTGATGTCAGATCTAACGTACCATTTTGACCTGGGTAGACCATTTCCAGAAAGGGTTTCTTGGATTATAGCGAGATATAGCGAAAGAAGGAGAAAATAACGTGGTTTTAGCGCGCGTTGCGTCGGACAGGCATGTCAAAAACACGAAAAAATCCCCTTGAATAGTTACTCACAGCAACAATACAGAGGGCTACACAAAACCGTTTTTTAAAATCAGTCTAGAAACACAATTCAAATTAACTTGTTCAAAGTTTGATTAGGTAAAAATCGGTGCTGCAACATTCTCTCAAGTCTAAGATAAAAGAAAAAAAAACTTTTTTTTGTAACTTTTTAAATGACACATTTAAAAAATAATATTTTCCAGGATGAAAACTGTATAATTAGATAATATATCTACAGAAACGTTCAACTAATTATAAATAACATAGATATTATTTTTTGTACAGTTAATTATAATATTTTACAAATTTAATAGTAGTCAATCATTTATTTTGGATAAGTTATCTTTCTTATGAATGTTAAAAAATAAACTTCTCATTTTATATCGAAAATCTTCAAGAGATGAGGCTCCACTCAATTTCCAGATTGAAAGAAATATAATTCCACACGATATTGAAGAGTACAAGGATGCAATACCTAAAGCTTTGGTAGCCAACTTCCTTCCATTAATAATATGCTTTTCACTATCTGAATATTTAATATCTACTGGTGGTGACTTTTTTTAAATGCCATGGAAGTACTTAGAAATCCACTCATAAAAAATATGCCACCTAGTCCAATAACAAATATTCCACCTGAAAAATTTATTTGCTTTAAATTAATTTTAAATACTAGTATAGAAAATACTAAATTTAATAAAAATTGTACAGTTTAGGTTTGATGTACTTTGTTGTTATTATATTCTAAATCTACATAAATCTTGTTTGATTAAAATCCCCTTCACTCACAACACAAAACTAAAGTTTATTTATCTGTAAAATTATCTCTGATTTAAAAATAATAGAGTTGAAACTTTTGAATTAACTAAATTTGGATAAATATCTCCTACAACAAAATATAATTTTATTGTTCAAATTCATCAAGTACCTTCTTTCTAAGGAAGTTAACAAGAAGTAATAACTTGTTTCAATTTTAAATTTAAAATATTTTGTTTCAAAAAAAATTTCTAAAATTATTGTAATTGCATGCTTTGTAAGTTAAAAACTCAACCAGCGTACATATGAGTTCATTAATAACAATAAATAAACTTTAACCTGAAAAAAGAATGTACTTTACAATACTATCAAAGCTTTTTCAAATAAATTCAAGTGATAAACATAAATGTTTCTATATCTACCGTGTATCATTTATTGTGATTATTTTTTGAGTCGATTATGTGTAATTGATAAAATGTAAATCTAGTACAATATAGCCTGATAAAAACTTAGAATATTCTTAGCTTTATTGACATGGTTTTATGTTTCTAATTTTATTATGTTGAAAATATTAATGCAATTGAATTTCAATATTGGTAATAATCAAGTCAAATGTACAGAGTAAATAGAAAATTGATGTGATTATTTCTAGCAAAAAAATCTGTGCAGTTCCATGTTATAACAATAGTTTAATTTGGCACAATAACTTTACCTGCCAATTTTTCAATTGAAAAAGATTTCTTTTCTTGTAATTCTTCCTCATATTTTTTAAAGTTAAGACATTTTCTGACATTGTTAATGATTGAATGAGTAAGAAAAAATTAGAAAGCTGATCATAGTTTTTGAGAAAATTTAGGACTCATTAACACATAAGACGTACGTCTTGTTTATGTATAACTAAAGGCCATGACACAATGCGATGGACACTACCAAAAAAAGGTTAGTAAAGAGATATACACGTAAATTGAAAACTAAAACATTGCCGAAAGCGAAAGGAAAGCTGTGGGCTATTGACTTGTACTGTATGCACATACTATCGTTTTCAAAACTCGTGTCTGGGTCGTAACAGTCAGAAAAAAAATTAAAATTATATTCTTCAACTTGCTTTGCAGAACATCTTGCAATTAACTTAACTGTTTATGGAATAAAGTTGCCGCAAAACGTGTCAAAATTGAGTCTTAACTTCATAATGATTTTTATTTAATATATAAGCTGAAAATAATTATGTTAGTGGACACTTTATTTTATTGTTTCTCTGAATTGTTTACTAGAGAGAAACATATTGCTTATTAAATTAAGTCATTTTAATTCTCATTTGATTGACACATTTTAAAGGCTCAAAACAAAGTAAACAAAACAACAGCTCAGTTATCTTGAAAATAAACATACATGTAAAAGTATTGTGTACGTGTGTTATGAATTTTTCCATTCCATTCATACAATCCTTAGAAATAACTATGTACTTTGTGAAATAGTGAGCATGTGATGTGCCAATATCATTGCCGCAATGGATGCAACTCATTCTAAACTTTGTAAAACCCAAACTTCATGTATTAATTATTGTTCAGAAGTTCAGTCAAAAAAATTTATCAAACATGCACTTCGACAGCAAGTGAAAAGAAGGAAAAAAAACACTTTGATGGCAACTGGTCAACCAAGTTTATATAATAAAAAGATTGATGTATCATCTACATCACATTCAAATATGACTTCTGCAGTGGGTTACTCCTCTACTATTGGTAATTGAGTGATAAATTACTACAAGTGCTTAACGCATGTTAATTGGTTAACTGCCTCTTTGAAATTCATTTTTTATTTACTATTGATTTTTTATTTGTCAAGCTACTCAAAATAGATATTCTTGTTATCACAAGATTTAAATAAATCAAATCCGATTTTTGGATTATTGGTCAAATCTACTTAAAATTTACATATAATCTATACAAAGGTTAATGAATGCCAATTTAACTGAAATCCTCAAAATTACAAAAATCAATAAGATTATATCTCATCGCTCTATACTCAATCAAATCATTACTGATATACAGAAGAAAAAGCTGCTTGAATATTTCGGATTAAAATTTCACAAAGATTTTAATTATATGAAAAGGAAGGCATTTATTATTGGAACCTCACACGTTTGAACTTTATACTTATGATAAAATTCTGTTTAGTTTACAGTTTCTATTTAAATGTATAAGTTCTGATATGTAAAATTTGGATATGTGCTCTATTATTCAGTCAACTCCAATTTAAGGTAGATTAAAACTGACTGGCACATATTAAGTACTCAGGGAATGATTGTTTTGGTAAATTTGTCATAAAAAACAATTTAAAATACACTTGTAAAAACATTATTTAATTTTTAAGCAAAATATGCATCTTGTTTTCTATGTCTAATAAGTACGTAATATAAAAAGAGTATAATTTTGTATATTCAAGAGTGGTAAATTACGTGTCAAAAATACAGCAAATTTTTTTAAACACATATTTTTTTCTTTTTTAAGTTTCTGGGAATTTTGTGATAAAAAATCTTAATTGTATCACAGTCAAAATTCGACTTGTGACGAATTACGAGCCCCTGTAAGGAAAGGTGCAAAAATTAAATAAATTTAGTAGTAATTTTTTTAGAAACAATTTGATGATGATGATATATATATACCCTTACGAAAAAACGTAGGAAAAAGTCCTGGAGGAATTTCTCCAGAAAATCCCTGAGGAAATCCCTTAGGGAGTTCTGAAGGAGTTCTGAGGGTATTTTCTTGGGGTAAATTCGGAGCGCAAAATTCTGCAAGATTTTTTGCAGAAATAATAATGATGGTTATGAATCGAGCTTCTCCGAACAAAATTTTGTTGATTTCGGCCACAGATAAATTCGTCAAATATTCAACAGTAACGTAAATCAAGCATAAAATGTACGGAATTTTCACACTCGTTTACCAGAATTTCTACCGGAATTTTGCTATGATTCTGAAGGATTCGTGCGGAAAATTTACGTTGTTCTGCTGGATCTTCACACGAATTTTACCCTTTTCTGAAAATTACCTACACAAAGTATCTTTTTTTTTACTGGATATATACCCATAGAAATTTCGCGATTTTCTGAAGAATTACCCATAGGTATTTCTCGCAATTACTTAAACGTAAAAATCTTTCAGAACAAAGTAATTTTCCTGTCGGAATTCTTGAGGTAAGCGCGGAATTTTTGTGGGTAATCTTTGAGATAATCAAGAAAAACCTATGAGTAATCCTAGAGGTAAGCGCGAAATTCCAGTAAGAATCCTGGAGAAAAGAGTAAATTTCCTGTTGGAATCCTTTAGAATAAAATAAATTTCTTGTAGGAGTCCTTTAGGTAAGCGAGAAATACCTATGGGTAATTCTTCAGAAAATCGCGAAATTTCTATAGGTATATATCCAGTAAAAAAAAAGATCCTTTGTGTAGGTAACTTTCAGAAAAGCGTGAAATTCGTGTGAGGATCCATCAGAACAACGTAAGTTTTCCGCACGAATCCTTCAGAATCAAAGCAAAATTCCGGTAGAAATTCTGGTGAACGAGCGTGAAAATTTCGTACATGTTATGCTTGATTTACGCCACTGTTCAATTTTTGACGAATTTATCGATGGCCGAAATCAACAAAATTTTGTTCGGGGAAGCTCGATTCATAACCATCAATATTATTTCTGCATATTGTGTTTAATATAACTTCAAATAATTTCTTCAAAGAAAATATTTGAAATGCTCATACGTTTACATTTTATAAAAAAAAAAAAATTTGTACTACTTGAAATGTTTCTCATTGACATTACGGGAAAAGTCCCGTGGCTAAATAATGTTGCAAATAGTCCAATCAAATTAGTTTTGAAAGTGGAAAAATTCGCAACTGCAGTTTGACCCCGTGAATAGTTTATGTTAAATGTTAGAAATCAGGTAGTATAAAATGCCAAACTGCAACCCTTATAAAAATTTCGCGGGGTCCTATAGGATATTTTTATGAGGGAATTGATGGAATTTAATCAATTTGGCTCTTTGAAATTACGAAAATCTTTTTTTTTCGGCTGTAGATTTTAACTATGAACTTTACGTTAAAAAGTTTACAACAAAAAATGTGGGTCTCTTAAAGACCGTGCACTGTTGGACAATATCGAAGAAGTCATTTATTTTAGAATTATTTCTTAAGTAAAATCGCGAGATCTAGCTACTCATAAAGCCAGTCGGAGTTTAACTCTAGAAATTACAACATGTTTCAGCTTCAAGTCCATTTTTCGATATTTTATTTTTGGTTTTTTTTCTGAATCGAGGAGCGCGTGTCGCGCTCCGAATGGCAAGTATGGCAGACGAGAGCAGCGTCACTCCACGCTCCTCATATACGCGAGAATCGCGATTTTCGGGACCCGCGAAAACAACCTAACGTTTATTATTTGAAATCTATAAAAGATACGATAATTCTGATTCGGTAAATCGATTCCTCGTAAAAAGTGACCAAAAATAGTGTATTCATAGTCTCCGAAAAACGCAGTATTAACTAAATACGAATGATAAAAGAAAAAATCCCCGACGAAAAAACGGTCTCACGCAAAACGCGGTCTCACGCGGTCTCACGTAGTCTCACGGCCAACTTCATATCATCGATTTAATTGATTAATAAGGCTAAATGTATCTATGTATAGATGCTGCCCATCGATTTGATATGTATGAGTTTTATTTAAACAATACATGTAGATTTTTCTCTCGACATCAAGATTCTCGCAATTATCCTGGGTAGCCCGGTCGGGGCACCAGGTCGAACTCGAAACTCGAAGATGACTTTCTCCACGAAATTACAGGTTCTACGCGAGAATATTACTCTAGAATGACCGCTCGAAGCATCAGGTTGATATCCGGAATCGACGACGACTTTCTCTAGGAAGCCGCGATTTTGGCGAGGAAATATCACCCCGCGTAACCCGCTCGGCGCACAAGGTCAAAATCTGGCCTCGGCGATGACAGTCTCCAGGAAGTCGCGATGTTTTTGCACAAATATCGTCCCTGGTAGCCAGCTCGACGCACTAGTTCGGGATCCGAACTCGGCAATGACTTTATCCGCGAAGTTGCGATGTTACCCCGAGACTATTATTCCAGGCGGCTCGCTCGGCGCACTAGATCGGAATACGGACTCCACAATGACTATCATCGGAAAGTCGTGATGTTTTCGCTCAAATATCGTTCTGGGTAGCCCGCTCACGCACTAGGTCGAAATCCGGACTCTACTACGACTTTCTCCAGGTAGTAACTAAGAATTTGAAGCACAGGGTCGAAAAATTTTTGAACCTCAGTTTCTATTTACAAGTATCATAAGCATACTTAATATATTACTCATAAATTAATCAAAAATTGTTTAAATTATTTTTTCCAAAGTACATATGGGAGAAAGTATGTTTGGTTAGTCCTCATAATTAAATGCTACCTTTAAAATAATTTTCTCAAGTATTCAATTGGTAATCTCGATTTGTGCATCATTAACAATATCTCGACTATGATGTTATTGAAATCAAATTAATTTTGTCAAATATTTATTAAGCTAACATTTTCATTTTTTAAACTGTAAGACCACTGAAATGTTTGTGATTGAGTTATTAAAAACCATGGTAATACTTTTTTCAAAAGTTAAATAAGGGCAAGTATGACAGTCTGATCCATATAATTAAAGCCTAACTCTAAAATTTTTTCTTTTTTTCAAATTGTTGAAATTATTAATCTCAATCTCACTTTTGATTAATTACTTAGCTATGATAGTAATGAAATCAAATATATTACGACAACTATTCAGCATAACCGAAAATTTCATTATTTAAACTATAAATACACTGTAAGTTTATAATACAATAATTAATAATATCATTGGTAAAAATTATAGTAAACTTAACTTTACTTATGACTCTACTTGCCCGGCCGTCTTGGTCAAATTCAAAACGTTCGACACACCATACTCCGATGAAAATTACAAAAAAAATGTATGATAAAGTTAATGATCTTAAATAAAAACATTTATCTATTCGCCCAAAAAAATGTGGTAATCATACACTACATGATATTGTAAAGGATACAATTTTATCGAGACGGCCGGGCAAGTAGAGTCATAAGTAAAGTTAAGTTTACTATAATTTTTACCAATGATATTATTAATTATTGTATTATAAACTTACAGTGTATTTATAGTTTAAATAATGAAATTTTCGGTTATGCTGAATAGTTATATTAAACCCGTTGCGAGTGAGTTTAAAACTGAGGAATCGGGCCGTTTTGGCTGCTTGTGCGTGGCGCCGGGACACTATTCATATTTTTACCCATATGCATCATACTACTTACCGAAAAGTTACACTTATCAAGGAAGCTCCCTCGCCTACCTAACTAGTCAAGTTAAAGTTACACTAATACGTGAGCGGAGTACACACTGCGCTGCCTAAAATTCTCAAAAACGTCGAAAAAACTTCAATTTTTTCTCTTTAGCATGAAAAATATCGATTTTTTCAGTCAGAGAATGATAAAATCTCGGCCTTGATCTATTAACCATTGAAAATATATTTTTTTCCCTTGTCATAAGAGGCTATGTGACGAGAGCTCAGAAAGTTCCAACTTTGAACTGAAAGATTTGACCCACTTACACATCACAATCGGTCTCGTTGTATAGCTACCTCTATCTGACTTTTGACCTCACAACTAAAAATCTGAGAAAACTACACGTCTATATCACTTGTGAATATTTATTAATATATATATTATATATAATTTTTTCTACAATAAGTTTATTGTTACAAGAAAATGTATTTGTCATCCATTTTTCCTAAACAAAATTCACAATGACATACTCTTCGTTACATATATTAGGAATTGATAGATAACGCTTATATACATTTTAATCTTTTACTTTTTTTTAAGTATTCAGAAAACTATCTTTATCAAAAAGGCTGAATCTTATGATAGATATTATTTTCACTTCTAATCGCAACACTCAAAGGCCGAGGAAAAATGCTATCAAAAAGTTTAATGAATAATCAATTTTTTAATGATTTAATTCTTCATTAAAGATAAGAATGATTATAAATGTGTTATGGATATGGGCGATTGTCCCGAAAAGCTTGTTGTTGATGTCCTGCCCTGTACGCAGTTGGAAATCGGAATATGCTACTGGAATATGCGGAATAGTTAGATATCAATTATTTCTAACTTTTGCATATATTATTGGACATTAAAAAACCATATTACGCCGACTACAGCTTAAAAACAGTCGAAAATGTCTTTGTCGTCGCGCGTCCAATTTTAAGAATCAGTCAAACATTATACCATAAAGCTGAATTTTTGCATCTGCGTGTCATTATAAGTATGGATATTTACACTTAAATAGTAGTGTTTTTAATTTCCCATGGCCAGCAGTGATAACCATTATTTAGCGGTCATTATAGCAGTTTAAATAATGTCCATGGAAAATGTTAGATTTTGAGACCCAATATTAGCATGCGCTACACATGCGCATGCTCAACTCGTCCGCTGTCCAAAGTTGTCAAACTATGGTATGTTGACATCTTTTCTCGACGTCGTCTGAACTTCGTTCGCATCATCAACTGATTTTTACAGCGTAAGAACGAACTAAAACGACTTTTGTATAAATAAATGTCTTATGTCGTCACGCAGTAAAAAGTGAGTAAAAAGTGAGAGAAATATTTCTTTCGCATCCTAAATATACGGAAACGTTGTATCTTAGTTTTTTCTTTCGACGAAAAATTCACCATCGAATTTATTTAAAATTTACCATTCATATAGCGTCTGATATTGTTGAATGTCTTTGTCGTCACGCAAATGTGAAAATTCTTTTATCTACGCCTATTTGGATCATACCGGGACGAATTTTTTTTGATTTCTTGAAAATTTTGTCCTCTTTAAATCCATGTATACTGATTAGATTCGAGTCAATATCGAGTTACCAGTAGTATTTGAGCGCAACGCTAAAAATTACTGAAAAAAACGGATTGTTGATGGATGACCAGTACCACAGTAATTTTTTTATTGAAATTTAACATACACCACCACAAAGTACGTTTTTCAATGAGTAATTTAAAAAAAATGGAGCTCACTACGATTTTTTGGTCGTTTTGGAGGTACGATTTGTGTAGGCGAAATGGATGGGTTTTAATTGGATTATATTTTGGAATTGTTTGCTATCAAATTTAACTTCAGTTACATATCTTGTAGCAGTTTTTATCGATTTTTTTTATTATTGTTAATTTTTTTAATTGAAATTGATATACTTTTTTTTTTGAATTCATATTTGAAGTTTATATTATTTTGTTTTCGATTGAATCACTTGAATTGCTTGGTAATCAATTAAATTTGTACATGTACATGAAGACGTTACACATCTTACAGCTGCTCTTATACAGCTGATTTTTAGAATTGTTCATTTAGAGTTGTGAATTTAATTTTTTAAATTAATTTTAATGAAACTGATTTTTCGATTTATGCTGTTGTAGATACTTTCCGATTACCTATGATTTCGTTTAGTCGCCGCTTGCGCGCCCTCTACTTAAATTATCTCCATTTCCAAACGAATTAAAGTTTAATTGACAATTTTCGATTTAGTTTTAATAATTTTGAGCTTAGTGTTCGGTTGTGATTACCGAGGCAACTCCGAGGCCTCGACACGGGGGGCCTGAAGACGCGATAGGTTGTATCCAAATGGCCACCAAAACTGATTGCACCACTGTTTAGTCGGTCAATCACAGATGAAAAAACCGTTCGAATTAAAATCCTAGCTGATCCTGTTAAAAAGTTATACGTGATTTTCACTTTTTATCCAAAAATCTCTATTTATTTCCTTGTGACCAAGAATAAGAATATTATAATCTTATTATTATAAGTAAATCAACCATATTAATTGTACATTTAAAATGTTCGGTAGTGAGTGTTTTAAGAAAAAAATACCTACGCGCATAAAGAAGTAAAAACCTCATGTACATTTCAAAATATACAGTCGTCAAATCTTTCCAACTTTTTCCATGCCTGAGCGAAAAATGTGTAAACTTAAAGTGTCGTAGCTCAGTCAAAAAAAGTCAAATCAAAGTTTTGAAATAACCAATGGAAAGGCCCTTTGAGTATTCAAGGGCTATATAAATTCTTATTGGGTTTATTCGTTAATTTATTCAAAATTTTTAATTAACAATTAACGAATCGAAAAAATTGGTTTTTATTTTTTTCGCTATCTCTATTGCTAATTGAGTAGGAGGACTTGTAAAAAATATCTGGACCAAACGCATTTAGGATGGCCGAGTGTTACGGATATGCATAACACAACCACCGACTTGCACGTATGTGTGTGTACGCGTCACGACCTCCAGTAGCGCCACGCGTGGTGGCCTCAGACCCGAAAACACACGCGTCGGTCAGATCGGCTCGAGCGAGCGACGAGCAAGACCGCAATTGGCAGACGCTCTGAGATTAGGCAGCTAGCTGCGAATTACTTTTTTATATTATCCCTATTATTTGTTAACGATTTTTAATTAAATTAATCTATAATTAACTTCTCGCGTGAGTCTTGTTTTATTTCACCACCTGACATCCCATGGTTCTGGTTGAACCATAATAAATGTTTCATCTTTCTCTGTCACAATACATGCAATTTGTACAAAAACTTATAAAAAATATCAGTATCTTCTTGTACAGTTTAGATAATGTATACAGTGTTAATACAGGAAAAAAAGCACAATGTTTTGAAAAATTGCAGGTTAGTTACTTGTTCTACTGCTGTCGCCACGCGTGGTTTTATAAGGCAAACTAAAGTTGTTTTTAAGCTGTGACTGATTCCTCCACTTTAGGTTGCATAGAGTTTCTACTCCGCTTTTCCTACTTACGGCTTGCCGCTCGCTCAGCCACGTCGAGGGAACTGCCCAGGCTTGATAATTCAGTACAATTTATATTAACACTGCTAAATGTCATGTTCTGAAAACTATCCACGTGCATATAGTTTCAGCTACGTGTAAAGTGAGCGACACCAAATTTCCTGTAGGAGACTGGGGTTACGCTCGCTATCTCATTTGACCTACTAAAGTGTTTTGTTAATAATTTTTTATCGAGTCTTTAATTAAAAAATTTTCTTAAAAGCCCTTTATGCACCCTGAATATTACTGCTATGTTACGGAAACTTTCCGTGTCATGTATGATGGAAATCACTTGCAAAATTTTATGAAATAAATAAAAATGAATTTCATGTTTGATTAAGATTATCCACATTTATTTCACTTTTAGATTACTTTATTTTTTGATATAAAATTTTTGTTCTGAAATAGGAGTAACAGAATCCGATGTCACAATGAAAGATATTTTGGCCAGTATACCAGGATTTGAACCAAAACTAAATCGTCGTCGTTCGATAAAAAAATTGTCGATTGCTGAACAACTGGAAGCAGGTCATATTGATTTAGAATCACCATCGAGTATACTCATTGGAACAAGTTTGAAAATTGTTTTAAACAGGCATACTTTTCAAGCTTTACCGCCATTATATCAAAAAAAATTGGTGCAGTTACTGCCCGCTGTAGATAGACAGGTAAGCTAGAAACAAATACAGAAACAGATGTTCATACTATTGCTTCCTCATTGAGGAAGCTTTGTGACGGACCGATTTTCGACTTTCATAACTAATAATCGCAGAGTACTTTTACATATATATTCTTAAACTAGACCGAATTGCTGACGCATGGCTGTATGTGTGTGTTTTTTTATCCTTCTCCACCCCATTCGGACACTCACTGGTAACCGCAAAAAAAAAATTTTTTTTTTTCGATCTTTAAAATTTTTTTTTTCGGGAAAATTTTTTTTTTCTTTTTTTTTCGTATCGTTTGGTTGAGAAATAATTTATGATTGAAACTGTTTTGTGAACAAATTATTTTTTTTTTTTAGGGAACTACCTTTATTGTCACGTCATCATGAAAAAATTCGATAAAAATTATGTATCAAAGAATAGAAGAACGTTGGCAATTGATTCCACAAACAGAAATACACATCAATAATTTACGATTGAAACTGTTTTGTAAACAAATTAGAAAAGATGATATTAATATATCCAAATTATTTTCAAGTTTAAAAAAAGTATGAGGAAGCTACTTGCCAATACATTGGCAGTGGTTTTTTATTTTTTTCACAAATGATCTCGGAAATGAGGAAACCCATGAAAAACAAACGTTGGATTCAAATTCATAGACCCCAAAAACGTAAAGTCTTTTAAGTGTAGTCTCTGGAACTAAAATTTTGAATTTGTTGTAGATAACCTTACACCGATCGAGCCTCCTTAAGTCAATTAAGTCATTAAGAAATTTTTGTTTATTAACGAATTTTAACGCAAATATCATCTGAAAGAATTAATATATACTTTCATCTTTACAACTGCACAATTTCAAATAGTAAAAACTACAATCTAGCACCAGCATATGAGCTTTATCACGTCAAAAATGATAGAGCAAAAAAGGAAATGAACTTAAGTAAGCACTCTTGAAAAGTACAATGAAAAATGATAATTAGCAAAAGGTCAGAGGCTCAAATTTAGATTTTCAATTACCAATTTGCATACTGATTTCGAAGGTGAATAAGAAAAAATATTTGAATAATGATTATTTATATACATTTTGCCCAGAAATCATGCACTCGAAAATCATATCAATAATGTTAAACCCCTTAAAAACCAAAGTATAGCAAAAGTCTAAAAATAAAATTGTTCGTCTTTAATCATGCCTTCTAGGAAATCTAATCGGACTTTCACGTCAAACATCACTTTAGTGAAACGATCGCTGTCGAGAGTGTGTGCGCTTCACCTGCGTTGACTTTCGGGTGCTCAGAACACACCCGGATTCCGTGTACGGAGAATCTCAAATACCATATACTTGTGGTCGCGTTTCGACACTTATCAGTTAGGACCCGATTCAGGAAAAGAATATGTCACTGGCAAAGGTTAGGTGGGGTTTACCTTATAAAAATATTGTACAAGTAATTCTTATGCGAGATATTGACAAGAACTTGTAAAAACTAAGTAAGACCTTATATTTGATTGATTATCGACAGTATAAGATCTCATGTTACGTGAGTTCTTACGTGAAAGCTGGTTCAACTAATATGCTTCAAATTTGGGAGTAAGTTCTTGAATAAGAATTTAAGTAATAAAATTCATAAGAAAGTTTAAGATTTCGACTGAAAAATAGACAAAAAAGTCTTTTTTTTATCTAATAAATTTAGGTTCGAAATAGTTGATGAATCATTAATTACATTAAATAATTGTTTGTATCAATAATTTCATTCAAGCTTTTAAACGATGAGAGATATGAGACTACTTGCGTAAAAAATAATTAACATATTTTCTGATTAAGCAACTGATTTCACCTTACAACTTACTTACAACGTTGTCTGCTTTTGGAGGGTGGTTGCTTTCTTCTGCATTCCATTACTTCTGCATCAGTATAGGATATCATCATGAGTCAAGCAGACGCTCTCGTACGACAGCTCTACCGCGTTATATTTTTCGGAAATTGTAATATTTTTTTCATAGGGTTGAAGTGTTTTTTTAAATATTTGAGTGATTATTAAAGATGATCACTGAAGCTTTAATCTAAGATCAAATGTTGATTCTTGCTCAGAAATTCCAAATTATGTTTTAAAAATGAAGTATGGCTTATTTTATGAAAGTTTAAAAGAACTAAATGTTTAAAATATTCAAATTGACAACAAAGAAGAGTGTATGAAAATATATAGTATATTCTCTGTCAACTTTGTTTTAATTTGTCAATAAAATAAAACATGTATACATACATGCATTGATCAAATGCATAAGCACGAGAAAGAAAAATAACTCAATGTAGTCAAGTCGGTGAGCTACGCTGACTGTGGTTGCTTATGCTCTTTTGTTGCCTGATGTGCGTAAATACAGTCATCCGCGCGTGCGAGATCGAGAGAGAAAAAGATATACTACCAAAGTGGCGTTCGCTTAGACGGTCGTTTTTCATGGGTTTACCCTTCATACCAAATGCCGTTAAAAATGTTTCACATCAATCATTATTTAATACAACACATTTTAAATAATTTTTATTGTTGGGTTTTCACTGGAAGGGTAAGGTAAATTGGGGTGAAATGCCAGCTCGGGGAAGATGCCACTTTGCTATATTTTTGTAAGATACAAGCAAAAAAATTAAAATGAATGAACCATAGCAATCTATGATAATACGATTACATCAAAATTAAATGGCTGTTTTCTCACTTTTATTATCAGTCGATTTTTGAGCGTCAAAGGATATGGTCTTTCTTGCTCCGAATTTTTTGTAAAGTTCAATGTGTAATTATTTTATATAATTATAATTATTTTTCTATCCTATGTATAAGTGTTAATTATTAATTATAAATGTTGCCGTAAAGATTGCTTTGGTGCAGTGGCACAAACTTAGTTGCACAGCACAAACAAGTGCAGTTGCTTACCCAAATTCGTGGTTCCTCGACGCAGTGAGCAACGTTCAAATTTTAATTCAAACGGTTATTTTTAAAATATATTGGATTAAATTAAAATGATTTACATTATACGATTATTTTTTGATATGTATTATAAGTTATCACTTCATTTTGTGTAATAATTCTTAATATTTTTTTTAGGATGCAGCTGGGTCTGGGTTAAGTAATGAATTCTTCGCCCGAGCTTGCCAAGAATGGAAAAAACGTTTATCTGAAGGTGAATTCACTCCCGAAAACCAACAAAAACTCAAATTGGAAATAGAAAAAAGTAAAACTAAATTAGATCCATGGAAAATTAAACATTTCGAGCCCGTTTGGGGAGAAAAGTGGGACATTCATAAACTTAAATCAAGATTACAAAGTCTTAAAGCACTTTCACGATACTCTAAAACATTTGAATCAACTCTTTTACATTCCCAAACCGAATCGGATATAAATGAAATATTGAAAAACTTTTCTGATGATGGGCCTGAAGATAGACTAGTAGAAAAAAATGAAAGAAACGTGCTATCTTTTGTTCAATGCATTTCAAATCAGAATGATCCAATATCTTTTTGTGATCAAATAATAATGCCTAATTTCAATATTTCTTTGCATATTCTAAATGAGAACGAACTTGATGACGACGAAGATGATGATATCGAAGATGAAGATGAAGATGATGAAGGTGAACAACGGTTTGATGAAGATTATGAAGGACATGATGGCGATGAAGAGGATGAAGTAGAGTCTCACATTTCATTTAATTACACTGAAGAAAATGAAAACAATAATGATGATGCAATAGATAGTACTCCATTTGAAAAAGAAAGTATGAAGCGGAATTCTTCAGATTTATCGGATTCAACTGAAATTTATAATTCAAAAATTAATGCCTCCGACAATATTAATGAGGTGGAAAACACAAAATCTTTCACAGTGTCGGAAAGTGAAAAATGTCCGTCTGTTCCCAACTCTCCAACTGAATTAGGTGAAAAAGTGAAGAATTCATCAGAAGTTGAACATATATTACAAAATCGTAGTTTTTTTCAATGTTGTTCGAGTGATTTTATAAATGATCCTGAATCGACTAATACAGAAAGTTCTATTAAAAATAAATTAGTTCATAGTATTCCTCCGAAAGATGACATGGAAATAGAAAAGGTATTCAAACGTGATTCACTAAATAATTTCAAACACTATCTAAAATTTTGAATATTTTTTTAATAAATTTCTATTAAATTATAAACATTCAATATTTTAAAATAAATTTTTAGGTCTATAAATTAATTATTTTTATCAATTTTTATTTAATTAGAATGAAGAAAAACTCAGAACAAGTTTATTTGTAGACTTACATGCTATTTTTCACTTTTTTTAAAATCGTAGCTCCAGCGCGAAAACCGCACTAATAAACTCGAGAGGCAAAAACGTGCCTTAGTTATATTCTTTTAATATAGGGAAAAATTCAGACTTGTTTTTTTTTCCTAAGCTCGATAATTTTTGCGATGTTAAAAAAATATTTTGTATTCTTATTTTGAATAAAATTCCAGAAAGGAAATTCAGCCAAGAAAAAAGACTGAAGTTTTACTTCTGGTGCTTTGATATAAAATAGATTCTAGATAATCTAACTGCCAGAAGTGAAACTTCAGAGTCCTTTTCCTAAAGGGGATATACCCCAATGAAAATATTTTATAAGTTCTTAGGCAAGATTTTAAAAAGATCTTGTATAAGATCTTATGCAAGAACTAACGTATGATAATCGACCTTGTAAGTTCTTGCATAAGATCTTGATAAAATTGTAAGACATCTGGTAGCAAGTTCTTGTATGAGATCTTGATAAAACTGGAAGACTTCAGGTAGCAAATTCTTAAGAGAGTTTTTGATTTCATTACTAGACTTGAAATAACAAGTTCTTATATAATTTGAATTACATGATTGTGATGAAGTTTTACTATTTTATCAAGATCTTATACAAGAACTTACAAGGTCGATTATCATACGTAAGTTCTTGCATAAGATCTTATACAAGATCTTTTTAAAATCTTGCCGAAGAACTTATAAAATATTTTCATTGGGGTAGAAGCCAGCCAAAATATTAAAATTTCAATCCAGTTTTCTGAAACTTCTACTGAATATATAGCTAAAAGGCTCAATGGCGACCTTAAGAACATCAAAATGAACCGATGAAGATTGTGAAATTTTCCCTATATATCAAAGCAAAAGTATCTTAAACATTCCTATGTGCTTTATATTTCATGAGATTCTATAAATAGTAATTTTTTGAGGGAACTACATTAAAATAATTTAAGTCAAATATCCTGAAACAATTTCATTCTTTATAAGCTGCACCTTAGCACCACCTTTAACTTTAACTTTAAATAATGCAAATTAATATTTTCACTGATTTTCAAACTTCTTGAAAGTACAATTTATTGAATTAATTTTCTATTGTTACAGGGAGAAACTTCCTATCCTTGGACAATAGTAACTACGAATATGGAAACACTTTCTCCTTCAAATCTGAATACAACAGCATTGGATAAAATTTCAAATGAACAGTCAATTTTTTTTAGCAAGAAAGAAAATTCTCATGATTGTCAATCAGATGGTACTGAAGTTAATTCAAAAATTATGAAAAATGTGTCATACAATATGCCTGTGGCTCCATGCTTAGTAGAAAACATTCAATCCACTCAAAATCAGCCTTTGATAAATATTTCTCATGCCCAATCAATACATTTTTTGCAAATAATCAACATACGTATTCGTTCCCGCATACGTTTTCTAATGTATTACACAAATCTAATTTTACTTCCGAAGAAACAATGACATTTTCTACTGACCAAAAAAATTGTCCTAATGACAGTGTTAATATTAGTGAGTGCCGGCTCGTAGAAAAAAGTCAACATATTATGATTCCAAAGCGATTCCTAACAGATCTTAATTTTGCCTCTATGAATTCTATGACATTATCAAAAAAAAGTTCGCTTCCAATTGAAAAAAAGCAGATGATCTCAGAAGTTCAAACCAAATCATCTCAGCATTTATTAGCGCCAAGTGTACTTGACAAAACAAGTCGTCCTAAAAATTTGAATGCCCCAACAGGGTCTTCGAGGAATAATATTAGAGATTTCAACGTTGTGCGATCTCGAAACCATAACAAAGAACCACCAGGTGTCGTAAATTTTGAACGCAGTTATCAAATCTGCCAAGCTGTAAGTTAATTTTTTTATTTTTCTTATCTGTTCACAATTATATACGATTTCAAATAAAAAAGGATTTTTTTTAAATAAAATTATTCGGCTGCATTTTTTTCGGTGTTATTTATTTCAGGTTTATTTATTAGAAAAAGATATATTAACTAATACGCACTCGAATTAATATTATGTTATGTGCACAGCAATTTTAATCATTTTCACAATGTAGTAACTATTAGCACTGGATGTGTGAAGTTTCACAATTATAGCACGCTTTTCTGTGGTATTACTTGACATTTTTGATGTGGAGAGGTTAGTAAACACAATAGAAATTAGCACAGTGCTATATGACCCTCAAACTGACATATCAAATGATGTGACTGTTCGTCGTCTCCCATTTCTTATATAAGGTTGATGTACACTTGGGGGTTCCCTTATAAAAATTTCCTATAGGATCCCGCGAAATTTTTATAAGGGTTACGGACCAAACGCTCTCGGATTGACGTTGAGGAGCATAGGAACACTATGCGAGGATCAATTTTTATACTATGGGTATACCTTTTATACCATAGCTAAAGGTGTATGGAAGCAAGCAGTTTGATCTACTCAATTTTCGTTTTGATTGCATTAGTGATCTAAATAATATGCATATGTAAATTTTGTACTTTTATAGCACTGCGTGGTCAAGGGAGGTCCAATTCATTACACTTCATATTTGCTTGAGCTTAGTAATTGTTCTTAAGCTATTAGTAAATTGATGAAATCATGAAAAAAAGCTACTAAAAATTTTTCACAAATCTTGTGATCGATTCTCTTTCAAATTTTGCATGCTATTGAAGTACATAAATTATAAGGTCATAACGCCAAGATAATTTTTTTTCACATAAGATATTTTAGTAACATCTAAGAAGATTATCTTCATTTTATATTAAAAAACTTTTTTTTTTGCTTCAAAATTAACTCAAAAATTATTCTTAACAATAAAACTTTACGTGATAACCTCATATTTTATGTACTATAATAGTATGTAAAATTTGAAAATAATTGATTGCTAAGTATTTCAAGCTGGCGTGAGGTATATACAGTTGATTCTCCCGAAATTTGCTTTTTTGAGTATTGAAAATGAAAAAATGGTGAATTTTTTTTTCAAATTGAACGGTGTGAACTAATTTATCTATTTTTAAACCATAAAATATGAGTAATCATTGAATCTGGGGCCTTGAGATTTCGTTTTACGAAAAGTAGATCCAATTTTATGCTTAAAATTGATTATTTTCGGTTACGGAGGTGACAAATCGCTACTTTAATCAACTATGTTTAAAAAATAAGAAATGCAAAAAATTTTCCGTTCTACCCGAAATTTGGTCATGAAAGACGAGTCTTTTGACGGTGTGAGCGGTTAAAAAGCTCAAGTTATTCATGTCCACGAAGGTGACCATTTTTTTAAGCACATGAATTAAATGAAAAAACATTTTTTAAGGTCCTATGATACACTTAAACTTTACTTTGGATGTATGAAACGTGGTCTGGTAGTTATAATAGGCTTAGGTGCTTATAAAATGCATGGTATGTGCAAATAGAGTTGATTTTGAGATCTAGACATGACACGGAGGTGACATTTGGCATATATATTTCCATGGCACTAAAACTGGCACTAAAAAATTGAATTATTCATGTCCAATCAGGGAGAATACAACAATATTGAATAAATGATGGATCCACTTTTGGCTTATTTTTACTAGTTTAAGAATATGGCATGTAGACATGCAAAACGCAGATTTCGGGGAAATCAACCATATAGTATCATTATGCAGTTGCGCTTACAATTTAAGAATACTTATATCGAAAATAAAATTCGGTGAATATCTATTTTTTAGTCTTAAATTGAAGCTTGGCTGCTCTGCTTCCATTGTACCGAAAAAAGTATAAAAATTCCTTCATTTATACACGAAAAAAATCGAAAAAAACTTTTTTTCCTAAAAAAGCCAGTTTACAACACGATACAAAAAAGCATAACTTTTCAACTACTCGGTGGATCCTAAAATAAGTTTTTGATGCTTCTTACGACACATAAATCCTTCAAAACAAGCCGAACAAATTCTCGCTACGTGTCTCCGTTCAAAAGTTACACTGGTTATATACCACCAGACGCACACACACACACACACACACACACACACACACACATTACAGACTGCTTACAATTATGCTTGACACAGCGGGCAAGATTCTCGAATGAATCATCTGTGACCGCCTCGAAGCCATTACTGAGAGCCCTGGCTGGGGGTCTCTCAAACCACCAGTGCGGTTTTCGGAAGGGGCGTTCGTCGATAAGCTATTGCGGGCAAGAGATGGAACCGTGGCACCAAGAAGTACTGCGCCGTAGTCACCCTCGACGTGAAGAACGCGTTTAATTCGGCACGGTGGAACAACATCAACGCCGCGCTACGCCGGATGCGCACTCCTGAGTACCTGGTGAGAATAATCAGAAGCTATTTCTCAGCGTGGCTGTTTGATTGCGATACGGACGACGGACCAGAGACCCACAGAGTCACAGCAGGCGTTTCGCAAGGGTCTGTCTTAGAGCCCATCCTGTGGAACGTCATGTACGACGCCGTTCTGAGCCTCAACTTCAGAGGCAACGTAAGGATCCTAGGCTTCGCGGACGACATCGCCCTGGTGGCCGTGGCCAAGCACTTGTGGCAGATCGAACACGATCTGAACTCTGCCATCGAGCAGGTGCGATGCACGCTTCAAGAGCTTGGCCTGGTAACGACTGACCATAAGACCGAGGCCCTACTCATCACTAGCAGGAAGAAAATGGAGACCATCACCATCACAGTAGGCGACTTCAGCATAACGTCGTTGCTTTGCATCCGATATCCGGGCCTACACATTGACTCCAGGCTGAAGTTCGACCAACATCTCCGAATCGTCAGCGAAAAGGCAGCAAGAGTGGCTGGAGCCCTCGCGAAGATCATGCCCAACACCGGTGGGCCCAGAAGTAGCCGACGAGAGCTCTATGCTCACGTCATCGATTCGATCCTCCTGTATGAAGCGTCTATCTGGAGATGCGTGACGGAGACGCAGGCCTACATCCGTCAGGCAGAGTCTGTACATCGACGAGCCTGCCTGCGCGTGATCAGCGGGCATCCACTCGTCTCCTACGACGCGACGTACGTGATAGCCAGCGTACCTCCGCTGGCCCTACTAGCGGATGAGCGAGCGCACATATACCAGCACCGCCTTGAGGACGTCAAGGAGGAAGAGAGAAGGGAGACGCTGAACAGGTGGCAGGACCGGTGGGACCGGACCTCAAAGGGTCGATGGACACACCGTCTAATTCCGAATATCCCAGAATGGGTAGAGAGGGGACATGGAGAAGTGGACTACCATCTCACACAACTCCTGACCGGGCATGGCTACTTCAAAAGCCATAGCCAGCGCTATGATAACACCCTTAGCGCACTCTGCCCGGCCTGCCCAATCACAGTAGAAGACGCGGAGCATGTGTTCTTTCGCTGCCCGCGATTTCACGAAGAGAGGGAGAGACTCCAACAAGTCTTCCAAGCAAAAATCGAGCCTGAAAACATCGTCAGGCTCATGCTCGAAACCGCAGGCAATTGGATGGCGGTAGCGTCTTTCGCGCAATCAGTCGTTTCCAGACTGAGGCAAGAGGCACAAGAGGCGTAAAAGCGATCCGGACGATGCTGTAAGAAGAAGACGACGCTTCTGGTTCCCGAACCCCTAATCTCCGTAAGGTGGACGAGGGATGTACGGAAAAGACACAGATGTAGCAAAGAAGCTCTATAGGGTCCCCACTGAAGTAATGTTTAACGACGGTTTCCAGTGGTGTACTCGTTTCGAAGGTCCCCTGGCTGCAGAGTTCACTCTGCCCACGTCCAAAAAAGTAAAAAAAAACACAAACACAAACACACACACACACACAAACACGCAACGGTCAGCCTCCTTGGCTCAGTTAGTATAGTTTTTGTCTGCTGATCTAAGGTGTGCCGTAGGGCGTGGGTTCGATCCCCACTGGGCGAATTTTCGATGTCGTTTTTTCGCCTGGTGTGGTCGAGCCCGTGCCCAAGGTGGAGCAAGTACCCCTGAAAAAGAAGACCCGGGCTACGTCATCAGCCTCCGAAGTGGTAAAAAACCCCGATCACTGTGTGAGCTGGAAACGAAGAGGATATCCATAAGTAGGAGCCTGAGGCGAGGACTCACAAGGCTGGCGATAGACGAGGAGCACAAGACTCTCATGATGAAGTCAGAAACGAAAACTAAACTCATAAGATGGCGCCGGATGCGGGGGCCCCGTCCGTGGACGCATGGACGCAAGGCTCTTTGGCCTGACGCAAGAACCACACTCACAAGATGAAGCTGCGATGGCAACCTTGCTACTTGCCGGGCGGTGACAGAAGCGAGAACCACACTCACAAGAAGGCACTGGGCAGCGAGTTCTAATACTTAACTCAGGAGGAGACGCCAGCAATGTGTGACCACGCAAAAAGAAGACTCCGAAAAAGGGGACACGACAATCGAGAGATGGCTTCGCGTAGGATTGGAGGTTCACCAAGTAGAAAAAGATGAGTCCCTGAACCCCTAATCGTCGCATATCACTATACGACGGATGGGGGTTGTATGGAAACGACTAACAGCGAAGTAGCAGAAATGCTCAACTAACCCCAGCCTTCCCAAAACAATGCCTAGCGGCCCTTACCGGTGAGTGTCCGAATGGGGTGGAGTAGGAAAAAAAAACACACACACACACACATATACACACATACAGACATTTGTTGGTAATTCAATGTAGTTTCCAAATATGTAAACCAAATTGTCCTACGACGTCCGGTTCAAAATCTTATTTTCAAGCATATCACATAACTTTCTCTATGAGGAAGCATTCGAATTTTACTAGTAAACTAATACCCTCCATCTGAACAAGTGTTACATACCGTGGTCGGGATTGAACAATAAACTATTTATTTCTTAGACTTGTTGCCGAGGTGGAGCGATAATAAAGAAAGACTTAATTATTTGGTCGAAGTTTATATATTATTTTTGATAGTGAGATGGTTTACAATAATATTAATTATTGATAATTAACAAGCAGCATAGTTCGCTACAGATCACACACGCATACTCATACTCATATTAATACTGTTTACGTCCTAGCTGCTTGAAGTCGTTGGCTGCCTGCGATGTTGCTTGCCTGGTAACGTCGTTGGCTGCTTGCGATACTCCTTGTCTAGTTGAAGTCTGCATGAAGGCTGGATCGCGCAGGTGCACTTACTCGTGCGGTTACAATATTCTTATTCGCAAAGTTCTCCAAGTTTCTCCCGTTGAATACAATAATATTTCAAGTCCCATTGCTGACTATCTGCCTGAGCAGAAGTACAGCGTTGGACAATACTTTTTGTTGAAAGACTATGAACGTTTAATCACCTTTTCGAAAGATTCAAAATCTAAGAGTCCACAGTAACAAATGGCGACTGACTGTACGCCGTATAAGAAATCGGAAATGACTAAGTTTACGCATAATGGTTCGATGCGCGTCTCACAAAATTGGAGGAACCACAGAGCTCACAATACGTCACGTGCGATTTCGTAGATAAGAAGGAGCTACCAAAACTCTTTTCTCGTAGCTTATATACACCTAAATTTGCCCCCACCTTAGCGGTTGCAGCGAATGTGGCGAGCTTGATATGGGTCAATGATTGACACATATCTTGCATGTGCGTGTATGTTTTCAGAGAAGCTGCTCTCTTCCCGAAATCGGTGAAGTCTCGGTCACCGTAGTTTTATAGCTTTTCTCAGATACTCATTCATACTCGCGGCAGCGCGTGTTCATTTCTTTGCCGTGCGAATGATATTTTCGCAAGAGTTTAATTAGCAGAGGCCTAAGAAATAGGTGATGAATTTAGGCCGCTCAATTCGGCATTGTTTACGCTGGCCGCGCGTGTCTGAAATGATGTTACTTAATTTCTACCTGTCATGTGTTTCATCGAAATTATGCATAGAAGATGCGCGAGATACATTAAATGGTAATTCATGCGTAACCGCTCGCTAGCTGTTTCTCGCAGTTTTGTTAATTTCTTTTATAATTATTTTTTATAGTAAAAGGTTTCATCACAGGCTGTAACACAAGCATGGAAAAACATGAACGTAAAATAACTGTAATTAGTTACATATTAACACTATTTATTTGAACTATTCACTAAAACTAGTTCATTTTTTCTTGTAGATGGCCCGATTTATCTTACGAGAACAATGCAAAAATTTTCTAACATTCCTTTTTTTATATAAATACCCTATGTGTTATTTTCAATGATAATTTGAAGTAATTTGCACTCATAATACACTAATAGTGAACTATTCATTCTTATTCATTAAATTTCATCCATAAATTTAAACTTATATGATTGATCTAGGTAATTGCTAAATCGCCAAATAGACATCAGCTTCAAGCTCACTTGAAACCACCGCCAAGTTTAATGTCAAAAGAAGAAAATTCTCGATTAAATAATTCATCACAAAGTCCTGGTTCAAGTCATTACGTGGATACCAAATCTTACTTCGTAAATAAAAATCAAGTTACTGAAAAAAAGATTACCAAAAACAAAAAAGAACTGCATAAATTTAGCGAAAAAAAAAGGATGGAAAAGGTAATCATTTTTAACTAATTGTTATTGAAAAATTACTAGAAATAAGATTAAGTATTCATAACGTGTAGACTCAGTGTTGACATACGTTACAACATGAGCGCACTTACTTAATTTATGTGTCGGTTGTTTGGCAGTTCATTTACTCTGACTGTTAAGACTATGAAGGCGGGTTTTCCTCAAGGTAATTTTCTCTAAAGTAATCAAGCTCGAGTAGTGCATTATTGTCTATATCACCGCAAAGAATTTTAAAATTCTATAAAATTTGGCTAAGTACAACAAATTACAATTAAGTACAACAGTTAGACTAAAATAATTTGTAAGTTTAGTTGTTGATCAAGGTTAAAATATTTTACCGATAATCTTTGGAAACTGTTTATGGGATCGCAGAAACATGAGAAATTATGAGAACAAGTAAATTTTCCATGGGTACTTTGTCTGTAGCTATGTTTGTGTTACAGAGGATGAAAAATCGCGTTCTTCTGAACATACATCATTATTTTCCGATTTTTTTTTGGTTCAGAAATCTCAATTATTTGAAGAAAAATTTATTAGAAGTTGAAACCAAATTATATACTTTTAAGTTAACTTTTTAATGTGCAAATTAAATTATTTTTTCCTTAATAACTATCATATTTATTTCAAAACCTGTGTAAAATTTTGAAGAATTGTCGAATATGAATTTTTGCTTCCTCTACCAAAAAGCTCTGTGATAGGCTCGAAAATTATTTTTCAAACTTCTTAGAAAAATTTGATTTATATATTTTTAAATAAGTATTAATTTTCAACAAATGTCTGTATGTATGCAAATTGTGTTTTCCACGTCCCCCTCATTTCCGAACAGTAGCCGACGTAGGAGCGAAGTGATCTACGTTATATCATGAGCCCGATCATGACAATCTGCCTCGGCAGTGTCAAGTCTGCCCTAGGCCCGATGCGATTGTCATCAAAGTGTAAATGCCCTAATGCTACAGCTTAAGAAAGGATTTAGAAACGTCTTCACCTTAAACAAAAAATTATTAATATTCATACAAATCAAGGTCCTTGATAAACGTGCTATCGAGAAGGACATTAGCAAAGAACTTTGCACCTAGCTAAGTGCCTCTGACCTCAATTAATACTTCGCAAATAACCCTGGCGTTTGCAGGAATGAGGACCACCACTATTGCCTTGCCTGATAACCTCGCTGCTAAGGTGATCCAGTTCAACCACATATGAGGCCATTCAAGAACAACTTAACAGTTTCTGAATTCATTACTTTAAATTACTTCACATATTGCAGCGTCATCATGTGCTAGCAGGAGGTGCCATAAAGGCACCGATCAACTCCGGTATGGGTTTTTCTCACTGAGTTGTTCCCCATATCACGGGCATAACCCCGGGCAAATGCGGAGATGGATGGATGTAAGGATAGGAAAAGGATAGGTAAAAAATGGTTAGGGTAAAATGGAATGTAAAAAGATTAAGGAACATAGGATAGGTAAAAAAGTGATGAAGAATTGAAAATAAAGGTATAGGTCTCCAGTACGGAGGGTACTTTCCAGACCGCAAAAGCGGAAGGTGTAAAAATCCTCCCCCCTTCCCCCAATATATATATATGGGTCATTCTCCTACTTTTTAAAAAAAGTGTGCACGGCGTTATTTCAAAAAAAATCTGAAAAAAATGGCCGATTCTGTCAACTCAACCGGTCAAAATTGTTTTTCTATATCTTATATGTTGAACACATTGTTTGGGATGTCAGGAATGTACAAAAAAATTTATAGTGCGATTGGGGCCTTTCATCACCCTTTTTCAGAATTCCAAAGTTAGTCTTTTTCGCATTTTTCCGTAATTTATCTAAGATCGCCAATATTTCATTAAGCTTTAGCTCAGTGTAGAGTGGCTCAAAAGTAAAAGTGTACCACAGCTTTTTTGTTGGAAATCGTCCAAATTTTCAGAAAAGCCTTAAAGAGCACTAAATTACCTTTAATTTGGTATACCTAAAAACTCTTCAAGTCATTCAGAACCGAAGATACAGCTATTCAAAGTTTTACTGAAAATTCAAGTATCATGTCAACTGGTCTATGAAAATGACAGATTTAATGCTTTAATTCTCAGTGAAACTTCAAACAGCTGTATCTTCGGTTCTAGAGGACTTAGAAAGTTTTTACATATACCAAATTAAAGGTAATTTTGTGCTCTTTAAGTTTATGTACTTATGTTTGAGGTTTGAGTATGCCTAGCATGTGTAACATGTAAAGATCTATACTCTGTTTTAGGGGCCTTTTTTGCACGTTTTTCGATACATATTAGCGTCTTCAGAGCGTAATAATGCTAAAACCAGTATAAAAACTTACAAGCAAGTAGTTGACATGTTGAGGAAGCTTTTTAAATAGATTAAGAAAAGAAAGTCCGGATCATACTTGATCAGATTTTGTATTTTCTTGTTTATTTCTATTTTAGAAGCCTCCAGGGTGCTCAAATTGCTTCAGGACTCATTTTTTCTGAAAATTTCCAACAAAAAAGCTCTGGTGCACTTTTACTTTTGAGCCATTCTACGCTGAGCTAAAGCTTAATGAAATATTAGCGATCTTAGATAAATTACGGAAAAATGCGAAAAAGGCTACCTTTGGAATTCTGAAAAAGGGTGATAGAAGGCCCCAATCACACTATAAATTTTTTTGTACATTCCTGACATCCCAAACAATGTGTTCATCATATAAGATTTAGAAAAAAAAATTTTTGGAGGGACCGAGCGACAAATGAGGGTTGAAAAACGTGTTTTTTTTTCGCTGATTTTTGGCAATTTTGGAAAAATTGTACAAAGCGGAGTTTTGACTCGTCAGAGACGTAGTTACAATCCTTTTTTTTTGTCTCAAAAAGTACTTTTTGAAAAAAAATCGACCCCGAGGTTTTCGACGATAGCCACATCTCGAGCTTAGTTGAAGTAAATAGCTAATTTTGTGGATTTTCATGATATATTAGGGTGGTCCAGTTTTTCAAAAATTTTTGTATCTCGGGGGATCCATCGGAATCTGAAAGTTTGAGGTTTAAAATGAAGTTTCTATTAAACTAGAACTCAAACAAGTGATTTTGGATGGTGTCGATGGATTTTTGAAGTTTTAAAACGTGCTCATAAAAAGGAGCAAAATCGGGCAACCATTCGATTTATTTTAAACTCTGTTCAGAGTGTCAAAATAATCTTAAAAATACATTTTCTTACGTTGTTTTGTCTGCAAAATCGAATGCCATAGTCAGTTTTGACCTAGAAGCACGATTTCATTGAAAAAAAATACACTTTTTCGATCTTTCTGAAAAAATTGCATACAATTATCTGATAGCTTTTTTTCTCACCTTCCCAACGCCGTTTTCAGATTTTAAAAATTCGTAAGTTTAGCTGAGATATAGCTGTTTTTGTACGATGCACTTTTGTAGCTTTAAATTCTGCTTTGCTGGTTTTAAATGAATAGAGCTAGCTCATAATTATTGAATAGCATTATATACTAATGTTATCTCTTTTTATAGTACCTGACATTAAGATATTTTTTTGAAAATATAATTTCCAGCGTGGGTAAAACTTTTTTCTCCTCGAATTATATTATTCACAATTTTTATTATTAAAAATCAATGGAATGAATTAAAAAAGAATTAATATTTTGATATTAAATTTTTAATTATTTTATTTCCATAGATCGATAAGCACGTCGAGCAGGATCACAACTTTGAGCAAATCAGTAATCTAAATATGACTCGATCGTCATCGGCTCCTCCGCTACCACAGCAAATATCTGGTATGTGTTTTAGAGTACATTCAACACGTGGAAGGCCAGCTAGCGTTGAAAGTGGATTCAATCTTGCTACGTTAGATGTACCAAAAAATTGCAATAATGAGCCAAGTGAAAAAATTACATGTGACGCTACAAATAAAACAACCCCTACTTGTGATTGTGGGGTTCAAGGAGCGATGATGATATGTAAATTATGTGGAGCATTTTGCCATGATAAGTGTTTAGGATCACAATGTGTATGTGCAGTTTGTCTTGTTCCATAAAATTAATTTTTTTGTATAAATATCGAGTATTAATAAAATTGACCAATTGTATTCATATCAAATTAATTTTCACAAATTATACATTAGATACTTCAGCAACAATTTTCTATTGATGCATCTCTCTAAATACATCTATCATTTTTATTATTCTTATTTGTTGCGAATTGAAATTTTGGGTGTGAAATAATCAACTTTTGGTAATCAATTGAAACATTAAATATAAAATATTTTATCATTTAAAGAACTTTTTTAATTGAAGAATAGTATCAACGCTATGATTACATAATTCGATAAAATTTAAAATCACATGGCTGCTTACTTCACTAAAAACTTACGAGAAATTGCATTTTGGGGAATGATAAACCCAGGTAAAAGTCATGTTTTTGGACACGCTGATTCCAAATATGACATTATTTTTCACTTGAAACACAGCGTTCGGGTGAAAATCGTGGGAAAAAGTGTTTTTCTCTTATATCTCCAGAACTAAGCAAGGTATGGCAAAATAACTGATTGCACTAATCGATTCCTCATAAAATTTTACATAGAAATAGGCTTTCAATTTTTTAAGTGTCAATGCATAATTGTTCACAATCTTATTATGTCATATCTTTTCTACTTATAAAAAAGAGATGGACCTCATCTTTTCTTTCTTTTCTTCTACTTATAAAAAAGAGATGGACCTCAAAGCGAAGCCCCGTAAAACGACCTCTGATTGGCTGACACTAACGACGACGTCCGACGCGAGCTGACTCGTTACGAGCGCCTGCGCTGCTTACTGTCAACAGACAGTTAGTACTTAAGTAACCTCAAAACACGAATAAAAAAATTGACGCACGCAAAGCGCGTTTGAAACTTACTATTTGTGAATCTTAAACTAACCTTGAAACATGAATAAAAAAATTAACGCGTGCGGAGCGCGTTTGAAACACACTATATCGAAAAATTAATTTACATCTCACTTGGCCGATGGCTGTGGGGATTAGAGATGACATATTGAGTAACGCACTTCGCGCTCCTTTTGGCGAGTATGGCAGAGAGATTTGATTTGGACAGTTTTTTATTAATACCAAGGAATCAATTATCCGAATAGCAACAACAAGCATTACATTACAATCAAACAAATTACATACAAAAATGCAACAAAAGAGCAAAAAATAGCCGGACATACGAGGCACAAGCGCCGATACAAGCATCTCACCAAATTTTTTTTTGAGCTTGAGTACATGGTCGCGTCTAACGGTCTGTTTGTATTGAACAATTAAGGTACAGACAGCAGGTGAGGAAGCACTGGGCCCACCAGCGACGGCAGGACGGGGAGGAGGTGAACTGAGCCGATGAACCTCCTGGACGTCGGTCATGATGTTGTCCGCTCTAATTAGTTTCAGGATAGAGCAGCATGGACGGCGAAGATCCTTACCAACAGTGGCGATCACGGTGGACGGAACACCCACGATAATCAGCTCGGTGCAAGACCTTATCGCTTTCAAATAGTGTTGAATTTCTGGCGAGTCTCAACCGCGCAGATGCGCCGCGAGTGCAGGTATCCCAAAGTCTCAATCACCGCGTTAAGTTTCTTATCCATGGCAGCGGCCCCGGCCTTCAGCTAGTTACAAGTCGAACCGACCTCTTTTACAGACTCTCTGATGTCCACGAGCATGTCACAAATACGATCGTCCATCTGACCGGTAGGTTTTGGCTTGACAGACATGCTCGGGCTAGAAAACGGATGTACAGGCTCCCCAACGGTAACGATGACACGCCGCAAATCCACACTGCGACACGCGAGATTCAGAACGCGAGACCGCAATCGCCTGGGCCACACTCTCACGCCAAGCAGTAAGAACCAGCAGGTGCAGCACTGAGCGTATTTGAGTTGGTTGCAATCAGCTTTCTACACTTCTTGTATTTATTATTCGGCATCGGCAGAGTGGAAATTTCCGTTGTCAATAACACGATCAGGTCACCGTACACAAGTTCAGTCTTCCGTTATATAAACACAGAAAATCCACATACCGGGCACGCGATTCACAGGTAAACAGATCGAACACTGCTAACACAGAACCACAACAAATCAACTAATTTTGGAATTTTCTCTCTTAGGTTAAGAAAACTTATTTTTTAACCGTTAAGGCACCCGGCATTTTTACCGTTAAGGCAGCAATCGGACAGCCAAGCAACTGCAACAGTCAGAACCCTGGGACAAGAGAGATAGAGAGAGAGCTGCTGAGTTATGCTACTCATATACTCTAGGTGAACGTTAATTTTGCCCGATGGAACGCCGGATTTTCCTATGCTTACACACATTCCACCACTCTGTTGAACCGGACAGAATTAACGCTCACCTAGTGTACACACAATATTGGTTTTTTTCGCTAGCCACGAAAACTTTTTTTCACTCACATTTGAATTTGATAATAGATATCCTTGAAAAGTGTTATGGATTGCTGGAGCAAAATGCAATCTAAAGATGTATATAAAGTCCCCAAAAAGGTGTGTTTATAAGTATTAAAATAAAAAAGCATAAAAGAAAGAAAAAAAACGCATCGAGAAAAATGTTATTACGAAAAAAGTGGTTAGACTAAAAGCGGGTCAGACCATTGGCTATGTCTACATAAGTCACATAGCTGCTACACTGTTGATGTATCATAAAGCAATGTAAAAGTAAAGATGCAGTTATATACATGTCTCACACATAGGTGTACACCCGCCAAATTAGATCATACTCGGACCTAAACAACAGCGCGTAACTACAGTTTCACGACGTACATTGCGCGGTGAAGGAAGCGATTTTAACTTTTCGAAGTCCAAGTATCTAACTCGGCGGGTGTACGCCAATTTTTCATTGTTACATATTTTTTCAGATTGACTATTTTTATGTAATAACGAAAAACAAAAAAAAATTCCATAAATATATTTGCCAATAAAAAACATGGTAGATCGTTCAATGTGCTAGGCCGAATTTTGAACTAGGTGTAGATTTTTGCGAGAAAGTTGCGTTTTTTTTCATTTGACTATAAAACAGGGTGGCCCGCTTAGAGCCTCAGGTCGCAGTCTGGATTCGGCGACGACCTTCTCCGATGAAGTCTAGATTTTTTTTATAATCATTATCCCGCTGGGCGAAACCTCGTTACACCTGGTATAAATCCGGATCCGGCAAATGACTTTCCGCGCGAGGAAGTCGACGTTTTTTCACAATACCCCCCCCCCCCCCCTCGGGTGGCACGATCGGTACCCCATGTATAAATTCGAACTTAGCAACGACTATTCTCGAGAAAATCGTGATTTGCTGATATCCTACTAATTTGAGTGACTCTGCAAGCTCTAGCTGATAGCTCTAAAAGTTTAGTAATAAAATCAAAATATCAATAATGCAAAGAATCATATATAATTTGGTCTGAAGGATAATTATACTTTGGCATATTGGCACATCAAAAGTTTACATTTTTTAATTTCAAATTTGACTAGTAGGTGTAAAACCATTTTCTTAGATAAGTGTTCAATTTGAAACTCCTAGCCTTAGAAATTATTGAAATAAACTTTGAAATTCAAAAATGCATTTATAGAGTTACTCGATACAACAGTCAAACTATGCTCTAAATAAACAGTTTATAATAAAATAAAATAAAATAATTCAAAACCGTGGTAACACTTTTTGAAAAAGATTATGTAAGTGCAAGTGGAGCAATTAATTTTTCCGTATTTTGCTTCTTTCATGTGATATGAGCCAAAAACTCTTTGACCCTCGATATTTATCCCTGACGCTGCGGTTTTAGGTAAAAAATAAAGTCATATTTGGATCCAGAGTACCAAAAAAATTAGGGTACTATATCTGTTTTCATCACTCTCCAACAAAATGCAAATTCATGTAAGTTTTCACTAAACTGTGCTAAATATTGAATGAATATGATGTAACAGTGCTTTTTTTGGAAATACTGTTTGTTTTTTCTTGAAATAATTGAGAAATTTTTCTAATTTATATAAGAGATATTATTTTATATAGATGCGTTTAATTCTGCTGCTCGAATAAAAGTGAAGCCTTTACTAGAAAAATAAACAAAATAAATAAAAATAAATCCTGCTGCTTGTTTGAGCGGTTCAATCCCCTACGGAAATTTATCGGCCCTCTAAGTCTTTAGAAACTCTTAAAAACTCTTTAAAAGTCTGAATAAGTCTTTAAAATTCTTATAAATGTCCGGATTTTGTACCATGATTTTAAGATTTAATAAAACTTTACAAGAGTTTCAATTGATATAAATTTTTTTTATAAATTTATCTGATATTGGGTTTCTAAAATGTTCAAAAAAAAATTTTTACTGTTAATAATTTTAATTGCTTTAAAGAATTATAAAGAGTTTTGAAGAGTTATCAAGTGTTGATAAGAGTTTTTAATAGTTTTAAAAACGTTTTTGATTAGTATCAACGCACACAAAAAATCATGGTGAAACAACTATAGGGGCAACCATAAGAACAATACATGAAAAAAAAATAAATAAATGAAAAAAAAACGTAACACTTTTGCCAAAAAATCGAGTTTCCACAAGGTTTTATGAATTTGTAAAAACTCTTATTAACTCTTTAAAATGATTAATCAGGTGTACAAATTTCGTACATTTATAAGACTTATAAAGACTTTTTAAGACTTTCTAAAACTTCTTTGTGCACACAACTGACAATGATATATTTCTTTAAATGGAGCAGACTGAAACGTTTTTAACATGTAATAGCGAAAGCTGAAAGAGAAGGCGTGAAAGTTCAATGATTCAGATGAATAAAACCGAGCTCACGAAGTCAAAAAAGTGAAGGTAAGGGGTGCAGATTGATTTAGGGTTTTTTTTCGTAGAATCACTTAGTGACATCAAATAATCAATTAAGTTACTTTCTAGCGTGAAAAATTTTATGGCGTTTTTTCGTCATAGTATTGCAATATTTATTACCCCGGTAAGGAAATTTAAAAAAAAATCTGGGAGGTAATTTAAAATAATATAAATAAGAATTTCCCGCATTTACCAAGTTGCACGGAACATCGTTCGTAAGAATTATTTAGTTTTCTTGATCTTAAACATGAAAAACTCCATAGTTACGATCCTTTCTAAAGTCCTTAAAGCCAAGGGTTAGCCAGTAACGTCGCATTCGAAAATCAAAAATGTCCTAAAAAAAATTAAACTAAAATAGCAGCATCATATACTGAAGGTACAATACATAGAGTGTTTGACTGTTAATTTACAACGCTTCAGTTTTGTTAAAGGTACAACAAACTAGTAACACTGCATGAAAATACTGAATGATTAATCAACATCAATATAGATAATTTCACCTTGAGAAGCAGTTTTGGTCGTTTTCAACATATCCTACGTCGTGTAAAATATGTAATGAAAAAGGAAAATTCAATAAACTCAAAAATTTCAAGACAATAATTATTTTTGATTACGGTTTGTAGTAGAAAAATTTAATAATAACATCATTATTTAATTAATCATTAATGTACACAAGATAGTTATTGTCTTACAGTAAAATGAATAAACTAAGGCATTTATTATTCTGAACTTTATCATAGATTTGAACGAGAGTTATTCAAATTCATTATAAGAAAAATTTCATATTTGATAGGTCAAGTAGATGTTAGAAAATAAGATTCATCAATTTATAAATATTTATTGCTGTTTTTCGACCTCTCCCATTTTGTATTTCTGTTTTTCCAATTGCAATCTGAAAAAATGAGAAAAATTTAAAAATTATATATAATGCATTACAAACAGGGCAAAAATAGTATAAACTATTACATTAGAATAACTGAGTATTTTATAACAATGGAATCATAAATGAAATAAATAGTGACAAGTTTCATTATTTGTATAATTGAATATAAATTAATATCTTTGAGTAAAAACTATCCTTGCTATCACTTGTGCAAAATAGGTAGCTTTTTACACTTGTTGCATGATTACTACATTTCAAGAAAAAACTTTTTAAATATATGTAATATAATATCCTAAAAAATAGTAGTGTGATTAGTTTTAATGTTAATACAAAAATGTATTTGATCCTTAGTTACTTTTGTTTACATAGATTTTTAATTATTTCAATTTTTGGAGAATAAGAGTGGTGGTCCGTATATGGACACATTATCAAGTGGGGTGACAAGAATAGTAATATTGGTAATTAAGAAATAAGTTGGAGTAAAATTTGAAAACTTTTGTTACTTTGAAAGATCTCATCAATTTTGCATCAAATAACAGCTAATCAAATCAAATAACAATATAAATAAACAAAAAATATTTGAACTTATAATTATTATGTTCTATACATTCGATATAAAACACATTTAAATTATATATAACAAGATAAAGCTTTTTATTATTAGATCTCTTACATCTTTGTCGTCTCATCCACATTTGTTTGTATTTTTATTAACAGTACAACGCTTTTTTTTTTAAAGTTGAAATTGGCTATAGCCTAGGCTTTTTTAAATCGAGGATATATAAGATTTACAAATATCATAAATGAAAAAATTTGCTTGTCTTTAAATAATTTAAAAATCGTCTTTTATATACAAAAACTTTTGTGATGTAGGCTATGACAAAAGTTCTAAAGGCAACAAAAATGAATTTTATCACAAGAAACTGTAAAAAGGTAATATACTTATAATTCTAAATAGAATATACTTGGTGCATGTTGTTTTAAAATTGTAGCTTATCAGTATTAATCTAAGTAATTATGCAGACCTTAGAGTATTGTGATATTGAAAATTCATTCCATGCAAATATCAATTAATTTTTTTTTTCTAAATATGAGTAAAATGTTACAACACTACCCAATTATTAACATGTAATTTTATTTATGATTAAAAACTGAGAAGATTTCTACTAACTCTTTTTTATATTTATTCACAGTCAAATTTATAAAATTAACCTCACTATACCTGAACTCAACAAGTATACTAATTTTTGTTTTAGGTATATTTTAAAATTACTGAGATTGACTTAAAACTATGTTAATAAAAAATACATAATTTTACCTTAACTGTTTACCAAAATCATCTTCAATATCATCATCATCCCAATTATCTTCCCAAACACTTATGTCTTCTCCATCTTCATCTTTAGACGTCCAATCTAAATAAATAAATAAAATAATAGCTTCATTTTTGTTTACTTTGCAAATGAATTACATTGTTTCAAATGATTAAATTTGACATGATTAAATGTCACAAAAATAAAATTGTTGGTAGCATGTAACTGAGAGAATATAATCAACTTGTTTTGTATCATCCGGTTATTTAAACAAAAGATAGATATTACAAATGATTATACCTTCAGCAGGAAATTCTTCAAATTCATCATCTTCTTCCAAAAGTCCTAGATCTGTTTTAACTTTATCCATTTTAAAAATTTTCTGTCCGATAAACAAATTAAATATTGGTTATCCGTAAAAACTAGTTAGCGATTATCTCGGATATAAATCGCAGAATACGCAGAATGAGAATCCAAATGTAAAACTTCTGGTAAAGTTATGCGCCGGACACCGAAATGAATAGTATGCTATTTTACAATAGTCAGCGCCTCATTTTCAATGTGGTGATCCCAACTGTAGTTACTGCGTTCATTCATTTTTAAAAGTTCTCATAATACATTTGCAACATACGACTTCAAAAAAACACATTTCCAAAAAACCGTATAATTTCTTAACATTAAAAATCAACAACAGTTTTCTGAAACCTATTTTTTATCAATTATAATTATTAAATTGGCGCATTGTATACTGGAGTCCACGTGAGTCATAAATTGATAAATTGACTTTTAAAAAAATACCGCGAGCGAACAAATGAAGTGAAAAATTACCTTATCAAATGATTCTATATTATTAAAAGTAGATTTTGACTATTTCCATGAAATCATTTACATAGGCGAAATGCCACTATATTTAGCGAGTGCAAATTGTTATTTATAATTATGACTAAATATGTAGAATTTGTCGGTTTGTCTGTATACGTTCAGATTTCATTCCATATTGAGAAAATAGAGGCGCTCTGGTATCGTGTAGTTCTTAATTCTCGACCGGCTCTTGCGTTTGAATCTTAACGCCTTTCGTCTGTTGCCGACAACTACGATATTCGTGTATCGTTTAAATTTTGCACATCTGCTGAATCAAAGTTTATTTTGTTGAAAAAATGTCGAACCATGTTATTTCTAAAATTTGGCAGGACTATAAAAAAATCACGGAACGAAAAACAATGATTATTGATGCATATTTACTGTATGTGCTTATTACTGGAATTATTCAATTTATATACTGTTGCTCAGTAGGCACATATCCATTTAACAGTTTTCTTAGTGGATTTATATCTACCATCTCTTGCTTTGTTCTTGGAAGTAAGTTTAAAATTTTTCTGTACTAGCTCTACTTTTATTGCTAGTTAAAGTATTTCCATATAAAACATATTTTGTATGTAACACCTATTTTTAATTATGATTTAGTATATCTAGATTTAACATTATAAGATATTTAATTACCATTGGTTATTGTTGTATTAACAATAATTAATTGTATTTTTATGTCACAATTAATTGCTGTTCAGAACATCTATTTTATCATATAACAATATTATAATATTGTTAAACTTTAACTGATATATATTCAGGATTAGTCCAATAAAATTATCCTGATATGAAATAAAATACTTAGCTCTAATATATAAACTCTATTATATAAACTTTACATGCCAGAAGAACATCTACCAAAAATGTTGTCTTATTACAATATTTGTACAGGTATATATGACAATTGATGGTTGTAAAGGTTTGTGTGGTTCTAATTCTTGGTTTATGAGAAACAATTAAATGCACAACAATTTTTTGATAAGTGCTTAATAGGATTTAATTTGAAAAAAATAAAATATAAATTAATGAATAACTGATTAAGAAAAACAAAAAATTAAAAGTCTCATAAGTTACTAGACCAATTGAAAATTAATTACATTTTTTTTAAATTCACATTTTTAAAATAGCAGAAACAAAAATTACACAAAAAATGAAGCAGACCCTGAAGTTTTAGTTCTGATGGTTCAATTATCCTAGTATTCATTGCCTATAAAAAAGCCAGAGTAAAAGTCTGTTCCCTTTTGATTAAATATTCATTTGTGTTATTTTATTCAAACTTTTTAGATTATTAATGTTTTCTTATAAATAAATTTTTTATTCATTAGAGTTTTAATTTTTTAATTGAATTAATAAGTTTCTTAAACTTTAATTTTGGTTAAACTTTAAGGATTTGATATTTTTCATTTTTAACTGATGCTTTCAAACGCTGTTCTGAAACCTGTGCATGAGGTCCTCGAATATTCCTGAATTTTAGTATTTTTTAGGATATATCAATAGCGAAACCCGCCATCACAAATTCTAAAATTTATCGACTCTATGCGTAATTTTACTTTAAGAAATCCCTCAAAAAATTAATGGAAATAGATTTTAACAATGTGAAGAAACTTGAATTATTTAAGAGTTGTAGTTTCCAGACCAAAGTATTTTTTTGAAATGGTTTGGTTTACAGCATTATCTCAAATGACCTATATTTGTTATAAAGATTGATTTCTAAATTCTGGTGCCATGGCTCATGGATACTGAAAAAAAATTTAATGACAGTTAGTGCTAATAACAAGATAAGAATATTCGGTTCTGAGATTTAAAACGGCATGACCAAAAATAATATTCTTAAAAATTTCCTGAATAACTTTTGGCTATGTTGAAAAATTTATTGTTTGAAACATGATACCCAATATGCCCGAAGCTAGTTGGAGTTTATTTCTTTGCTTTGATACTTTCAAAAAATACAATTTTTAATCCTTAATCGAGCATCGAAAAAATTCTCCTCTCCTACCGTCCAAGCGGAGAGCGACCTCGTGTGGCTAGAACTCGTCCGTAAAGCGTTTTATGATACTTAATTGTTTATACCTTTGGATTGTTCGAGTCTCCAACTTTAAATGTTATATAGACCTTTTTTATACGATTACCTTTCGATTGAGATAGCTACGAACAAAATCAAAAGGGGTATACTTGCCGAAAAATTAATTTAACTTCAAAGTCAATTTTCTCCAAGAAAATTAATTTTTTACGGAAAACTAATACCACTATTAAGAAGAGCAGACAAAAATCGATCGAAATGATTATGCAGAATATTCCTCTAGACCCATGTGCGTCGCACACGACGAGTCAGAAAAATTACGATTCATTAAAAAATGCACTGCTCATTAAAAAGCGCACTGTTGGATCGAGCGTGAAATTCGTCATATATGAATCCAATTACCCTACGACTTCTGGTTCCAAACCTCGTTTTGGAAACCATCACAAAGCTAGCTTTCTCTATGAAGAACCAAAATTATGGCTGATGAAGCAATAAAAAACGTAAATATTTTCGCAATAAAGCGGTTTTGGCATTATTTTCAACTCCTGACAGGTAATTCATAAATATCTATTTCAATTTTTAATTCGAATTTGTTTATGTTTCAGTGTGCCTGAGACTTCAAGCTTGCAATAGTAATGGAAAACAATTCAATCGATATGGGATAGAAAAAGGATTCGCAGATTTTATTTTTGCTCAAATTGTTCTTCACATTGTTATCGTAAATTTTATTGGTTAATTGTACTCGTATACGTCGTATATTGTAATCATATTATTATTTTGTCAAATTAATCAGACATCTAGTGAAATAAATATTTAATAAACATTAAAAGTTTCATAATTCAGTTTTTCACTGCTATATGCAATAAAAATGTATGAGTAACTCTCAAAAACTTTTATAATTAAGTTATCTCTCTTGTTCTCTCTCAAATTTCAGTGAGGGCTTGGCCGCCTCTGAACGTTTGGTAAAACAATAATAACATGAATTTAATTTTTGTTGTGTGAACTTCAAAATCAAAATTATTCATTTTTCTTTATATGAACGCAGAGCAACGAAAATGACTTCGTTTCAGCTGACCATTACTACTTGGCGACTTTTCTATTATTCTTAAGTAATGGCAATAATATATTATTAGAGAATTTTTATATTAAAGGCTAACAAGGGGCTTAATTATTTTTAATTTTTCAATTACAGTATTAGGCTGTAAAAGTAAAAAACATTTTTTTTTAAGAACTCACATGATACTTCTTTTTAATATCCTATTTAAAAGTATTTTCTCCAGTTAGATACTTGGAAACAGTTAAGTATAGTGATAGGGAGTGTAATGACCCTCTACATGAGCTTTAGACCCATCTAAGCTACCTGTCGTAGAATTCTAAGACAGAGCATCAATCTATTGTGACCTTTGTGTTTTCGTTTTGTTCTATAGCTAATTGGCCATGGTCGCAACCAAAAGCTAGACATAAGATGAACTGAAGCTACTCGTGCGTACAATTTTCTAGAATTTAGTATACATTTTGAATCATTATCCATAAATTAATTTCACTTTGCGTTATGTACAAGTAGTTAAAGTTTATCTTAAGTCTAGCTTTTGGTTGCGACCATGGTCAATTGGCTATAGAACAAAATGAAACCACATAGACCACAATAGATTGATGCTCTCTCTTAGAATTCTACGACAGGTAGCTTATAGATGTGTCTTGTGAGGATAAGATATTACAACTAAATAGGTATAGTTATAAATTTTACTTTCCTTTTTTTAAGTAAAATAAATAAAATTAATTTTGTGAAGGCCAACATCTACCTTTATTTTCCTTAATTACTTTTAGATAACAAATTTTGAGAAAAAGTGAGGTTTATAAGGGTTTAATTACCGCAGTTGCTAGAACAGTTGCCAATATGCATTGGCAAGGAACTTCATTATCAAAAAATGATCATCCCTATTTTTAGTAATAATGTAAGATATAATTCTCTTGACCAAATGATAATTTCTTTTTACATTCACAAAATTATTCTCTACTTATATAAAATTAGAGTATACTCACTTTATAGCACTCTAACCTAAAAATTGCAAATTTGCCGCTAGTTTTAGGCTCTTGTGTAATAAAATATTGTATGCTACTTGAGTAAATAAGCTTTTTCGGCAAAACTCGTTACATCAGTCGTCTTCGTCTCGTGCTGCAACCCCTCGTTTTGCAGAAAAAGCATATTCACACCCGTTAAACGTAGTACTTATACAATAGAGCCCATGCTGTAGAGGACACTTTTTAGCACAGCAATTAGGACCCTCGCTGCGCTAGAGTTGTCAACTACACCGTACTATCAAGTGTCACTAATGGCACTTGCATCATAATAGTATTCGCTCTGAGCGTTGAAAAAGAGCTTAGAGTGGCGCTGCAGTCACCATTTACACGTAATCTTATGGAAAACAGGACGCGTCCTGTCAAAAACGCTAGCGTCGGCCGCTCAAACTAAATTGCTTCCTCACGGAGGAAGCTCTGTGATAGGCTCGAAAACGAGATTTTGAACCAGAGATTTGTAAACTTGATTGAATTCTCAACAAATGTCCGTATGTATATATGTGTGTGTTTTTTTTTTTTTTTTTTTTTTTTTTTTTTTGGATGTATTAATAAATTTTATTTAGCAGAAGTGAAAATAGAAGTTTGCATTGGATAAAATGTAACAATAGAAGTGAGAGTGTAACATATTGATTTAGGGTACATAGTGTATGTACATTAGGGTGGTCCACTTTTTCAAAAATTTTTTGTATCTCGGGGGATCCATCGGAATCTGAAAGTTTGAGGTTTAAAATGAAGTTTCCTTTAAACGAGAGCTCAAATAAATGATTTTAGATGGTGTCGATGGATTTTTGAAGTTTAAAAACGTGCTCCTAAAAAGGAGCAAAATCGGGCAACCATTCGATTTATTTCAAACTTTGCTCAGAGTGTAAAAATGATCTTAACGATACATTTTCTTACGTATTTTTGTCTGCGGAGTCGAATGACGTAGTTAGTTTTGACCTAGGAGCACAATTTCATTGAAAAAAATACACTTTTTCGATCGTTCTTTTTCGCAAATTTTGCAAAGTTCATTTTCGAGCGGGCGTCAAATGAACAAAAAATCTAGAAAATTTTTTGACACCACAAAAATTTAGGATTTTTTATTACAAATCCAACGGTATATATTAGTATACACTTTAAAATTATTTTAATGTCGAAAAAGCACAATTTTATCCAAAAAACGATATTAAAAAATAGAAAAATGGAAAAATATATTCGTTTCTTCAAGAAAATGGCTGAGTATAATCACTCATGAAAATAATTGAATACAATTATCTGATAGGTTTTTTTCTCACCTTTCAAACGCCGTTTTCAGAGTTGAAAAATTCGCAAAATTCGCCGAGATACAGCTGTTTTTGTAAGATGCACTTTTTTAGCTTAAAAATCTGCTTCGCTGGTTTTTTAATCGATAGAGCCAGCTCAGAATTATTGAATTTTAACCCAAAAAAGTGCATCGTACAAAAACAGCTGTATCTCGGCGAATTTTGCGAATTTTTCAACTCTGAAAACGGCGTTTGAAAGGTGAGAAAAAAACCTATCAGATAATTGTATTCAATTATTTTCATGAGTGATTATACTCAGCCATTTTCTTGAAAAACGAATATATTTTTCCATTTTTCTTTTTTTAATATCTTTTTTTGGATAAAATTGTGCTTTTTCGGCATTAAAATAATTTTAAAGTGTATACTAATATATACCGTTGGATTTGTAATAACAAATCCTAAATTTTTGTGGTGTCAAAAAATTTTCTAGATTTTTTCTGTTCATTTGACGCCCGCTCGAAAATGAACTTTGCAAAATTTGCGAAAAAGAACGATCGAAAAAGTGTATTTTTTTCAATGAAATTGTGCTCCTAGGTCAAAACTAACTACAGCATTCGATTCCGCAGACAAAAATACGTAAGATAATGTATCATTAAGATCATTTTTACACTCTGAGCAAAGTTTGAAATAATTCGAATGGTTGCCTGATTTTGCTCCTTTTTAGGAGCACGTTTTTAAACTTCAAAAATCTATCGACACCATCTAAAATCATTTGTTTGAGTTCTCGTTTAAAGGAAACTTCATTTTAAACCTCAAACTTTCAGATTCCGATGGATCCCCCGAGATACAAAAAATTTTTGAAAAAGTGGACCACCCTAATGTACATACATCCACGTCGGTTTCCCTTTGTTCCATCCCTGCGGAAACCGCGTTAGGCATTACTTCACGGGATGGAGGGGTTGGCGTTATGCGCTTCATGGAGGCTTGGTTGAGGTGGCGTCTTCTTCCAGCAGCATCGTCCGGTCGTCACCTTCTGTCTGTTTCCTCGTCTCTCAGTCTTGTTACGACTGAGTAGGCGAAGGAAGCAACAGCGAGCCAGTTCGGCTCGTTCGCGAGCATGAGCCTGGTGGTGTTTTCCGGCGTCATGACCTCGTGGAGCAGGGAGTGTAGTCTCGCTCTCTCCTCGCTGAACCTCGGGCAGTGTAGAACACGTGCTCCGCGTTCTCGATGGATGAGGGGCAGACCGGGCATTGTGCGCTTTGATTGTGGTCGTAGCGTCGGCTATGGTGTTTAAAGAAGCCATGCCCGGTCAAGAGCTGCGTGAGGTGGTAGTTCAGCTCTCCGTGCCTCCTCTCGATCCACACTCTGATACTTGGGATCAGTCGGTGCGTCCATCGGGCCTTCGTCGACCGGTCCCATGCTTCCTGCCACTTGCTTAGCGTTGCCAAGCGTTCTTCGTCCTCTGCGTCCTCTCGGCGGCGGCCGTAGAGTCGCGCTCGCTCGTCCGCAAGAAGGGCCAGCGGAGGTATGCCGGCAAGGACATATGTGGCCTCGTAAGAGACATGCGGCCGGCCTCCGATCACACGCAGGCAGGCTCGTCGGTGGGCTGACTCCGCCTGTCGAATGTAGGCTCCTTTTGTGCTGCTGTGCTCCAGACGGGGGCTCCATACAGGAGTATGGAGTCGACGACGTGAGCATACAGCTTGCGTCGGCTGCTTCTGGGCCCGCCAGAGTTGGGCATGATCTTCGTAAGGGCACCGATCACACCGGCTGCCTTCGCGCTGACTGTTCGGAGGTGGTGGTCGAACTTCAGCTTGGCGTCGATGTGCAGGCCCAGGTAGCGGATGGAGGGGGACGAGCGTATGCTGTGGTCGCCTACCGTGATGGTGATGGTTTCCTCTTTTTTCTGCTTGTGATGAGCAGAGCCTCCGTCTTGTGGTCAGCCGTTTGTAAGCTGAGAGCTGGAGTGCGCCTCGCACCTGTAGATCGCAGCGTTCAGATCGTGTTCGATCTGCCATATGCTTGGCGACAGCCACCACTGCGATGTCGTCGCGAAACCGACGATACGAACATCGCCATCGAAGTTGAGGCGCAGGATCGCGTCATACATAACGTTCCACAGGATCGGGCCCAGTACTGACCCCTGTGGGACTCCTGCTGTGACTTCGTAGGACTCTGGGCCTTCATCCGTGGTGAAGTCGAGCACTCTTGCCGAGAAGTAGCTGGCGATTATTCTCAGCAAGTAATCGGGTACGAGCAACGGCGTAGAGCGGCGAGGATGTTGTCCCACCGAGCCGAGTTGAACGCATTCCTCACGTCGAGTGTCCTCACGGCGCAGTATTTTTTGGTGCCGCGGTACCATCTCTTGCCGGCGATGGCCTCACGGGCGGTGGAAATGACGTCTTCGATGGCATCTATCGTTGATCGCCCTTTCCGGAAGCCATACTGTCGCTCCGAGAAACCTCCGGGTCTCTCTGTGAAAGCCTCCAGCCGGTCGCATATGATTCTCTCAAGAATCTGGCCCGCCGTGTCTAACATACGCAGCGGACGATACGAGGACGGTTCATCGGGGGGTTTACCTGGCTTTGGGATCAGGACAAGCCTCTGGCGCTTCTAGCCAGATGGAAATACGCCGGTCTCCAGACACGTCGTGTACACCCGCAGGAAGATGTCAGGTCGTGCGGCAATAGCGATCTTGAGCGCCGAGTTGGGTATGCCATCCGGGCCGGGCGCGGAGCGCTCCTTGATCCTCGACTGAGCTCCTTTGAGTTCCTCCAAGGTGACGGCCGGTATAGGCTCCTCCGCCCGACGCGGCAGCTGCAGGGCGGGCCCGCTCAGCACCCGCGGAAACAGAGCCGCCACCGCGCCGCGCACCAGGAGAGGGGAGCTGGGCTGCCTGGCCTGCGGGCATCGCAGGCGCGACATGGCAATCTTGTACGGTTTGCCCCAGACATCGCTGTTGACCTCATCGCAAAGCTGCCTCCAGCACCGACGCTTGCTGTTGAGGTGAGCGAGCGAGTCGAGCAGGACGGACGCCCGTGGTCTAATCTCCCTACATCCCCACTCCGTTGACCATGCGTTGAAGTCCCCTGCAATAACAAGGGGCCTTCTGTCGCGGGCCTCCTCGGTGATGTTGGCAAGGAGGGCGGAAAATTCCATCTCAGAGAGTCTTGGTGGAGCGTAGACACTGAAAAAGAAAATTCCGCCGATTCGGGCCCACGCGAAGTAAGGATGTACTCGCGCTGGACGCTCCTGCACCGGAATTCCTCCATGCACCCAGATAGCTGCTTGGCCGTCGGCATCGGCGAGCCATGTATTGGGTGGAGCAAGGTTCTTGTATTGCTCACACAAGATGGCCACATCGATGCGCAGCTTGCTGATGGTATCGCAAAGCAGGTCCTGGGCAGCCTCGCAGTGATTGAGGTTGAGCTGGAGGATTCTCATCATCGGCGGTCTTGAGTGATCTTCCGGGCCAGGGGGCAGCTCGAGCTTGTGGACGCGTGACGATGGTCGTCGGCTCCTCGTTCCTGGCAGAGAACGCATGATGGTTGGCCTCTGCAGTCCTTTGCCTGATGGCCCTTTTGGCCGCATCGATGGCAGAGCTCCGTGCGGTCGGGACCCATGTAGCGAGCGGCCATGTGGCCAGGGCTCCAGCACCGGTAGCAGCGCGCAGCCTCCTCGCGACCACTGATGCGACAGTTCACCCAGCTGATCCGTATGTGGCCGAATTTCAGCGCTTTGGCCGCCAGGTCATCCGGGAGTGCGACCACAGCCACCTGTGTTCCTGCGTATGCCTTCCGCAGGGATTTCACCGGGTCGCGTTTAGACGCCGGAACGCCCAGTAGCGCGTCCAGCGCCGTGGTGATCTCCTCTTTGGTGGTACACTCGTCCAGGTCTTTAAACTCGATCAAGGACGTGTGTTGCAGGGCACTGGCTGTAGCCGCAGCACCAAGCACCCTACCAAGCTCCTCCCGGGGGGGGCGTTGTCCACGCCTTTCTTCAGTTGCAGCACTAAGGCACCCGCGGCGCTGCGTCTGATGTTGTTTACGCTGCTGCCGACTTTCTGCTGCAACGTCGGGTCTGACTTGAGAGATCGCAGGATGTCTGCATACTTAGTCGCATCCTTCGCCTTGATGACGATTGCGTCTGGTCGGTGGTGAGCTCTACGCTGCGCTGACCGTGGCTTCGGCTGTTGTCGGGCGTGGACAGTTCCAGGTGTTGTTGTCGTCTGGTTACGCTGGTGATGACGTCGGTGGTCGACAAGTACGAATCCGTCTTTGTCTCCGACCTCGTTGTTATTCTCGTCATGCTGCTTCGATGCTGCTGTCACGGAATGGCGCTTGAGTGTCGAGTGAGACGCCAGCGGTGACGTTGCAGGCCACTTACTGGTTGCACTGCCCGAGAACAGAGGGGAAGTGCAAACCGCCTTGTCGGCTACGGGAGGGCGAGGCGGCACTTGGCTCGCCAATGAACTTCTCCAGCGCTGAGAGGGCCATCACAAGGCTCAGCTGGTAGCTGATCACCTCCTATGGAGATTGGACTTGCCTTTGATGAACAGGCCAAGACCGCGTATAGGCCGTCCAACCGCTCCGTTTGTCCTCCAAGGTCCCGGTCGCGAATTTTGCGGGAGGCGGGAGCGTTGCATCCTTTTCTTGCAATGCAAGGAGCGACAATAATTTTCTTCGTAATCGCCTTGACCATTGTGCAAGGAGATGTTCGCGGCGAGGATGCAGGCACGCTCCATCGAGCTCGGCACGCCGGACCCCTCGACCGACGTCTGCCCCTGCAGGCTCCGCAGCCCGTCGTTCACGGCTGTTGACATGCCGCAAGTCGCGCGCGCCTTCTGTGTTCGCACCACGGTGCCAGGCAAGCACTCACACTAGCGCGCGAGGCTCACACCGACAACTCGGTACGCGGGAAAGCACTGAGCAAAGTAAAAAGCACCGCTACCAGCCGTGTACGCACAGCTACAAAACTGCACACACATGTATCGACGCGGCGCGTCAAGCTGCCGCACTTGGCGCACACAAAGACACCACGTATACCGCACTAGAAATCAAGAAGAAGCAGGAGCGCGAGCAACACACGTCCTGCCTGTTTCCGGTCCGAGCGCGAATCCCGTGTGGTGTGTGTGTGTGTGTGGTGTCCGAGGCAAAATCTTGAAAATGTTACGGTGGATTTTACAAACTTTAATTGCATTATTGTCGTTTGTAGTATTAATGAGGCCAGAAAAAGTTTTTTGGCAATAGACGGGAAAAAAATTTTTTTGAAATTTTTTGAAATTTTTTTCGAAAATTTGAAAAAAAATTTTTTTTTCATTTTTTCACGTATGAATGTCGGAATTTCCACTATTTTTTGTATCGTCATGAAAGCAGAGCAGCTAAGCTTAAATTCAAGACCAAAAAAGATGAGATTCACCGATTTATAAAATTAACGACTCAAAATGAAACCCTACTGCTTTAATTAAAATTAATTTTTTTTTAGTATAAATGAAGGAATTTGTATACTTTTATTCGGTATAATGTAAGAGGAGCAGCCAATCTTTATTTAGACCAAAAACGTAGAGATTCATTGAATATAAAAAACCGCTGCCAATTCATTAGCAAAGAGCTCCTCATAAAAAAATACCAATTACATTTTTTTTTAAATAATGAATATGTTTTTTGTATAAAAAATTATTCATTTAAAAATCACCATAACTTTCCTGTAATCATGGATTCCTGCATGTATACGTGAAAAAATGAAAAAAAAAATTTTTTTTCCAAATTTACGAAAAAATCTTAGTCAAAAGGCCGTGTATACATACATACGAACATTTTGAGAATTCAATCAAGTTTACAAATATGTAAACCAAATTGTCCTACGAGGTCTGGTTCAAAATCTCGTTTGCAAGCTACTATCACAGAGCTTACTCTATGAGGAAGCAAAAGTACAACTGTTCATTTCGAGTCGTTAATTTTCATAATATTCGGTGAATCTCTATCTTTTTGGTCTTAAATTAAAGCTTAGCTGCTCTGCTTTCATGACGACACAAAAAAATAGTGGAAATTCCGGCATTCGTACGTGAAAAAATGAAAAATTTTTTTTTTTCAAATTTACAAAAAAAAATTTCAAAAAATTTCAAAAAAAAAATTTTTTTCCCGTCTACTGCCAAAAAACCTTTTCTCGCCTCATTAATACTACAAACGACAATGAATGCAATTGAAATTTGTACAATCCACCGTAACATTTTCAAGATTTTGCCTCGGACACACGCACACACACACACACACACACATACATACACACATACATACATACGGACATTTGTTGAGAACTCAATCAAGTTTACAAATATGTAAACCAAATTGTCCTACGAGGTCTGGTTCAAAATCTCGTTTTCGAGCCTATCACAGAGCTTCCTCTATGAGGAAGCAAAAGTTAGAACTCAAAACAAAAAGTCTTTTTTTTGCTCCTTTATAGAGCAAAAGCGGACGTCTGGATCCAGTGTACTTTTTAACGGAGACACGTAGCGTGAAATTGAGCAAGGGAAACTTTTACAAGGGAATCTTTTACAAAATTATAGAGATCTCTAAGTTTTTTTATAGTTCTGGACACAAAATGAATACAAATTTATCTTTCAACAATCAGACCCCTTCATTAATATCATTTTTATGAGGAAGCTATTTGCCAATAAATTGGCAGCGGTTTTTTTTCTTATGAGAAGTAACATGACAAAGCGCCACGCTGTGCTAACACTCGGGACCAATAGTATGCAACAGGTGAAACATTTCACGTTCAAATATGTATTTTGTTTTTTTTTTTTCAAGGTCATTTTAAGGGCGCCACAGTTTGAAAATGAAGCCCTCATTTAAACTAATATGAAGCTCAGCTAAAGAGCTTACTCTCGAACTGTAAGGCCCTTAAAATGACCTTGAAAAAAAAAAACAAAATACATATTCGAACGTGAAATTTCTCGCTCTTTTCAAATCTGAATAAAATGGCGATCACCATGAGAAAAATCGATTTTCGTTAGCTGTAGCTTAAAGCTTATGTTCAAGGTCACATTCAAGATTACCATTGGATTCCTCGTCTAAAAATACGTTGGATATGGGGTTTTTGATTTGTTTTTAATGTTTACTTTGCAATAATTCCAGGAGTTACGAAAAAGTTTTGCCGCCCAATTTATAATGTATTTTGCCTATATTAAGGCTAAAATATCGGATTTTGGGGGCCTCGTTCTCGGTCATAGTGGCAAAAAACAAGATCCTAACCTACATGACTTCAAATTACATATAATCAACTACTTACACTGCGACGGGCAAATCGGCCTTATCGGGTAAGACCCAGCTGAAATGCCGTCTGCAAGAATTTTATTGTTGGGGCCTCTTGTACTTACGCTCACCGCTCAGGGGAGGTTCTGGGCCTTCCGCCGAGTCTGGGCCGAGCTGTGGGCCCAAGTGACTCACCTTTCAAATTTTGGCCGAGGAAATCTAAATTATGTCGAGCTCCGCGAAAATCCGTGCAATTGGTGAAATTTCTTTATTTGCTGAAAATTAAGCAAAAACTGGACAATTTATCACGCGATGTTGAAATAATGATAACTCGCGATATTCAATTTCAAAATATAGGAACTTTATTTAGCTTTCAACATTGGCCACCAGGTGCGCTGGTGGCGCTCTTATTTGCCTTCCGTAGCAGAATCCTTACTGCGTACACTAGACCTACTTTAATTCTGTCCAGACCAAATCCACATTCCGCCGACACGAAAAAAAGATTCAGACCACCATCTATCTCTTTTCATAGTTTCAGATGCTCTGCGTAAGGCAGATATGGCAGTGACGTTACTTATCTACCTTACGCAGAGCATCTGAAACTGTGAAAAGAGATAGATGGTGGTCTGAATCTTTTTTTCGTGTCGGCGGAATGTGGATTTGGTCTGGACAGAATTAAAGTAGGTCTAGTGTACAACAGGTCACGTCCGTGACTCGCTCATGCTCTTGGCCAAAATGGCCGTCGCTACGTACGCGTGGTCGAACGAGCTCGGCCGACGCGCGCGTGCTCTGCTCGTCGACCTGCAGCCACGTGGCTAAATTTACAATGTCGCGTATACGCCGCGCCGTACACCTGCGTGTCATCCGGACAATGCAACACGGCAGCGCACCGTGTTCTACACACACACACACACACACACAATCAGCTTGCCGCCGCTGCGACGATACTCACACACACTCACACACCACACACGCGCGAGCACGATGACGCAATCGTGCACACGGCCAAGTGACCAATCACCTAGATATCTTAGAAGCTAACCTCTTCGCCGGCTCTTCTGGTTGTCGATGTCCTGGGCAGGTGGCTTGGCGACCGTAGTCTTCGACGGCTACACACACCGGAGGCCGAGTGTCACTATTCGGCCTAGGTGGCTATCGAACTCGGATCGGCGCCACGTCTTTCTCGGCAGAATTAGCCTCACTTTTTGGCCTCGGCTCTAGCACTCGCACGATCTGTTCGTGTCACGGCACTCACACTGTGCTCGATTTTCCTCGTCGGCGTATTCTCCTCTTGGTAATTTTCTCTAAAATGCATATTTTACGAGTTATAAGCGATTCAAAGTAAAAAAATCGCTAATTTTGCCATTTTCAATTGCATAAAACCACATGAAAAAACAATGTTTTCGATTTTACCCGCGCTCTTTTTAATCTTCAAAATCCCTCTATCAAGTACCATGGTTTTTTTCCGGGATTTTCAATGATAACTCAATTTTACCCCGCGTTTTATTTCGCGCGATTTGGCTACCGCGCAGCCGGGCGGTTGTGCACGCCAACGGCAGCGCGCGTACGTCGTCTGCGGCACATCACGCTCGATTTGAGGAGTTAGTATAAAATAAAGCATTTCATAAAATGTACATATATTATCAGTTGGATAATTTAAATGATTGTTAAAAAAATTAATTTAAAAACAAAATATCTTTTATAGAGTATTTATATTCGAACTAAACTCTACATCTTCAAAATATACATTTATATTTTCGCATACATTAAGATCACAGCCACATAATGACACAATGTTACACCATTTTTTTTACAAAAGCATGCTTTTGTTGTACAATTTTTTTGGCATTTGCATGGCCTTATCAAATTTACCGGCAATGAAGGTTTCGACATAAATTTAGGTACTAAAAATCCAGAGCTATTACGCGCGTAACCAAAAGATAAAAAGTCTAAAGGTTCGATCATTAGGCAGATTGATTTTTTCCATATATATGTTTGCAATGAAGCTCTGTGAGCATGTAAACGAAAAGCATCTGAAGTGCAAGGAATTTTATCTAATAAAATTCCAACTCCACATTTACTAGAAAATTCGTTTTCCCTTGCTTTATCCGCGTTTTCGCCCACAAAATTAATCATTCTTAAATAAAGAATTTCTAAATTTTGTAATTGTTGTGGCGTTAATAACAATCCATTACCAAGCGGAGCCAAAACCACACGGTTTTCTTCGATACTAGCTAAATTCAATGCTTTGACTTTAGTACCTAATTTACTAGTTGTATCGCAACCTGTAAAAACGTGTAGAGCTGGTGAAATTTCGCACACGACATTCGTTAATGAGTCTGCAGCCACGTGACAGCTCAAATATCTCGGATTTGAACTGTTCACTTTAAAGTATAAACCTGAACAGCCCAATCCCTTAAAGTGATCCCAAAAATGAATCGTGAGGATGAAGATATCCGTATCATTTGAGTGTATTATTATTTCAGAACCTACAGGTAAGTTATACTGAGCATGACAGAAAATTCTTGTGTCTGCTTCTAAATGATTATTTCTTAGTTCAAAAATTTCATGTATACGATTACCTCTAATCGCATAGCATTTTTCTAAATCATCAAAACCACCTGATATTAGCATTTGTTGCTCTTCGCTTAATGAAACGTATTTAAGGACATTTTTACAAAGAAACCGAATTAATTGAAGTTTATTTTTAGAATTCGTCAGTAACATCTTTATATCGCCTGTAATTTTAGTGTTCGCTTGAATAATAATATCAGTAGCTTGCATATCTTCTCCTCTTAGCAAAGATTCTGTATGTTTCACGCTTAAATCGTCATTTCTATCGAATACAATATCGACGCGATAAACATTAGGATGATTGAAAAAACTAATTGCGTAATTAAAAAATGTTTGAGCAAAGTCACCATAAGTATTGAACTTTGAATGTAATAACAAATGTACTAATACCATTCCGTCTATTATATGTGTTTTTAAATTTGATGAGAAATATACATCAGTGTAATTTATAGTACACTTGGTCCGTTTTTCTATTTCAGACATGATCGAGTTCTGATTTTTTACCTTTTTTGTAAAAACCACACTCATTTGCAATTGCTTTTGGATAATTTAACAATTCATAGGTAGCTATTTCATTGAAAGAAAATCCTCTTTGAATCATTAACATTATTAATTCTTGAGTATTGATAATTTCTTTGGATTCGCTAAGTTCCTTATTTCGTGTTTTATTTAACGTTTTTTTCTCGTAGTTACAATTTTTAACAACTACTCTCGGTAACGTATCAAAAATACTTTTTTTTTATTGATAAACCTCTCTTTTATAAAATTATTCAACAATATAATACCATTTACTTTAATGTTTAATAAATAAGAGCTATTTTCTTCAGCCACGAATTTACCATTAGAAATATTAAATAAATTATAACATTCTCTATCAGCGTTAAAATATCTTTGGTATCTAATTCTTCAATAATGTTACTTACATCTATATTATCTCTTTTTACTCGACTAGGTAAATTTTCTTTGTGACTAAAATAATTATTGTTGTCAGAAGAATCTTCGTGAAGTTGACAATAAGAAAGCAACGATTCATGAATCGAATTTTTGATAGGATACAACAAAGCCCATGATTGAACAAGACTCTCTGTCTGACTTATACCATACCAACCTCCGGCGATTGCCGATGATTTATTTTGTGTTTGTTCTAGAGCTAAGTCTCCACCAACTCCATTAAACTCACCTGCAGTTCTTTTGACTGAAGACATTCCTCGCCTTAAGTCATTTTCAACTGTACTTGGAATATTCAACATATGCTGCAGATAGAGTAATATTCCTCGAACGTACAGAGGGTGATTTAATGAAAATACGTAAGGCAGCATTTTCCGAGTCGATTTCAGGTGCAGATCAAAATTACCTTCTCGATCAGCTTTGATCGAATCCAATAAAATCTCGACCATTTGGCAATAGTTGTTAAAGTATAGGAAAGTTTGATCTTCTTTACATTTTAATTCGATGAACTTATTAAATTTTTCCAAAAAATGTATCGCTTCAATACGAAGATATTGAAATATTTCTCGAACTTTTGTATGATCTCTATCAATGATTGATTCACGCAGTGAATGAAATTGAGGAGATTTCAGTAGCTCTTTGAGTTCAGTCTTATTGCATGATTTAAAATATTCAAAAATTTGAATTGTTTTCAAACTTTCGTACAACAGTTTGTGGCATCTCACTCCTCTGTTGTAGTGCAGTCCTTTAAAAATACTTTGCAGAGTATTCTCACCATTAGTTCCAGTGTCGATTAATAGTTCTTCGATGCCACATCCTTCTAAATACTGACCCAAACAAGTAATCCACATTTTTTGTAAATGAAATGTACCTATTCTCATAACCATTTTAGGAATCGGATTTACTGGTTGTTGAATTAATTTTGCCAGTAAATAGATAGCCATATCAGCCGTTAGAACGCTGTATTCTTTACCATTGACTTCATTCAACTTGCTGTAATTGCTCATTGCCATAAATACAACATTACAATTTACAGGAGCATATGGAATTATTGAGCCAAATCCTACTATTGACAGTGGCTGATTGCTAGAACTGAAAATTTGCTGAAACCCAGACCAACCTGTAAAAATTAATTTTTAATAATACGAATTTCACAAATGATAAATTGTTCAAAAATATCCTTACTGGGAACTTCGACATCTTTTTTGAATTCAATAAAATTTTCACATAATTCCAATTTACTTAAAATCCACAGTAATTTGAAATCATAATAACCATGTGAATCGTCTATATTATTTATGTCCATGTAAACACTTGGATAAATTGGCTTGCTTAGCGTAAGTAAAAAATTATCAACTGACTGATAGCACAAACTATCAATATCAATATCTTGAATACTTTTATTCGATTTTAAGTGTACTTCATAATGCGAAATGTCTGACTTTTCTTGGTATAATACCATCGTTGTTACGTGCGTTGTACCTTTTCCATTCAAAGTTTCTTCCGAAAAATCATTGTTTTCAATAGCCCCGTGTAAAAACAATGTAGAATCCTTAACGATATTGAATGGGCTAACTACATTATTATCTTTTTTATTGTAAATAATTGATTTAATTAACAACTCATTTGACTTTTGTAAATCGGAGTAAGAAATACTATGTCCTAGTTTTGTTAATATATTAATAATGTGCTTCGATCTTGTTAAGTGATGAATTGTTTGTGCGAGAGCAATGTGCACATGTGTAGTAATTCCCATTGCATAACAACAATTCATAAAAATAGTTTTTGCACGTCGTAATTTGTTCGTGCTCATATCATTTTTGTTACAGAGCAATGATCTAAAAATAATTCCCAGGTAGGTGGTAATGAAAAATTTGTTAAAAATTTATCGATAATATTTTCATCGCAAATGTAGTCACTAATTTCCTTTATGCTCGATGAAGTAATTTCATTTTTCAATTGTTCAGCAACTGTACTGATGACATTTTTTTGATCACTTAACTCTCTTATTCGTTCAATAATATTGTTGAGCGGTACGTCACTTGCATACACCATCGCCGATTTTGCTGGATTTTTAGAGAAAGAAAACATTACATTATCACCGAATTCATCAATTAATAACTGTTTTGTTAATCTGTTCTCAATTGGATCTTTCAAATGAGCATTGATGCGACTAGTCAACTCGGTGAGTTCGAACGCAGAATTTTTGAGATCAACTATGTGCATAACTTTTTCAAACGCTTCTTTAATTTCGTTTTTATCAATCAATGAATCAGGTCTTCCAGGATTATTATCCTTTGTCGTATAAGAGTAATCAAGTATGCACTTTAAATGATATTTGAATTTCTGGGCAACTAAAGATTTAGCATTATATGTACTCAGTTTAGTAAATAAATCGTCTTGTTTTTTATTACACAAATTTAACCCATTAAGTCCGGGACGGACACTTTTTCGATACTTTTTTGAGGCGTTATATTTTTGTTGAAAATGGGGCCTGAAAAAATTGCGAATAAACATATTCTACGCAAAATTTAATGAACTTTTTGAATCCGGTGTCAGATTTTCGATATAATCAACCAGTCAAAAGTTATGGATATTTTTATCCAAAAAAACGTGGTTTTGAAAAAAAAAATTTTTTTTCTTTTCAAATTTTCACATGGAAATCGTTGAAGTCCTGGCGTCTCGGGTAAAAATTATGCGTCCATGGACCCTAAACTAAAAGTTATCGGGATTTAGATTGGAGAAAATAAAGTTTAAGTAAACAAAATGGCGGTTGGAACACCAAAATTTGTTTAAAAACTTCTAGAAAAATTATTCAAAAAAATCTGAAAAAATTCTAGCGTATTCTTTGATCAATTCTAAGAACTTTTTTATCAGTAAACTTTTCCCTTAAACCCTTATTCTTCGATATAAAAATTCCGCCACCAAAAGATATTGGAAAATTTTCGGAATTTTTAACTCGAAAAATAAGGGTTTAAGGAAAAAATTTTACGAAAGAAAAAGTTCTTAGAATTAATCACAAAATACGCTAGAATTTTTCCAGATTTTTTTGAATAATTTTTTTTAATTTTTGAAGATTGAAAATTTTGAAAAATCAAAAAAAAATTCAAAAAAATCTGGAAAAATTCTAGCGTATTTTGTGATTAATTCTAAGAACTTTTTCTTATGTAAAATTTTTTCCTTAAGCCCTTATTATTCGTGTTAAAAATTCTAGAAGTTTTTAAACAAATTTTGGTGTTCCAACCGCCATTTTGTTTACTTAAACTTTATTTTCTCCAATCTAAATCCCGATAACTTTTAGTTTAGGGTCCATGGACGCTTAATTTTCACCCGAGACGCCAGGACTTCAACGATTTCCATGTGAAAATTTGAAAAGAAAAAAAATTTATTTTTCGATTTCCATGTGAAAATTTGAAAAGAAAAAAAATTTATTTTTCGATTTCCATGTGAAAATTTGAAAAGAAAAAAAATTTATTTTTTCAAAACCACGTTTTTTTGGATAAAAATATCCATAACTTTTGACCGGTTGGTTATATTGAAAATCTGACACCGGATTCAAAAAGTTCATTAAATTTCGCGTAGAATATGTTTACTCGCAATTTTTTCAGGACCCATTTTCATCAAAAATATAACGCCTCAAAAAAGTATCGAAAAATGGTCCGTTCCGGACTTAATGGGTTAATAGTTTCTCTGCAGTGGTGCTGTTTGACAGTTGGGCTAGTTTTTTTGATGAAGATTTATACAATTTTTCACAAAAAATACAAACTGATTTGTTAACTGGACATCTTGCTCTTTTTTCTGTCGGCGTGCGTTCAAACGGGGACGTCGAATTTAATTGAACTTCGTTTATATGTATTTTCGCCAACTGCAATTCACGCGGTCTGATTTTTTTTTCAGTTGTGTATTGATACGTGGGTTAAATGAAAGACACTCGAGTAAGTGAGGAAGTAAGCGTGAGAGGCTCGGGTTGCGTGCGGAGAACGAATGCAACGAGGAACGAGCGCGAGCTCGCTACTCGCTCGACACCTGACCGGAGAAAAGCGCGGTCAGCAAATAGTTGTGTGGACGCCTGGCAGGCGACCCACGTAACACGGCTGAAGTTGGAATAGCACCGACCACGATGCTACTGCAAGTAATTAAAAACCGACTAACTGCATAGACGAGTCATCATATTTACTATATGTTTAGTTTGTGTTATCTTTTAACCGTGAGCCTCCGTTGCTTGATTTTATTAAATATTCATAATTTTACAATTATAATACAATTATAATAACAATTAGTTTATACATTTACTTGATGTTTTATCTGCTATTTTATAATTTTATTTATAAAATGCTTAGGTGGCGAGCCTGCGAGCGGATCAGGCTTATATCTTTCATATAATTAACAATAACAATTATTTTAATTGTCTATAATTTCCATTATTCTATTTCCAATTTTCCAATTCAATAATATATTTTATTGCTATGGTTGGCGAGCCTGCGAGCGGATCAGGCTTATTAATTTAAATCTAGATCATATAAAATTTTCATTTATCTATTTTTTTGTTTGATGATTATGGATCATTCTTTCTATATTTGCTTTTTATTATTTCGGAATACTTTATTTATTATATCTCATGCAACGATCACTAGGGTTCTCTACTTGCAATCGTGCATTTTTCATTTCTTGGGCAAATGTACGTATGTATGAGTATATGTGTGTAATTTTATGGAGTTGTTTAAAATTGCCTGCTGGTGAGGCTCGTTGGAAAGGATGCCTTTTGATCAATCATTTCTATTTTAGTATTTTTTCTTTTCATGTAGCCCTTGATTCCTTTTTGATTCGCAGGGTGTGTGTCTAGTATCTTGTATTAATAACCAAGTATCCTCCTTAAATATCTGTGCTTGAATGGGTGAATTGCAAGACTTGATTTTTATTAATTCCTTTAATATGTAGGACGTGAAGGTGCTCCAGCTTGACAAAAATCGGTCAATTTTATTCTCCCTGGATCTCGATTTGCTGCTACCTCTCCGTCGTATACGTGTTTGTTTTGAATTTCCTGGGAGGGAATCTCGAGTTTATGTTTTCCAGCACATATATTTTTATCTTGGAATCCCTGGGGAGGAGCTCGAGCTTACATTTTTCAACCCATATAGCGGCGGCTGATTAGGCGATGGGAATATAGATGGTTGAGTAGGTATTTGGACTGATTGTGTTTGTTTCATAATGTATATGAGTGAGTATAGTGTAAGGCCCATTACATCAATTATTTCAATTAATTTATATCAATTTTGCTTCAAAGTTTGATCCATAATTATCATACTTAATATTTCCTATATTAACGGCAACAATGTTTATCAGTTTGCTTCCAACACTGATCTATACAATTTCAAATTTTAATTTATATTCCATTAATCAATTATTATTAATTTTGATTCCAAAATTAATCCATCATCATACTGAATATTCTTTCATTGGCAATAACAATTTCGAATATCAAATACTACTATTTTAAATATTACTATTTTATATATTACTATTAATAATACTATTTTAGATATTAATTTTGCTTTCAAAATTAATTCATAATTATCATACTTAATACAATTTTAAGTATCGATTTTGCTTCCAAAATTGATTCGTTACTTCAATTTTTAAATTATAACTTCGTTAATCCATTATTTAACTTAACTATATTAATTTTGATTCCAAAATTAATTCATCATTATCATAATAATACAATTTTAGATATTAGTTTAGCGTCCAAAATTAATTCATTATTTCACTTTTTAAATTATAACTTCGTTAATCAATTATTTAAACTTAACTATATTAATTTTGATTCCAAAATTAATTTATTATTATCATAATAATGCAATTTTAGATATTAATTTTGCTTCCAAAATTAATTTATACTTAACATATTATCTTGTATAATCATTCAATAATAATAGAGTAAGTAAGATAGTAGGCATTAATTCGTCTCGTTCCATTATGAGAGAGTTGTTGATTTTTCCATTTCGGCATATAGCTGTAACAGAAAGCAATATATAAATCGCGTTCTTCCCGTCTTCCGATCTATTTTGTTTTATCATTTCATAAAATTTTCTTATTTTCTTTTTTTATTTAAATAATTCATAGCGATAAATAAGTTGATACTATATCGTATATTTCCCTATTTTGTTGCTTATGGATCCCTCGATAGATCCCATGCTGATGGATCTTGTGCTGATGGATCTTGCTTGAGTCCTATAGTGACCTCGTGGTGCTCTAATTTCTTTCAGATTGAATTCCGTGTCTCGTGTACGGGACCCACGATTATCAATGCCGCGGAGATTGTTTCTAGTATTGGTATTATTATTATTATTATTTGCACCTGTGAACATTCTAAAACATATTAGTAATCGGGCTCCCGAGAGAGCTAATGTATACACAATTCCGGTAGACACTATTGCTATTAGTAACCACCAAATGTATTTCCAGAAGGTATCGGTTTCGGTTTTCCCGGTATCGAGGGGTTTAAAGGTGGCTATAGCCCGTGCTTCACTAATTATCCTATTAATGTTTTCCCCTTCGGCTAAATTATCATAATTGCCTCTATATTGATACCTCTTATAATTTTTCTGAATTGTTTTCATAGTTAAATTCTCCCGGAAAGGCAAAATACCTAGAAAATCGCTAATATTTAATCTCATATCTGTAAAAATAGTTATATTATCTCCGTATGTAACAAAATCTTGAGTCGCCTGCAGTGTGGTGTCAGCAGTATGTGCTGTGCAGCCCGGTTCCAAACTTATTGTACCGAGTCCTGAGAGTGTCCTGGCGACTCATTATGCTACAGTGGATAAAAATCGTTTCGTCCGATGGCGTGGAGAATAGCCATTTATTTGTCTTTCTTAACTGCGCCCAAAAGGTATTTTTCATATCTATAATTCGAATATCACATATCTCTTCAATGTTAGCGCTACCCTTACTATGTAACTGCACCTCACATGGGGAAGCGTCATTTATTTGGTGTGATGGGGCATTATGGCTGCATATGTAGCTGCCGTGTATCTGCTTGCATCTATCTAATTGACGCTGTGATACATGCATATACGATTCCAAGTCGTTTGTTATTAATAAAAATTTCGATTGTGGCCAAATATATGAGAACGAATTTTGTATTATATTATCAAATCTATTTACAGGTATGGCTGTAAATTTCACAAGGGTAAATAATTGTTTATTTGTTATGGGGGTATCTATAAAGTAAATGAGATATGGTGATTTATAGAGGATAGTGATTCTTGCAATTTTTAGTAAGTCGTACACAGTGTTATTCTTGGGTGTAATTTGTACGTCGGGGCTAATTAATTTGGTTAATTTATATGCGTCGTTCGTCAGTGTATTAGGTATTAGACGGGGGTGGATTACACCCTGTCTAGCGAATAAGACTGCATTGGTTATTAGCTCCGCGTCCATTCGTAGCTGTGTACATTTCGTAAGAAAGATAGTTATCAAATTGTTAATCATAGTCTCTTTTTGTTTGTTATTATGATAGTTTATGAGCGCTTCAATTTGATAATGCATTTTATCCACCTCGCTTGTTATTGCATGAAGCTTGGTGTCAATTACCTCGGTTTGGTTTGCAAACAATGCCGCTGAGTTCGTGTGTCATTGGCCGAGGTCTCGATCCACGATTGAATACGCTCCTCTGCGAGATCATCGAGAGTGCCAAATAATAAGTTGGCTACTCTACCCAAAACTGGTACTAGTGATCTCTTTTTCCTTATGTGACCTTGTTGTGGGTCGATTGTAAAGAGTAAGTCATGAGTTATTCTTAGTGCAGCGTCCCACGGAAGCTGCGCCTGTTTTAATATATCGGCGCTCGCGCATGTATAGTTGCATAGATGTGTCAATTGCACGTATATATTGAGTAGATCCTTAGGTCCATTTAATAGATCTGTCATGTCGATACGCTGTATGGTCTTCCAATTTGAATCAGACATAAGTGTTGTTCCTACCCATTCTATAAGTAAGCCCGGGTTTTTATTTATATTTTGTATGGATACATAACTTCCTCCGCAGATAATGTTTAAGCAGCTGTAATTCGTATAAATAATTAAAATTTGAATATAGCCAAAATAATTTACAATAATATAGTATATATAATCATTCGATACTAATCTTTTTATCTATATTATTTCGCGCAACTTCAGCGAGTATCGCGGCTGACGTTAAGAAAAATTAAAAAAAAAAATAACTCACGTGCGGCCAATGCCGTGAAATACGGTGCTTAGTGGACAATTATTTGAAATCATTTGAAGGAGACAGGTGGCTTGCTTTTGGCATTATATATATACTTTAAGCGAGTCTTTGTTTCAAGTATGCATCTCAAATTTCGCCGGCACCGCCGGTGCATACGACTTATGCTACGAGCTACTGCTTAGTTTTACTGTGGCTTTCGCTGCGATCACTTCTATCTCCTTAATTTCATTTTTCCTTATTTAATTGAAAAAAAATGTCGTCCAAACGTCGCGTTATAGTGACAATTCCAGTGGGTGGTGGTAACCTATTTACCATCCAGACCAGGAAGAGCGCCGTCGAATTTCTAGTCGGCACCAGCATTATCGTGAGTACCCCAATACATGTTTAATACTTTTCCTAACCTTCCAACCTTAATCTTTCCTCATAATAATCCCTTGCCAGCTGCCATAATTATATTAAAATCTGCTTGTGATTTAATTCCTTTTTTGTCTATATTTGTTACAGAAATCGTACGACAAGTACGAGCGCTGCCACGTCGAGTGGTGGGACGTTGAGGTCGGCGAGACGGCGCCGATCTGCAGTTCATGCGGCAGGCCTACCGATACTCCGGGTTACTATGTGTACGGCCCGTTACACATGTAATGTGCAAGGCCGATATGTAACTTTAGTCTTATGTTTTTTTTCCAATAAATAATTATATTCAACATTTAATAATAATGATCAATGTTTAATCATTTATTTGCCTGTCATCCCCAGTTCCTTATTATATTTTTCTTTTTCTATCTTTTTTTTTCTTCTTTTTTTTTTTTCACGCGCGATCATTACCGATTTTTCTGACGAAGAAAATTTCGGATTGATGGAAAATCCAAAATCGAGGAGACATTGCTTATAATTCAATTTCGATGCAATTGTAGTCTTTATAAAATAATATAGGAAGTGTCGCATTGAATGAGAAATTTGAAACCATGACGCTTGAGTTAAGTTTATACCGATCGCCGTCATTATATATAAACGAATACATACTTCGTGAAACATAAATGAGTATCATAATTCGCGTGTCTCTGTATCTGTAAGCACCTGCACAACAGACCCATCGCGCACGAGACGTCTCTTTCGATCGTACGTTCTAAAGTACACGACAATAATATAATAACGAACCGCAACAGAGTTCTTGGAATACAATTATTTAATGCGTACCCGTAATTAGTCTTTCTAATCATAAAAAAAAATCAAATAAGTTACTATATGCTATGGCTCGAGAGGTGCACCGCGCACACGTTATCCTCATCAAGTAACTCATTTCCAGTAGCAATTCAATACAAATACAACTAACTCGATGATAATAATTTTCTTCCATATTTCGCACAACTTCAGCCAGCGCTGCGGCTAAAGTTGGAAAAAAAACTTTAAAAAAAAAGAAATTATCCAAGTAATTTCAAAAAATTAAAAATAATCCAATTTTTAATACAAATTTCAATATAACATTAATTGTATGTGCTGCAAATTCTCTCTTCCACTTTGGTATCGTGAGCGTGGCGAGTCATACTATCCTTTTAAAATACGACTCTGACTGCGAATTAAGCTTCGGGTTTCGCTTCGCTCGTGATGCTAAAGTCGGGGCGAGCCTCAATAGCATTCATATAAAAAAATTCCATTTGACTTGAGTGTAACACGTTACCCGCAACATTCTTCCTCGTCCGTGGTTACCATCATCCGTAATTTTAAAATATTTTATTATCCGCGAAAGATATTTCGGGACTCTGCATAATTTTTACCGTATAATTATTATAGCGCCTCTACATATTGATGTATCTCTGATAAGTTGTGGCTAATTAATCCGAGGTGGCCAAAAGTCCTACTTCCTCTAGGCTACGCGTATGGCGAATTATTTTTGCCGATGGGGTGGAAAATATTTAGCTTCCAACAATTTCCTCCAATTGCGCCCCTGTATTATTTCCACTCAAATCTGGCGGGTTGATCGAATCTGCCCGCTCGATTTTATCTATATGTACTCTCTTTTCTGTGCCATTGCATAATAAAATTACATTCTTTAGATTATGATCCACTTCCTTAATTTCAAAGGGACCTTTGTATCTTATTCCGAATTTGCCTATTTGTGGTTCTTTTAATAAAAATACTAATTCACCTGGACGGAAATGTTTTACATTCAATTTCCTATCATAATAAAATTTCGACCTATATTTAGCTTGTACTATATTCATCGCTGCGAGCGTTTGTACATGTGTTAAGGGGGGAAAGGTACCTTAAACCTACATTTATAAAAAATTTATTAAAAATAAAGAGAATAAATTTTTTTTGGATTATACAGAGAAAACTCTGTTTTTTCCACTCTTTTTCCAACGTTTTTCACTCAGGAATATGAAAATTAAGGTCCCAGTCACCATAGAACCCTCCTCGATGAAGCAAGCCCCCAGTCCTGGGAGGTACCCCTGTGGCGTAGGATCCAGCTAGAACCGATGATTCAATCCTGATCATTGGGGTCTCATTTTGTTCATTAGATATGTGGTTACAAACGCAAGCACTTTCAGATTTTTTAATTAGTTATACCCAATTTGCCAGCCACTATACACATTTATTCATTAATATCATATAATAAAATACAATTATGCTAGGGATATAGCCTAAAAAAAGTACAAATTTTGTCCAATACCTATGAAAGTGCTTGCGTTTGTAGCTATTTTTGTGTAGAACAACTCCTGAAAGTTTCAGCTCAATTGCTCAAACGGTTCACATAGAAAGTTACGGCAACAGAGCAATTTTGAGATGAAACGTAACTGCCCAAAAGTTGAAAAAAACAAAAATACACCAATACATGTCATAATGATTCTCTCATGTCACTGAGGCTGCTTAAAATTTTTTGGACAATAAAAAACAGTAATTAAATTTGAATTTTCAACATATTGGACCCACAAGGATAATGTTCAATTACCCTAGACAGCCACACAAAGCCAAATGCGCCAATTTCATTACTACATTTTATAATTTGTATTAAAATATTAGTATACGCTAATATGGGTTTTATGTGGAAACTGATAACTAAGTTTATTATGTCCAAATCAATTTTTCACACAAATATGCACAATCTCATATAAGAACTTGAACCCAGTCCTCTACCATTCACTAACATTCATAAAACATTAATCACTGGATCTATAATTGGAAATAAAATCACTCAAAATTGATCAATTATCACTAATCTTGTTTATCACATGCAACAAACAATAATATATATGATGCAGTCATGTACACATACATAAAGTACAGTGACATACATATACACTGATGTATATATGTCAATTTACATATGTACTGCTGTACTTTTTGAATTTGAAGTGTCAAAAATGTCACATTTTCATAAAAAGCTATTGGAACTTCTTCATAGCTTTATTATGAAACACTATGTGGAGTTGGAAAGATATAATTGCACTCTACATATACTTTTTTCACCTTCAAAAAAATGTAATTTTTAGCCATTGGAAAATCAAGATAGCAGACTGTTGTTGACATTTGATCCGGGCTCGCGCACGAAATTGAGAGAGACAGTAGATATACCGAAATCACGTGCTGCGAGTGGTGGCGTTACTGTACACCTACATCCATGTACACAAACAAATTTCTGCTGGATGCATTATAACCTAAGAATAAAACGAGTAACAGATGGCGCTACCAACTTATGAAGATCCGGAGATTCATGAAAGAACGGCAATGTTTTTTTTTGTCGTTTTATTCATGCTGTAATAATCATAAAAGTATCGGTACTAAATAGGCTGTACCTCTCGATAAAATCAAAATTAAAAAATTCTGAATACGGTACTGGAAAGCTGAGAAAAAATCCTATTGGAAAAGTCAATAAGCAAAAAAATTTTTTTTTGAAATTTTAGGTACTTTTCCCCCCTTAACTCTGTAATTGTATCTATAATATAATCATCATATGAGTAAAAATCTTTAAGGGGTGGGAAGCTTGTTGGCGTTCTTGATTTGAATCCAGTTAGTATTTCGATAGGCGAGAAACCCGTGGCTTCGTGCTCGGTGGCATTATATGCATGCTGTGCTAGCGGTAGGCAGTCATCCCATTCGACTGTTTCGCTTGTAAATTTGTTTAAATATTCCGTTAGGGTGTGATGCATACGCTCAATTGCGCCATTAGACTGAGGCCTGTACCCGCAACTGCTGTATTGCTTCCTCATAGAGTAAGCTCTGTGATAGGCTTGCAAACGAGATTTTGAACCAGACCTCGTAGGACAATTTGGTTTACATATTTGTAAACTTGATTGAATTCTCAACAAATGTCCGTATGTATGTATGTGTGTGTGTATGTGTGTGTGTGTGTGTGTGTGTGTGTGTGTGTGTGTGTGTGTGTGTGTGTGTGTGTGTGTGTGTGTGTGTGCGTGTGTCCGAGGCAAAATCTTGAAAATGTTACGGTGGATTGTACAAATTTCAATTGCATTCATTGTCTTTTGTAGTATTAATGAGGCCAGAAAAGGTTTTTTGGCAGTAGACGGGAAAAAAAATTTTTTTTTGAAATTTTTTGAAATTTTTTTTGTAAATTTGAAAAAAAAATTTTTTTTTTCATTTTTTCACGTATGAATGCCGGAATTTCCACTATTTTTTTGTGTCGTCATGAAAGAAGAGCAGCTAAGCTTTAATTTAAGACCAAAAAGATAGAGATTCACCGAATATTATGAAAATTAACGACTCGAAATGAACAGTTGTACTTTTGCTTCCTCATAGAGTAAGCTCTGTGATAGGCTTGCAAACGAGATTTTGAACCAGACCTCGTAGGACAATTTGGTTTACATATTTGTAAACTTGATTGAATTCTCAAAATGTTCGTATGTATGTATACACGGCCTTTTGACTAAGATTTTTTCGTAAATTTGGAAAAAAAATCTTTTTTTTTCATTTTTTCACGTATAAATGCAGGAATCCATGATTACAGGAAATGTTATGGTGATTTTTAAATAAATATTTAATTTTTTATACAAAAACAATATTCATTATTTAAAAAAAAATGTAATTGGTATTTTTTTATGAGGAAGCTCTTTGCCAATGAATTGGCAGCGGTTTTTATCTTAAATACCTCAGCTAAATCCGCCAGCAGCTTGTTCTGAAAGTGCGTGCCCTGATCTGTCACTATTGCCTTCGGGGGTCCGAAGTAACAAATTACTTTCTCGACTAAAGCTTTCGCCACTTCCCGTGATGTAGCTCGTTTTACTGGTGTTAAAATAATAAATTTACTGAGCCAATCTTGCATGGTTAGTACATAATGATTCTTTTTTGATGAATGTTTAAGAGGCCCGTAAAAATCCATAGAGATTTTATCGAACGGTTTTGATGGCGTGTCAGTGATTGCCATAGGTAATTTTGTTTTTACCCTGATGACCTTTTCTGTTTGACATATATTACACCTTTTAACAAAACTATGAACATCGGGTCTCATATTGCGCCAATAAAAATCTCCTGCGAGTTTCTTAAGTGTTCCATTTATACCACGATGTCCACCTGATGAGGACTCGTGATATTCTTTAATTACGCGATATCTATCTTCTACCCGAGGTACAGGTAGATTATTTGTGTAAAACATAGCCTTAATTTTTGAACTATTAAAAATCAAATTAAATTTTTCTATAAAATACTGCCAGTCATTAATATTTAAAATTTCTAAATCTCGTATAATACCTGCATGGTATATTTGTTCTTTAAACATATATGATTTTAGCTTCGCTATTACTTTCAATAGATCTTTCCTCATACATTTATCATTCACTTTTTTATAAATAAGCAAAAATTTGTATTAACGCTGTTTCGCAAGACTAAGATATCTCCTATTTCAAATTTCCTGTTTTGAAAATTTTCGTATGAAATATAATTTCGTTCTAATAGTGCTTGAATAATTTCTGTATTCATAAAACATGATGTTGTCATCACAAAAATAAAATGATCATTGTATTTGAATGGGTGATCTCGCGAAGTTAGCACTCCTCCGAAGATCGTATCTTTTCCGCTGAGCCAAGGTGGTTTGTCGCGGGGAGGTCTCGCTTTGGCCACGATGTAGTGGCGTAAAGCACTATCCTTCGTTATTTGAATCTGCTCATCTGGTGGCTCAAAGCCTTTTGTAGTCTCTTTATCATGGTCATTTGAGCGCTCTATCATTGATAATTTATCTGTGACTTCATTGCATTTTCCATCTAGCTGGAGTGAATTTTCCGATTGATTATCGACCGACTTTCTGGCCCTGTCATAATTTTGCAGATGTAGCTGATCTAAAGGTGAATTTTCGTTTTGATGCTGTTCGGATCGCACGTCGTCCGGCGGCTCATATAGCATGTCATTGCCGGTGTCGTATTGCTCACGTGTCGTTATTTTACGCGACTCTACGCCTTCGATAGTGGCCATGGCTATCGGTATGTATGGAGTATAATGAGCATCGGCTAAATGTAAGTGTATGAATGGCTCGTTCATGCCACGACAATCCTGCAATAAGTATATTCACCGTTATCATTCCTGAAATGAATGCATATATTCTTGTTGTAGACACTTGCAAAAATGTAGGCACAGTCGACATTCCCGAATTCTGTTGGCGAGGACAGAATTCGTACCGCTTCGACGTCATTTCCGCAGGTCTCGATGAATGGTGAATCGAGAAGTTTCCTGCGCAATTCTAATGCTGACATATCTAGGTTACATATTTTTATCAATGAATAAAATAAACAATTTCCGCGTGGTTTTTGGGGGATATCATCAGTCCTTATAATAGTTGCTGTGGCATCGGCGCATTCCTCGTGAGCGTAATATACTAATTTGCCAAACCCCTGGTTAAAACCATCCCCACATACGCTGTCGTCGTGATTCTGTTGCAGAAATTGTGGTGATTCGGGACCTTTGTCAAAAAATTCTTCGACATTACTAAATAATTGCTGATGATTTTGAAAATCTTGGTTTATTACATGCTGAGTTGGTAAAAATTCATAATTTTGAAGAGAGTTGGGCTGGTTACTTTGCTGTTCTCCTTGGCTGATACCTTGTGTAGGTATATCATTTAATTCCCAGATGTTAATTTGCAGGCCCTTCTTCCCATCTATATCTCCTTCTTTAATATCCACTCGTAACTTTGACGATAAATTCCTTGCAATCTCTGGTAGAGACCGACGTATGAATTGTATAGAGTCGGCGTGGCTTACTATGGAGGTGTCATTTGCACGCGTAGTATCAGGTAGCCGCGCTCGAGGCTGTGACGCGTATGAGGGCGATGGCCTCATGACGTCACTCACATGAGCGGATTTATCACTTGAAATTGTAGCTTTGCAGTCGCTTACCTCATGAGCATTCTGCTTATCTGCAATTTGTTCGTTTGTTATGCTTGGTGATGCTACTCTATTTGCACTCGCAGTGTGTGTAGACTGCGCCTGATCCGCCGGCGATGCAGCTGTTTCGGCGTGCGCCTTTGGCCTTCGTGCGCTCTGTATAATGTTGGCTATTTTTTCTTTCGCTCTTAGCTTAGCCTTGCGCGGCCCTGAAACGACCTTCATGCTGACGTCACTATCCGATGTACTGCATACCGAGCAAGAGGACGGTGACTTTGTTCGACGCATTTTTATATGTGGCTGACGAAGCATATCGCCTCCGCTACACGACCCGTCGTCTGATTTCACCTTTTCGTCCTCTGATCTTCCTTCTATTTTTAACGCTTTTTTTTTTCTCTCGTCGGGCCCGAACTTTAAAAATCCGACCCGGCGGATGATCTTTTTCTTCTGCAAGGACGTTTGTTTCTTCTTCTTGTTTGTCGGCAAGCTCATATAGTTGTGCCCTGGGTAATTCAGTGATATCATCCCCTTGTCTAATGACGGGGTTGCGGCTGAGGGCATCAACGTTGCTATTCACTAGCCCTCGTCTATAGACGATGTCGAATTCCTAACCCCTTAGCTCCGCTTTTAGTCTATTAAAGCGTAAGTCTGGCTTCCGCGTCTTGCTGAAGTGGACTAGGGCTTGATGATCGGTCACTACTGAATTTCCTACCCCATAAGTAATAGTAAAACTGTTCTTTGCCATAAACTACGGCTAATAATTCTTTGTCGTATGTGGGATATCTGAGCTCGGCGCTTTCAAACAACGTGATGCGTAGGCACAGGCGTGATCTTTGCCTACTTCGCCTTGGCCTAGTATTGCTCCAATGGCGTAATCACTGGCATCTGTAGTGAGGATGAACGGCTTGCTGAAATCTGGTGTTTTCAGTACGGGGTAGTCACATAAGCGATGAACTAAATCTTTGAAGGCTTTTTCTTGCTCTTCGCCCCATACGAATTTTTCTGTTTTCGTAGTAGCTTTTGAAGAGGTCGGGCTATTGTTGCATATCCCTTGATAAATCGCCTATAGTACCCTGTGAGACCTAAAAATTGTTTTACCTTCTTGGCGTTGGTTGGCGCTGGATAATCGCGCATTGCTTCTATTTTTGTTGGGTCTGGTTTAATCTCACCATTGCCGACTATATGGCCCAGGACCTTAGCTTCCTTCTTCAACATTTGGCACTTTGATGGCTCTATGGACATGTTGGCCTTTGCGAATCTGTCAATCATTCGTTTGAAACGGCCGTTATGCTCTTCTAATGTTTCGCCGTGTACCATTACATCATCTAGGTAGATTTCCAGCTCTGTGCCCTGTAATCCTGCGAGGGCGAGACTCATGGCTCTTGAAAAAATGCCAGGAGCACATTTTAATCCCATGCCCATACGCTTATATTGGTATACGCCATCGGGTCCAGCAAATCCTGTCTTGTATGCTGAATCCTCATCCATGGCTATTTGGTGAAACCCACTTCGTAGATCTATGCAGCTAATGTAATTTGCTGAAGCTAGACGTTCCAGAATATCCACTGTCAATGGAATAGGGTGGCAGTAGCCCTCTGTCATTTCATTTAGCTGTCTAAAATCCGTGACGAGTCGCCACTTTTTGTTTCCACTCTGATCCACCGTTTTCTTGGGCACTATCCATAATGGGCTCAGCCACGGAGTCGTAGATTTTACGATGATGTCGCCTTTCAAAAGTTTATCAATTTCCTTCTGCATCTGCTCCTTAATTTTTGGTGGATATCTGTAGTGCTTTGGAGCGAATGGCTTTTCCGATGTCGTTGTTATTGAGCATGTGATAACATTGCTAATTGGGAGTGGCTCGCCATCTAATCCAAGACGAAGGGTTGTGTTCTATCAACTCTTTTACTGCTACTAGCTCCTCTTCACTACAGCCCTCTGTGTCCATTAATTCAAATATTTTCTTTTCCTTCCTTCTAGTGATAGGGTGGACTGTTGCTTAGAGGGTGTGTTCTCGGCTGCTTATCAGTAGCTAGAGAAAAAATAAATGAGTCCTGTAAATTATTGCTGTCCTCACCAGCATCAATATTTCATGTGCACCTACCGTTTCGCAGGGTATTAATTCTACCCATGGTGTAGGGATGCTAAGAAAATTTTCTGTAGTATTTAAACATTCTGCGAAAATCCAGCCATCTCTGTTTTGTGCCACAAAATTACCAAATAAAATTCCGTCTTTCAGGTGCTGTAAGGGTACCCATCCAACAGGTTCATCGTTAAAGGCGCGAGCTTTGATCACTTTGCGCATGCGCGGCGGCAAGTCAATACTATCTTTATTGAAGAAGGGTATTACTTTATTATCGAGCATTAATTTTTGCTCTGCAGCATCTATTATGCCCTTGTATTTATTTATAATGTCCCAGCCTAATAACCCGTCCATCGGAACGCTGCTGGGTACAATATGTAAGATGCATTCAAGGCCCTGTAAGTTGACCTTGATACTGCCTAAAGTAATACAAGCTCCTACGATAATGCCTTGTATTCTATAAATTACCGTCGTGTTTGCTGCCTCTGCGAATAATGCATTTACTGCGTCCTCTTTTATTATTGATACTTCAGCACCCGAATCTATGAAAACTTACTTGGGCTCCTTGAAAAGGAGTCTTCAACCCACTCAATCAGTGGCGGCTGTCTCTTCGTTAATGCTAAATTGATTCTTGCATCCTTATACTTAATTTCTGCACCCTTCTGCTCGGCGCCTGAGGACTGCTCCGAGCACTCTACTAGTTTTTTGGCTGGGGATTTTCATGAGGGCCCGAGGACTGCGCTTGGTCGTTGTGACTTGAATCCTTTTTTTGATCGTTCTTCTGACTTCCATTATTTTGAGAATGAGATCTATCGTTCCCTCCTCCACGCCTATTATCATTACCGCCCTCGTTGCATGACCTATTGTTATTACAATGATGATTATTGCGATAATGATTTCTATTGTTATTATTGTTTGAGCTATTATTGCTCTTATTATTGGAATCGCCGTTGCTATTACCTGTCCTTATATCACTTTCGTTGCTTGAGTTTGTTGACGGTGCAGAATTATTATTGTTATTAGACGTACCGCGCAACTCGCGTTCAAATCCAGCATTCTTTTGCTGTATGATTTGCCTTTTGGCAATACTGACACCGCAGTTTTCCTTCGTGTCAGGATTTCGTGTGGCGTTCACCTCGGGATGTTGTGGGACGATGCACTCGACCCAGTTTGCTGCGAAATTCCTGGTACTATTGGCAATCCCGGCATTGCAAAACACGCGCCTGTTGTCGATCTTATAGTTAACTCTCTTTCAATATCGACTGCTCGCCTTATAGCTTCTTGAAGGGTTATCGGTATTTTATGTCGTACCAAGTTTTGCAAGGGCTCCCGCAGGCCATACAAGAAACACGATAATATGTTCCTCTCGATTGCCCTCAGTGACGACTCGCGGTCAATCGCGTCTATATCAGGGGCCATGGAATAAGTGATGCGAATCCTATTGTATAGGAGCTGCACCCGTGACCCAAAGTCTCTGGCAGATTCGTCTTTTCCCTGCCTCGCTGTGCCTAGTTGCAGCGAGAGAGACTCCGCTATACCTCTATTACCGAATCTATCCTTCAGATCAGCTAATAAGGTATCAGCTGAAGGGTATGATATAAGCAACCCTACGTATACTTCCGCTTCTCCTATCAATTTTGATTCGAGGGATTGAATTATATCTAGCTCGGATTGGGGGAACGCTGTTACCGCGCGTTGGACAGCCTGACAGAATAAGGGTAGTCTTTCGGGTCGGCCGTCGAACTTTGGAATATTTTTAAGAGCGTCGGTAAGCTGACTTCGCGCCGGGACATATGCTCCGCTTTCGCCCAATCGAGGTTGCGTACTATTGTTACAATTATTCCAATAGGGATTTGGGTTGTATGGGTAATATGGAAATGGGTGTGTTGGGTGTATGGGCGAGTTGCATGGGGGTGGTGGGAGGTGTTGATTATCTTGCATAGTAGGGTTTGCCGTGGAATTAAAAGGCAGACAACTATCTCCCGGGCTCTCCTCGGTATCTTCGTTATTTGTGTTATGTTGCCCGTGAGAAGACGCCCCTGTCGCATTTGCCCTATTATCAACGTGAGGTGATGACGGCTTTTGGAACGAATTTTCCGGAAAGTATCTACTGAGCATCGCTTTCCTTTCCTCCTCAGAGCAATTATCTAAATAGCGCGTAGTTATTATGACTTCTGGTGTAGCGGTGTCGCTACGCGTGTCAGATTCCGCGTCCGTCATTATCAACGTTTTTACTCACGCCCGATTTAAAAATATTTTTGAATTCCATTCGCGTACTAACAATAAAACTTATATGTTTGATATTTTTTTTTTTTTTAAAAACTTTCGTATAGCTTTATAGTGAAAAAAGGTGTAATTACTTAAAAGGTGATGAAAGTGTGTCACCGCTCTCTCGGTCAACGAACCCGTAGCAATTATTTATTTTGTATACTTTTAATATTTTAATAATAATGCACACTTACCTCAAAAGTATCAGTATCTTTTCCATTTTCTGATTTTGGCTTCCTTTACTATTTTATGAATAACCGCTGTAGTCGACCAATCCGATAAGTTTCTCGTGTGGCTGTTGGTATATAATTCGCGAAAATAGCTCTCGCTTGTGAGAAAAATATAATTCGCGAAATTTGAGAAGTACACGCCGCGCAAGAAGACACTTATCGGACGCACCTAGCACCAATTGATACGTGGGTTAAATGAAAGACACTCGAGTAAGTGAGGAAGTAAGCGTGAGAGGCTCGGGTTGCGCGCGGAGAACGAATACAACGAGGAACGAGCGCGAGCTCGCTACTCGCTCGACACCTGACCGACGAAAAGCGCGGTCAGCAAATAGTTGTGTGGACGCCTGGCAGGCGACCCACGTAACAGTATTTAGCATAGCACTCTGTATGCCAAGTAAAACATTGTTTTGTTTTCTTGGGATCGTATAAATTATGAAATCGATCGGTGACTTCATCTTTTCGTCGATCACATGCACTCTTGAGCGCATTAAACGAATTTTTTCTTGGTTTACTCACAACAGCACCGCTATTTGGACAAAAAAGACACTTTTGTTCACTGTTTTGAAATGGCAGAAGTGATATTGGCATGATTAACAGTTATCACTATCGATAGTTAAACAATATGGCATTAACTTTTAATAGAACACAGAAACTACGTAGCGAATATAGCAAGTCTATACATGCACAAAGCGAGGTGTAAAAACAAAAGACTCTCGCCGCTCGCATCTTCGTTCGCTCGTCGCATGCGAAACGTTGGCGTGCACAACCGCCCGGCCGCGTGGTAGCCAAATCGCGCGAAATAAAACGCGGGGTAAAATTGATTTATCATTGAAAATCCCGGAAAAAAACCATGGTACTTGATAGAGGGATGTTTGAAGATTAAAAAAGAGCGCGGGTAAAATCGAAAACATTGTTTTTTCATGTAGTTTTATGCAATTGAAAATGGCAAAATTAGCGATTTTTTTACTTTGAATCGCTTATAACTCGTAAAATATGCATTTTAGAGAAAATTACCAAGAGTAACTTTCTCTTTAAAATGGTCCAAATTACCTAAAAAAATAGGTTTCAGGTGCTAATTTTCAATATTTCTTCATTTGTTTAAAAAAATTAGTTTAAACAAATTGGTGCGGGAAAACTCAGGGGTAAAATTGGTTTCCACATTCAGGGTGTCATTACCGAGGGAATGACGTAAAAATTATCCATTAGACTATTTTTCCCACGTTTGCGACGATTTCGCCTCGACTACCAATTTCGAGATGCGGTTCGGTCTTGTTGGTCTCGGTAGTGAATTTTTTCATCTGCTCAGCTCGTCTCCTTCTTGGCCTGAAACCTACTCTACGAGAAAAAAACGCGCAATCTCATTCATCCGTGCATTCTCGTGGCGAAAAATCTCCACGCGTCTCGCCGGTGTACGGGCTGCCTTCGGTCAGGCGCGACGTTCGGGTTCGCGGGCGTGTGCTTCGTCACAACACATAAAATTTTAAAGAGATACATGTTACTAGAAAAAAGTTACAGCCTATTGAAATCTTGAAAAAGCGCTCTTTTTCACGATGTTGATATCTTTAAACAGCTGTAACTCCGTCGAAAAATACATTTCAGATATTGCAAAGGTTGATACATCAATCCAATCGTCTTTTACATCCATTTAAAAAAAGCTTAAAAACGACAACATTGCAATTTTTCATCCCCCTTCAATGCCAACCCGTAATCGGGGGTGTGGTTATCGAGCTCTACATAACTTTTTCATGAAAAGTACATGTCTTGACTTAAAGAATCCGACCCTCCGGGTTGGAGAATATGCTCTAGTACCAGAGTTAAAACTATTTGAATAATACGCAAAAATACGTAAAAACGGCTATTTTTGGACCTTCGAGGGGCCCCAAGGCCTCTCTTGCAATGGCTGGACCCTCGGTGAACTGCAGTGCCTTATGTTGTGTCATGTGGGACGGCAAGGCCCCCACCTATTATGACAAGTAGTATTAACGGAGTAATGAGCACAGCTCATTAGTAGTAGTCCAACGCTGAAGCGCATCGCATCTACGGACTTCGGCCCCTCCCCTCTCGGCAACTCAAGTCTAATTCATTGTCTCAATCTTATTTATTATCCTTACCCCACGTAACACCCGGGCGCTCCCCCTTAATTTTGGTGCTAGGTGTGTTCGACGGTGACTGTTGTCTATTCGTGATCGGTGCAAAGTTTTGTTTTTGTCTTTTTTTTAACAAAAAAAAAAAACGAGTTCGACACCGCACGCAGCAGTACCAATACACCGTCGGAAGAGTGGATCTCAGGGCTGTACATGTGGCATGGAATAAATCGCAAGCTGCCGATACCATTGCGACAGGTAAGTGGGATTTATTGATTATTGATTTATTGAATTGTGAAGTTATTTAAGTAACATAATTGAGTTGTGAGCGGCATTGCCTAATATTTTTAGAAGATTGGAAATTTTAAAATTATTATTGATTATAATGTCGAATGATCAGGAAAATCGCAGGGGGGGGAGTCAGTTGCTCCGTACGTGTCGCAGCGCGAAGTTTCGAGGAATTACCTCGCAGAGGCCACGGAGGCCGAGCGCAGAGCGCTCATTGAAGAGCAATACCCGGGCTTCTCGGATCTTATTAGTAGGCGAGGATCGATTATCGAAACGCAATCGGTTGCTTCGTCGCATAGTGACGAGCATTTAGAGTCAGAAATTCAGTATGATCCTCGAGGGGATGCAAAACAGAGTGCTAGTGTCGACGAACTAGCAACAATTTTCGGCAACACTAATTTCGGTACGAGCTCAATGGTCGCGTTATCGACGATCCGAGCCGATGAAGTGTTGGTGGACGTGCACAATTCTGCTTACGGGCCCACCGATAATCAACCGATAGATAAGGGTAGCAACGCGGCACGTAACGTAAAATTTCAGAGTCCCCTTATAGATACAAAATCAATAGAAAGTAGTAAGAAAGTAATAACAATGCAGCACGCGCTATGACGAAGGCACCCTCGAATGACCGCGGATTGTTATGCGGGGTAGCTTCATCGAGCCCGAATGCGGGCTCAAATAATAACCCTTTTTTTCAAATTGATAATAGTACTAATGCATCAAGAGCAGACGATGAATTGACGGAATTACTAGCGCGTATTGGTAATTATGTAAAATCGCGAAATCAAGGCCATAGTGGGTATGATGGTCAGGCCGCGTACAATCAAAATAATCAAGGGTACGCGGCGCCTACGCAACCGAGTCCGATTTGAGCCTCGTACGGCAGGGCGCGCATATTGAATATCCGACAGGGCGCGCATCCGGTACTCCATCTTCCTTTAGCTTATTTAATGATATCGTAAAACAAATTCCAAAATTTGACGGAACACCTGATATGTTAATGTTATTTTGTACGGCAGTCGAGGAAGCGGTCGAACAACTGCCCTTCTTTGAGCAAAAAATTGTCCGAGCACTGCAGTCAAAGCTAGTTGGAGATGCCCGGTATGTTGTCGGCAAGTTAACGAGCTACCAATGCGCTCAAGAATTACTACGTGACCTGCGAGATAGGTTCGTCAATAGAAACGTCGCGGACGGCCTGGCAATGCAGCTAGGCAGCGCTAAACAAAAGGCGGGCGAGGACGCGCGGAAATTCGGCGTCACTATTCGCTCTTTGTACGACAACGCGATAGCGGCCTATGAACAGGCGCCCGATCTAAATGCGTTCGAAAGAGAGTCCGCGATTCACAGTTTACAAAGTAGCGTCGTTGATTGTTTTTTTCGGATTACTTGAACCATTAAAAATGGAAGTAAAAATTAAAAATCCGAAAACCTTGACCGAAGCAATTGAAATAGCAGGAGAAATCGAGCGCAAGTTACGGTATCGGTCAGCCACTGGCTCGAGTATTACGACCGTCGGGCTGATCGGCGTGCCATTACGCACGGAACAATTCGTTAATACCAATGCTTGCGACGACAAACAAGTAGTCTGTCAGGTATGCGATAAGCCGGGTCATGTGGGAAAAAATTGTAATTTAGTAAAGCGTGCATTACTCCAATGCAGCATTGTAATAAACGCGGCCACGAGGCAAGCACTTGCAGAGCCAATAAAGACTCGCGCGACGCGTCGGCAAATTCGAGTCAGCAAATAATAATAATAATAATAATAATGGCAATAATGGGAATAGTTATTCGCGCAATAATCAAGGGAGAAATTGGCAGGGCTATAGGAATAGCAGATCCTATCGAAAGAACGTGAGTAACGAAAACGCCAGTAGCCAACATGACGGCAATAATAACGGAGCCGTAAACAATAATAATAGTACGGTCGAGTCTAGGAACGCAAGCTCATCGAACGCGTCAGAATCACAAAAAACGCAGGAAAGATCTTTAAACTAGTTCAGTGTCCGGCTCAATCCTCAAGCGTCGGGCACAGCGATAAGTCTACGCGTTGGGTGGCAACCATAAATTGCATAGGTAATCACGAGAATGTGCCAATAATTGAGTGGGAAAGCAATCAATTTCGCGTTTTCGTCTCATTGTTTTACGTTGATACGGGCGCCGAGATTTCTATAGTAAAGATTGATGCGTTGTCTGCAGAAATGCAAGAAAAAATTTGCAAGGATATCATTTACACGATTAAGGGTTTTGGCAACGGCCAATATACCACATTGGGGAGAGTTGTTGCTCACTTGATGGGCACCCCTATAGCATTGCATGTGGTGCCGGCAGATGTCCCGATCGAGGTACATGGTATCATAGGCTGGGATACCATCGACAAATACCGTGGTATCGTCAGCTCAGCAGATGACGCGCTTATCATGGACGAAAGCTTTCACCCATTTATCAACGTTACCGAAACAGTAGAGTTGCCCCCACGATCTCGTAAAACGATAGCTGCGCGCGTGGTCAACAACGAGCCCGTTGGCATGGTGCCGTTGCAAAATCTAGGCGAGGGGATTTTGTTTGGTAATTTATCGGAACAAGAACCCCGCAAGGGCAAGTCCTAGCAGAATGCATTAATACAACGGACGAAACTATTATTATGCCGCGCCCCCGGGTAGAGCTATTACCGTGTTATGCAATGTCTTATGAAGATAACAAGACCGCTAATGAGGATAGCGTAGCATTAAATAATACATGCATATATTCATTGTTTTCCAAAGAGAAAATCAGTGAGGAAAAGGAGAGCCTACCTCCGGGATTTGTTTTATATGGGGCGGAGAGAGTCGATAAAATTATTGAATTAATGGATACAGCTGGCTGTGATGAAAAAGAACTCGCTGCAGTAAGAGAGTTAGTCGAGCACAACCCCTATGTGTTCGGGTTGGACGGCGAGCCGTTGCCCATTTCTACTACTACGCTCAAATGTTCAATAAAAACCACCTCAGAGGTGCCATTTACGCCAAAATATTATCGCTACCCTCCTCAAATAAAACAAGTTATACAAAAAGAACTTGATAAATTAATAAAGAATGACATAATAAAACCATCAAATACGCCATGGCTGAGCCCACTCTGGGCCGTTCCCAAGAAAACCCTTGACGCGGACGGAAATAAAAAGTGGCGCATAGTCACCGATTTTCGGCAGCTCAACGCGATGTCGGAAAACGAGTGCTACCCCTTGCCGTTAACGGTCGATATACTAGAGCGGCTTGCATCAGCTAAATACATATCGTGTATAGATTTGCGTAACGGGTTTCATCAGATTGCGATGGACGAAAATTCCGCACATAAGACGGGCTTCGCCGGGCCAAATGGCGTATACGAATTTAAACGGCTAGCGATGGGAATAAAGTCGGGTCCGTCCGTATTCTCTCGCGCAATGTCACTAGCATTGGCGGGCCTTCAAGGCACGGAACTCGAGATATATCTAGATGATGTAATGGTTCACGGGGAGACAATTGAAGAACATAACGTTCGATTTAAGCGTATGCTCGACCGCTTCAAGGCAGTGAATATGTCTATTGAGCCGATGAAATGTCAAATGCTCAAAAGAGATGCGCATGTCTTGGGTTATATCGTCGGTCATGGTAAAATACGTATGGACGACGCAAAAATCGCGGCCATGCGTGATTTCCCCGTGCCCACAGACAAGAAAAAACTTAAGCAGTTTCTTGGCCTCACTGGGTATTATCGAAAGTTTATAAAAAATTACGCGTCAATAGTTAGACCGTTGCAGCAACTGCTGAAGAAAACCATAAAGTATGAATGGGGCGAAGCGCAAAACCACGCGTTCGCCGATATAAAACAGCGAATGTGTGAATATCCTGTACTGCGAAATCCGGATTTGTCGCAAGATTTTATCCTTACATGCGACGCAAGCGAATTCGCGATATCAGCTATACTTGGCCAAGGGAAGATCGGTTCAGATTATGCTTGCGCGTACGCGTCGCGTTGCCTCACAGGGGCCGAGTTGCGCTACCCTACGTATGACAAGGAATTACTAGCCATAGTTTTCGGGAAAGAACAATTTTATTATTTATGGGGACGCAAATTCACCGTTTACTGACCATCAAGCTCTTGTTCATTTTCACAATACGAAAAAGCCAGATCTTCGCTTCAATAGATTGAAAGCGGAGCTGCGCGGGTATGATTTTGACATTGTCTATAGACGAGGCCTTACTAACGCGAATGCTGATGCGCTGTCTCGAAATCCGGTTGTCAATACGGCAGAAAACCCTGCCAATATGTCTAAACCAATTATATCAGTTAGCCGACGCGCAGGAGCAAAATGATAATAAATTGCCGGAGGAATTAGATCACCCTCCGGGCCGAATTTTTAAGATACGGACGCGGCGATATAAGAAAACGAAGTACGACCAAGACAAAGAGAAATTTGACAACGAGTCGTCAGCGGACTCGGACGACTCGCTACTTCCTGCCGCGAAGTTCGGAGCAATAGAAACAATTCCGAATAGTAATAAGAGCGATAGCGACGAGGACGGCGACGTCAGCATGTCACCGTTGCCGGAGCGCGCAGCGAAAACGCGAGCGCGAGAAAAAATTTCTGAAATCGTGAGCATAGGCAAAAGAAACCGAAAGTTAGCAATACCTTCACGAGCATCCGCAATACAAGTCGAAAATGTAGACTTCCAAGAAATAGAACGCCCGGGTGTTCAAGAAGATCTGATATCATTCCAAGAAGACCCAGGTGAATTGACACCTGCACCGGCAAGCGCAAAGTCATCAAGCGAAAATGAAAATTTGCCACCGAATGACGCGCCCAACCGACATCCTATCGCGATGAACAATCATATATTAGACGCTCCTTTCCAGAGATCGCGCGTGAATTTCCGCAAAGTTGCGCGTAGATTTACGCGAAAATCCTGCGCCCAATAGACGCGGATTGCAGATAGATATTTGGGAAGTGGGCTCGGACGATGAACGTCCTCGTGAGGTAGACAAACAAGATATTGAATGCTACACGTCGGTGAATAATACTGCGCGATTACAAGATACAGATCGACCGAAGAGCGATCATAACAATTACACAAGCTCTGCAAGAAACTTCGATGAGCTCGCGGAAGCAACGAAGGAGTACCACGACCCGAAAAATCATCGGGCGAATGTAAGAATACGCCAACTGGCCGGGTATAGCGAATACAATGAATGCGCCGAGTCGCATGCTACACTCGTGCGGTCGGACGATATACCAGCAGAACCGCCGGGAAATTGCTTATTCTACTCACTTTTGAAAATATTCAAATCTGACTTAACAGCCTGGGAACTACGGCAATGTTTATTACGATCACCTTATATAGACACCTGTGACGACCCACAAGGAGTGACAGAGATTCTTCAATCTCCGTCGGAGTGGGGAGACATAGACTGTCTATATGTCTTTGCGCATTCATTTGAAATAAACGTATGTATTCATTTTGAAGTGGAGCCCCAACAATACATATATCCGCGTTTTACTGTAACAGAAGAAGCCGATATATACATTTACACTTGAGCAAAAAACATTATACTCCATATATCCCAGTAGCAATAGCCACGCTACACAGTGTAAATGAGTCCGATAGCTACAAGCACGCGCAGGAGATGGGTAACTCGATACCCGATACACTAAGCGAACAGAGAAAAGATAACAGTTCGCAGGCGAAGTCAGCCGATCGGCAAGAGTCCGGCATCATAGAGTCGCCGGAGCAAAATCGCTGCGCTGTAACAACGCCAGCGGCGGCCTTGTCGACTCCGACGCGCGGCTTTACGTTACGAGAGGCTCGGCTAAAGCCGCGTACAGTGCGCGACACGCACAACGCGCAGCAAGATCAATTGGCCCAGCATCGCACGCTCGATAATGATGAACAAGTGAACGACATTGCACAGCTGTTAATACCGCCATATGAATACGACAGAGATAATATGTCAATGCATGTCGAGCCTTCCATGATGAATTTTTCAGACAGCGGGTCGCCTCCGCAAGAGATAACAGGAGCGCGAGACTATAATACCTCGGCGCGCGACACCGGCAGCAGCGTACTGCAAAACGCTGACGCTGCACAAGCAGCGGAGGAAGCCGAAGAAGAGCAGCAAGGTCACACCAACGCGGCACTTTGCAAATATTATGTAGGGAAACGTAAGAAGTTGCGCGACCGCCCGCCTTGGTATTATGATAAGCTAAATGGCTTCGGAGGATTGAAAATAAGTAAAGACCATCCATTTAAATATAGAGAGAATTTGATCTTTGTAATGTCTGCAATATATGCGAGAAATCGGAAATCTTTGATGCATTAATTGAACGCGACTATGTGTCGCTTGATCATTTCAAGGATTCAAATTACATAACGGGTAATATTATGACAATTGAAACATCATTCAATACAAATTTTTGTCTTTTTGTAAAGGAAAACGTAAATGATAAGTGCATGAGGAAGGACTTACATAAAATCATTAAGTCCTTGAAAAAATTGTTAATTACGCGTAGTATTGATTGCGTCGGGATCATTAGAGATCTAGCGATATTGAGTATGGGAGATTGGCAATATTTCATTGATAAATTTAATGAAACGTTTGCCGGTACGCAAATGAAGGCAATGTTATACACAAATTCGATCATTGTGCCACATGTGCATGATCGAATGCGAGCGATTCGAGACTATCACGAGTCGTGCGCAGCAGGACACCGCGGCATAAATGCAACTTATAATCGACTCGCCCAAGATTTTTATTGGAAAAATATGAGGCCCGATGTCGACGCCTATGTAAAGCGATGTATGACATGCCAGACGAAAAAACTTATAAGACAAAAGACGAAACTCCCCCTTTTTCTCTCATACTCCATCAAAACCTTTTGACAAGATCTCGCTAGATTTCTATGGACCGCTAAAGCAGACAGCTAAAAGGAACGTCTACGTCCTTACCATGCAATGTTGGCTAAGCAAGTTCGTAATTTTAACTCCATGCAAAAAGGCGAATGCGCACGAAGTCGCGCGAGCATTAGTTGACAAAGTCACATGCTACTTTGGCGCGCCCCTAGCAATAATATCTGATAACGGCACGCATTTCCAGAATAATCTGTTGGCCGAATTATGCAAGTTGTTTGACATCGAAAAAATAAAGAGCTGTGTGTATAGGCCGCAAACATGTGGCGCCATTGAACGAATGCATTCGACTCTAACGGAATATTTGAAGAAATTCGTTAATGATAAGACACAATGGGACGATTGCCTCCCGCTCGCGCAATTCGCATATAACAGATTCACGAAGCAACTGGTTTTTCGCCCATCGAAATCATTACAGGCTTCCGCGCTCGTATGCCAACAGGTTTCGCGAGCACAGATAACGCTTACTCGTATGACAGCTACTTAGATGACGTAGCAAAAGAGCTGTGTCGCGTACAAACTCTCGCGGCTATGAATTTAAATCAAGCTAAATATCGCTCTAAGTACTATTATGACCAACATATTAATATTCAACACTTTCGCGAGGGCGAAATGGTCATGTTTTAAAAGAACCGCGAATAAATAAATTTAGCGAGGAATATACCGGTCCATACGAGATCAAGCACGTTGATCATGAAGAAAAATCTGTAATTTTGCTCCGCGATGGCACTGAGCGAAAAGTACACATTGACAAGATTAAGCGCGCTTACGCGCAGAAGCCAGCAGAGTCAGTGGCTGACAACACTGATAAAGTCGAAAATGAAGGAATGGAACTGCGCAGTTCGCAGACCAAACCATGAGTGGCATCGAAAGTATATACTCTTCATGTACATATAAGCTTTTTTTTTATATTTTTTTTTAACGACTTCGGTTGTATACAACCTATAGTCGAAATAAGGCAAGAATTGGCTCACAACTTGATTAATGACAGGGCCATTAGGGCCCTGTATAGATTAATATATATTTTTTTGTTATAGGCAAGATATCAATAGCCGGTGACAACTGATGGAGAAAGAAGACGATGACAATCGGTGATTTGTAGAAAAAGAAATATAAATTTTTTAATATATGATTTTTGTTTTGTGTTATAGAATGATGGGAGGCATCAGGAAATATGATATAAATGCAACCGAGCAGAAGCGTTGCAATTTTTGATTTATGGGGGGCGAAGTAGTATAGCTTCCGCGTGCACGGGAGGGGCATCCGTGCATCGGAATGGTCACTTACGCGCTAGCGGTTAGCTAAATAAAATTTTGCTGAATTAAGTTTTGGATAGAATTAGTTGAAATTAATATAGCCGGCGCGACAGTGTATCAACACACGTCGACCGAGACGGATCAATATTGTAGAGTTTTTGCTAATAATTATTGATTTAAAGTTGATTTAAAGTTGAGTAAATTTTTTGGGATAGATTAATATAATAGAATTTGTTGCTATAAGTATTATATTAAAGTTGATTTAAATTTTGAAAAAAATTTTTTTGATAAATTTGAATTTTGTGAGTAATGATTGTATATTAAAAGTTATAATTAGTAAGTTATAATTATAATATTGTTGCGCTTGTGCGTGGTTGCAGCCATTACATATATCAACCAATCACCATGAACAAACTACTACAAACAGTTGTGAGCTTGATCGTCATCATAGGCGCGCAGGAGACGAGCGCATTGTCGGGGTACATGTGCGGGCGAAATACACCAAACTTCACGTCCGTCATGACTTCAACCATCGGCAATTGCGAGGTACATTCAAAAGTGCCTGAAATGCAGAAGGTCTACGTCCAACTCCTGCAACATCTCGCCTATAGATCAACGACCTCTATAGCTGTCGCGTTATAGTGAGCCGCGTCATCAGATACTGCGGCGCCTTCTCGCATAACAAGATCGTACAAGGCGGCGATAGCAGGTATGTTCATATGCTTACAAAGAAACCTGTAGCGACGCAATCTATAATGAATTAAGATTCGAGTCTATTACAATTCGCGATCTCATTGTAAATGCAACAAATAGGCGTACGCTGACAATCGCGGGCGAGCTGGCCACTGACGGGACCTGTACGGGAGTAAAATATTACAAAAACAGCGCAATATGATGCGGTAGTAGTAACAGCTGATCTCGAGATTTTGCTAACAACGGGAGTAGCTTCTTTTGACGATCGTCTTAATCGCATAGTAATGACAGACAATCTCGAATGCCCATACCGCGCAGGCACCTGCGTCGATATAAGCGAGACGTCCTTTTTCTGGAATTCAAATGAATTCCAAGGCGCATGCCAATTCGATCAATACGCCGTTCTATATGAAGGCGATAGCATGCGCGTACGTGAAAAAGATGGCTCCGGGCCGATCATTTATTTTACGAATACATCTTCAGCCATCCAATTCGGCCTCGAGAAAAAAGGCGAAATGTCCCTCTGTGGCTACACTCTCATGACAACAGAACACCCGCGACTCTTCCTTTTAGAAACAAATCCGAATTCTGGCCTCATAGCAAAACACTCGCTAAATGCCGAAAACATCCTTCTGTCGGCATATTTCAATACGAAATTTGCGTACTTCGCACATCACGTTAAGACACAGTTTGATTCGCTCTATCGTGACTCCGTGTTTCAGAGATGTATGTTAGCGCGTCAGATAATAGCTAATGCCCTTTCAAACATACATGAGCATCCCGACATATTTGCTTTAGCCGTGATGAAGAGAAGGGGTTTTTCAGCGATCCTGGCAGGAGAGACAGCCCATCTTATTGAATGCGCCGAAATACCTTGTCAAATTCGCGCAACTGCCGTATGTTTTAACGAATTGCCTGTAGTGTGCAAGGGCGCTGACGGTTTTCTTAAACCAAATACCAGAATTTTCACGCGCACTGGCACGCCCCGCGAATGCAGCGCAATATTTCCTGCAATATTCGAGGTGGACGAGGTCTATGTCGCCATGAACCCCAACGTATCATTGGTGCATAAGCCACACACTATCCAACCTCTCGAGACACCTACGTGGAATTACGAGGAAATTCGCTCGTTCATGTCGTCAGGAATTTATTCAATAGAGGAACTAGATAAGCTCGAAGATCATCTAGCTTTTCCTCTCAAAAGGCAGGCCTTATTAGAGTCAGTCGTGAGGCGTCTGGCCGACAGACCTCGAACAGCAGAATCGGGGGACTTTCAAAAATTACTGGACGAAGATACATTCAATAAATTATCTCGGTCATATTTTAGATCGATTTACGCGGGATTCCTCGAATTCGGAGCTGTATGCGCGGGAATTGCGGGATGTCTCGTAGTAGTTCAATTAATAAAACTTGTAATTGATACCGTCATTCATGGATATACATTATATTCAATATACGGCTGGAGCTTTAGATTGCTCGGAGCTTTTTTCAGCTCCCTGACGACTATGTTTATTCATCTTCGCCCAGACCCAACAGACGGGCCTAATAACACCGATAATATCGCGGAAAATCAAGCAGGCTCGGAAGTAAATACAACGCCCAGATTACCAGTTGTACCGCCGAGAAATACGATAAGCGCGGCGTATGCGCCAACTGAACAAGTCCTGACGCATATGAGAATGCAGGCATCAGAAGTCGAGAATCGCGTTTTTAACAGCCCGCACGTGCGAAATGCCAACGTGAATAAGTGAGGTTTCTTTTGTTGCATATGTGCATAAATGCTAAAATAATATTATACTTATTATATAAATTAACTATATTATCATTAATAGAAACATTACACGATTATAAATAATGTCTTATGTTATAATAATAGATTTTATAGAGAATTTCTTTTAAGCATTTTAAAATAATTAATTTAGCAATAAAGGGAAAAGAAACGTTGTAGAGTTGAATCGTCATCACGCTTACTATATAGGTAGCGCGGTAATATGATTCGCGCCTCTTCTTACGCCGGTCGCAGCCGGACGTAAGATAGTGCACTGCGCATTTATTGGCATAAAATATTATATAATAATTAATTATATTATCATTAATAGAAACATTACGTGATTATAAATAATGTCTTATGTTATAATAATAGATTTTATAGAGAATTTCTTTTAAGCATTTTAAAATAATTAATTTAGCAATAAAGGAAAGAGAAACGTTGTAGAGTTAAATCGTTATCACGCTTACTATATGAGTAGCGCGGGTAATATGATTCGCGCCTCTTCTTACGCCGGGCGCAGCCGGACGAAAGATAGTGCACTGCGCATTTACTAGCATAAAATATTATATTGTATATTATATTATATTTGTAAATTGTTGCGAAAGATATGAAAAAAAAGATGCGAAGGGCAGGGCCCATATTAAATGCTATGATAATTGCAAATAAGTATTTTAGAATTTTTGGAAATTGTAGAATCTTACATAAATTTTGAAAAGTTGAATGAATAAGTTGAAAAAAAAAGATAAATCATTTTTAGAAAAGTATTAATATTATTTTATAAATATAAAAATTTTGAAAATTTTAGAATTTTATATGAATTTTGAAAAATTGAAAAGTTGAATGAATAAGTTGGAAAAAAGGAGATGAATTTTTTTTAATTTTAGAAATTTTGAATAAATTTGGAAAAGTATTGGATGAATAAATTATTAAAGTTAAAGATAATAAAATTTTTTGGAAGAATATTTAGTTTTAGATATATAATGGGAATGGAAGTGAAATGGATTATAAATAATAATATGTTTTTTTTTTGAAATAGTAATGGGGGTTTTATTTATTATTTTACTATTTTTGCATTACATATGCGCGGCAGCATAAACATACTGAGCTGGAGTGTCGGTGGGCCGCAAACACGATGGGCAGATGGGAACCTCTTCTCCTTCTTCTAGGTCCCACTTTTCCACGTGACATCTTTCGTATCGATCGTACGCTTTCTGGAAAAAAAAAAGAGAAGAGAGAGAATTAATATATATATTGGAATGGAGAAAATATATAATTTATATTATGTTGATTAAATCGTTAAATAAATAAAATTTATAGTTAAATAGAGTAGAGAAGTATAGATGTAAACTTGTACTTACGATGACGCCGGTACCATCCAGGAATTCTAGGTGGCTGCCACGCATCCTCATTGTTAGTAAGTGCCCGTTGACAACGGTGGAGAACAATATGATGGTTCTTGGCTTTCTCATGTTTTATTTTTTTTTTTTTTTTTTTTTATTATTTTATTGTGAAATTAAGGTCTTTACTCGTGAAAGACTAAAGCAAAACTGAGCAGCAGCTCGCATCGCAAGGTGCTATGCACCAAGACTGCATAATTGAAATTTGAGGTGCGAGCTCGAAACAAACGCATGCAGTTCAGTATGCGCTAGATAGCTGCACAAATGCAGAATTGCTGACTAAGCCTCGTCGCTTGGAAAGTATAAAAGTTTTTGCCTTTTTATAATTTATATGATAAGTATGAGAGAATAGTAATTTTTAAGTAATTAATTGTAAGCCTGACCGCTCGCAGGCCGATCGAAGCTTAAATTTATAATCATTTTTATGTATAATAGTTATATTAAAAACATATAAATGCCATAAAGGGAGAAGGGGTCATAATCGCGTCGAGGTCGTCGCGTAACGACTTCGGTTGTGTCATGTGGGACGGCAAGGCCCCCACCTATTATGACAAGTAGTATTAACGGAGTAATGAGCACAGCTCATTAGTAGTAGTCCAACGCTGAAGCGCATCGCATCTACGGACTTCGGCCCCTCCCCTCTCGGCAACTCAAGTCTAATTCATTGTCTCAATCTTATTTATTATCCTTACCCCACGTAACAGTACATAAGCATAAAAGAGAATTCAGTGGATCGTCTAAACCATCATTGCATTCCTGAAAATCAAGGTATTTTACTTCAAAACGACGAGAGCCAACTTCTGCACTACTCAAACGCGGCCGTGGGTACATAACGAGAATTGAAAATGCACTCGATCGTTTGAACCCTCATTGCATGATTTAAAATCGATGTATTTTACTCCAAAACGACGAAAGCTAATTTCTGCACCACTCCAAAGCGGCTGTGGGCACATTACGAAAATGGAGAATTCACTCGATCGTCTAAAACATAATTGCATTATTAAAAATCAAGGAATTTCACTTGAGAACGACGAGAGCCAGCTTCTGCTCCACTATAACGTGATCTTGGGCACATAAGGAGATCTGAGAATTTACTCTATCGTCTGAATCATCATTCCATTATTTAAAATCGAGGTATTTCACTTCAAAACGACGAAAGCCAACTTCTGCACCACTCAAACGCGGCCGTAGGCACATAACGAGAATTGACAATTCACTCGATCGTTTGAACCCTCATTGCATTTTTTAAAATTGATGTTTTTTACTTCAAAACGAAGAGAGCCATCTTCTTCACCACTTGAACGTGACTGTAAGCACATAAGGAGATCTGAGAATTCACTCGATCGTCCAAGCCATTATTGCATTATTTAAAATCAAGGTATCTTTTTTTGAAACAACGTAAGCCAACTTTCTGCACCACTTGGACTAAGTTATCTTTTGTTGTATTGACTGACTTTATAACGATCTAACAGTTGCTCCTTAATATTTAACACTCGCTTATCAGTTAATAGATGCTAGTTTTCCAATAAAAGCAAGAGCCAGCGTCTGCAGAAGTTTATAACAGAAAATGTTGACGTTAAGATCTTTTACCCGTTTCGGTTTATTTCATTGATTCGTGCTTGATAATCGGATAAAAAACGAAGTCTTATTTATACAAATCAAGGGACAGCTTTTGCAGCATCAAAATAGGTGACACGCCGAAATTGGTAGATTCGAATATTTTTCATGTTAGAAAATAACGAAGTTTATACTTATAAACTATTGATCCAGTCTTTTAATTGTTTAAGCCAACATCTGCGGACTGTTTTTTTGTCAATGTTACTTGAAAAATAAAATTTATGACTTTTTACATTTTTGTTGAAAGATTTTCAACTCGATTACGGTCGCCTCGATGCTCGAATGTATTTTTGTACCTACGTTTTCGTTGTAGAAAACCTTAAGGTTGGAAAATTTTGTAACTTTTTTTGAATCCCTAATTAAAATTAATTTAAGCACTAATTCACCGTAAAAACCATATGCAAATTCATTAAAAAATACTTTCTTTAATTTTCAGAAAAAATTTTGACATAACCTTCGAATTTTTTCAAGCTTCCATCTTCCATAACTATCCATTGGTATTTATTGGTTCGGATAATTATGGTAATTATTCCATTGATTAGGGTAAACCTTTTCCTTTAATTGAATATGTTTTTTTTTTCAAAAGAAGTTTGCAATGCAAAAAAATTAGATTATTGAATTTGTATGCTTTATATGAAACATACTGTATTTACATATAATTTAGTAAAAGTTCCCTTTACTTTGACATGATTTATTCGAAATCCTTGTCGTGAAAATGGTTGTCGTGAAATTGGAATCGGGATTTTCGATCGTCGGAAAAAATACTTGTCGTGAAAATTATTGTCACGTAAGCGGAGTCGTGAAAGTTGAGGGGGGGAGGGGCGTTGACACAATCGATTTTTTTCAATAATTTTTAGTGTTGCGCTTAAATACTACGGTAACTAGATATTGACTTGAACCCATACATCCTGTATATAAATTTAAAGAGGACAACATTTTCATGAAATTCGTTTCAGTACGATCGAAATAGACGTAGATAGAAGCATTTTCACATTTGTGTGACGACAAAGACATTCAATAATATCAGACGCTATATGACTGGTACATTTTAAATAAATTCGATGGTAAACTTTTTGTCGAAAGAAAACACTAAAATACAACTTTGTCGTATATTTAGGATGCGAAAGAAACATTTCTCTCACTTTTACTCACAAATCGGTCTACAAAGCGAACGAATTTTGAACAACCACGCAAAAAGGTGTCAACATAACATAGTTTGAAAATATACACTGTGGACAGCGGACTAGTTGCGCTCGCGCATGCTAATATTGGGTCTCGAAATCGAACATTTTCCATGAACATTTTTTGAACTGCTATAATGACTGCGAAATAATTTTCATCACTGCTGAACATGGAAATATTAAAAATACTACTATTTAAGTGTAAATATCCATACTTATAATGACACGCAAATGTAAAAATTCAGATTTAGGGTATAATGTTTGACTGATTCTTAAAATTGGACGCGTGACGACAAAGACATTTTCGATCCTTTTTAAGCTGCAGCTGGCGTAATATGGTTTCTTATGTCCAATAATAGATGTAAAGTTAGAAATAATTGATATCTAATTATTCCGCATATTCCAGTAGTGTCATTTCACGAATTTCAACTGCGTACAGGGCAGGACATCAAAAACAAGCTTTTTGTGACAATCACCCATAAGCGATTGAAAATAAAAAAAACGCTCATTTCGTGATTTTCGGTCACGAATAAAAACACAAAAATCAACATTTTTCGAAGTTGTCAGCGCTCTTCATTATTCTTTAGCCATTCCTCTGTCAGGTCTCATAGGGTTTTCCCCAGGTTTCTCAAGATAAAACATACTTATTTTTTTGTGATCTCATATAAAACTCATATGGCAAAGATACGCGCGTCGCTACACGTCATCTGCTGCGCTCCCATGACATGGCTATTGTGATGGCTCGTTTGACCATCTATTAGTTATTAATTGTTTAATGTATTGGCAGCTAAGACTCTACCATCAAAATGCTTCTATGGCGCGGTGACTCGACTTTATACTCGTTGTCTCTTTGTTGGGTGAGGTGGAGGAAATGAATAACACAAAGGCATTGGTTTCACACAGGACTTTTATATTTTTACTGCTATAAATATTCATACAAGAACATCGACGTAACTTATCGGCTAATTAAATTGATGGCTTACGGTTATAGAGTGACGCGTGGTTCGGGTGGTTACAGGAGTGGCGGTGGCGCAGTTGATCGTGGCTGCTCGGCTGCTCGGCTGGCAGGCTCGTTGGCGCGGGGCTGTTCGGCTGCGCGGCTGGCAGGCTGGATGAGCTCGTCGGCTGGCAGGCTGTTGCACTTAACGCGCGCGCTCTCTACTTCGTATCTATGAAGCGTGTACAGTTCGCGGGTGCACTACTGTACGCTCGGGGTGACTCGAGAATTCGGCTAAGAGCTCGGTAGCGATCGTCGTGAAAATCGACTAAGTCCCGATAGTTAGAATGTTGTGCGATCGCACGTAGCTTCGCCCTCGTATGAGTTCGGTAACTGCCCGACCAGAGCTTCGGTCTGCTCAACGGTAAGAGAGTATCTGCCCCGAGACTACCTCTCGTTCCGATATATATATATACTGACTTTCTTTGCGGCACCCCCTTTGTTCGGGCGGATACCGCTGTTGAATTATGTCCGTCCTCCTGAGTTCGAGATTTGGGTATTTCGCATCCGGTCGATTTTTGCGTAGACTTGGAGCTCATAAACAACAGACGTGCTCCTGTTCTTGCGGATGCTCGGGTCGTTTTTCTAATTACCTTGTTTGCTTGCCCGAGCATCGGCGTAACTCGGGATTCGACCTTCGCCGTCATTCGGGCGTTACTTATTGCCCGGGTCGATCGTTAGTTTGCCTACTTTATTGCTCTTGTAGCGCGATTTTGATGTTTATGTGGTCGCAAGCACAAGTCATGCTGCTTATGCGGTCGCAAGTACAAGTCATGCTGCACACAAGCGTGAGCCGCTCTGTACGTGAGAGCACGCACACAAGTGCGCGCCGCTCTGTACGTGAGAGCACTCACACAAGTGCGCGCCGCTCTATCCGTGCGCGCACACACACACGCGTGTGCTGAGGTGTACATGTGCGGTCGCACACCAAAATGCGCTGCTCTATCCGTGTGCGCACTTGCTGCCTGCTCATATGAGTGCTGGTACTACCGTGTCCGTGTATGTGGCAGCGCGTACGTTCGTGCGTATGCACGTTCTGTACGCGAGGGCCGTCCGGCTATTACACTATGCTCTATTTTAGGCTCGAAATTAATTGTTTAATATCGTTTATTGATCCTTAAAAATCTTGAAAACACTATGAGACTTGATACTTTTGCTCTTGCATTCTAAAGTTGGACTCAAAATACTTTGTCAATTTACGAATATAAAACATATTAATGAGCTTGAAATGAGTACATATTGCTTCAGTTTCATAATATTTTACAATTTTCAACTTTTTTCAAATTGACAAAATAACTCTCCGCATCCGTTTGTAAAAAAACGTTATTTTCGTTTGAAATATTTAAAGCCAGTCAGATGACGATTTAAAATCTATTATACCCAAACCAGTAGCAAATTCTTGATTCTTTACTTTTATTAAAGGTCCAGATAATAACACATTTTTATCTTTTTGTAGTTTTAACCATTTTATAAATCACTGATTGATTTGAAGATGTTTCGGGGGCTTCATTCTTTTACTCAAATTATTCTCCGACTACTTTCCCAGATCGACTGTACTGAGAATTTTTCGCTTATTTTTCAAAATGTTTGACAGCATCGATTGTAGAATACCCTATTAACTTGCAATGTGTTATCTATTTTTTATACCATTTTTAACAGCAGCTATGGTTTCTGCTTTTTTCAAACTGAACGATGTATACTTTTTTATCGTGACAGAAAATACATCGATTAAATAACTGGACTAATTTGTATAAGATGCTTGAAATTATGTTTGTAAACAATGTATTGGCAAATAAAAAATCTACTGTTAGCTGAACGATCATTGATGCTTATGTATCCAACGTGTTTTCACGACTGAATTTTATTTTTATCAAAAATTTGAATTATTTTTTCGAATTCGAAATAATTGTTAAATTTGAAGTAAAACTTCACATAATTTAAAAAATTTTGAATAAAAATTCGATTTTCGAGACATTTCCTTTAAGTTAATTTTTTAATACACGGCTGGACCAGGACGGGGTCACGATCACTTCAACTTATACGATAATATAAATAATATGAGTTCAAATTATGAGATTTTCACTGTATATTTTGACTTTTTTGTGCCTTTTTTACACCTTTTAAAGCAATAAACATTTTAGTTAAACTGATTTACTATGAAAGTTTTAAGGATTGAAATATTTTGAGCTAAAATTAAACTTCACCCTGCAGCGAGTTGCAGTCGTTATTCTTTTATTCAGAACCCACCCTACCTCACTATTTCTCATGAGGAATGTTCCTCCAGGACCTGCTGAGAGTGAGTCCTCCACTCTGTTTGGGCCTTTTTGTACCTGAAATTAGGCATTAAGGCTTTGGCAAAGAAGTCAACGCAATATTTTACTTCAACACAACACTTTATTCTGTAAACAACGAGCCAACAATTTCAATTTGCTGCCCACTAGCCTTATCATTTGCTTTGGTCACGTTTTCGGGTGATCCAAGATTCTGAGCCTTCGTGACCATGCATCTCGTGCTACTTACAGCCTAGCCCTCACAACACTCTCATTCATTACCACACTCTTGCCCTCCAGGCCCACACTCGAATACGCACCAACCAAGTACCTTAGAATTAATCTTGTCTCTTCAGCGCCTTGCTACTAGTTTTCATTGATATGAACGTATTTGTTCGGGCCCCAATCCCGAGTACCACAAGACCAATTTCCCGGCAACTTGGTCTAGTTTTTCAGTCGACTTCTCAATCCTACTTAGGACTTCACATGAATAAGCTTCAGAGCCTTTTCATACCCAACTTATGAAAAATTTTCTCAACTCTCTCGCGAGCTCTTTTCTCGGACATACGGCTGTTTCATTGTCGAATTTTTATGATGCCACGGGTACATGTGATCGCATCGCATCTTCGCTCTTCTCACCTAAAATTTTCCAAAAGCAGTTAGCGGACTGTTGTTGACGCTTGTTTTGGATTCACACACGAAACTAAGAAAAATAAAAACTATGCTCAAAGTCTCGTTTTTAGAGTAATGGCCTTACTGTGCACATTAAATACTTGATTCATAATGAACACACCTAATATACTAAACATTGAATCGTTTAAATTTGAATTTAATTTGACTAAAATAAAATTGAATTTGACTAAAGTAATCATAAAATTATTTGTACTCAATAGGCTGTATGTTAAGATAGAGACGGACTTTTTTCAATTCTATAAAGTAAGGTACTTAGCATATAGTTGAAAAAATTATCTTTGTAAAGTGCTCTTTTTTACAGAGCAAGATCTCTGCTTATCAGAAAGTAGCAAGTGTTGTAAGGTTGCAAGCACATCCTTCTAATCTTAAATTAAAATGAATGTTATTCGTGCAAGAGGTCTATAAATTATAAATGATCATTAATAATAATCGATATCAGATCACAAATTATATTAATTATTGTTTATTGATTTTTCAGAATGAAGTGATTGAAGTGCTAAAAAATATAAAACTGTCAGCGACTCAAATTTGCAGTTTTGTTATAGGTGATGCATGTGATAATACTTATAACCCTTTGCATGACTGGGAAGTTGTATTTCCACCAATTAAAAAACCTGATATCCAACCACCAATTCCTCCAAAACAAGGTCTACCATCTTTTAAGGTTTTGCAGATTTCTGATACACATTTTGATCCATATTATCTAGAAGGTTCAAATGCAGATTGTAATGAACCACTTTGCTGTCGCTTAACTAACGGATCACCAAAAACTCCTCAAGCTGCTGCTGGAAAATGGGGAGATTATAGAAAATGTGACATGCCAAAACGTACTTTGGATCATATGTTAAAACATATTAACGAGACTCACATGGTAAAACTTTTATAGTTAATTAAACTTTTTTGGAGAACATAATGGAAATGTCAATACTATGTACTTTAACGCATTAAGTCCGGAAAGGACACATTTTTGATATTTTTTTGAATCGTTTTACTTTTGCTGAAAATGGGGTCTGCAGAAGTAAGCATCTTCTACGCAAAATTTAATGAACTTTCCGAATCCGGAGTCATGTTTTTGATATAACCAGTCGGTCAAAAGTTCTGGATGGTTTTATAAAAAAAAAGTGATTTCTAAAAAAAAATTTTTTCTTCTTTTCGAATTTTCACATGAAAATCTTTCAGACCCTGGCGTTTTCGATACAAATAAAGCGTCCATGGGTCCATCTCTTAAAGTTATGATGGTTTCAATTAGTGAAATATGATTTAAAGTAGAAAAAATGGCGACTGGAAAACGAAAATATATAAAGAAATTTTTGGAATTTTTAACTAAAAAACGATGGATTCTTAGAATTTATCAAAGAACTCATTCATCAGTAAAAATTTTTCCTCAAATCCATCGTTTTTTAGTTGAAAATTCCAAAAATTCCTAAAATCCCTTTATTTATTTTCGTTTTCCAGTCGTGTTTTTTGTTATCAGGCCAAAAACAATAAAACCCTTTTGTAGGTAGTGCTGTTGGAGTGAAAAGTTTATTGAAATAAGTATTTTAGACATTGAGTGATTTAAATAATAAAGATTTATTATAAATAAGTCAAGTGATAGTGTAAATATGTACAAAATAGCAAGATGTCTAGGAAACAGTATGAAGAACAAAATATCAATAACATCAGCGAATTTACAATTTTTATCCGTTGATCAATTATAATCGCTGTACCGGCGATGCCGGGCAAACTAGCTGTCTTTCGCTCTGCAATTCAGAGAGAAAGACACGCTGAAGTAGATTTCGTAATGCACTCGAGTGGCTATCCAACGGAGGCGAACCTCCTCAGCGGTCAATCTGCAGCGACTACCCAACGAAAGCAAGCTTTCTCAACGGTCGCCTTATCGCAGACTTCGCATACAATGCGAACTCGAGTAGATCTCTCTACTTGCCAGCGTGCGTTAGTGAACACCCCAGAGAGAGACAAGCCCTCTTATGTATGCGGAAGCGAGGTTTGCCGCTTGCGCGAGCGACGGCCGATGCCGACGCCACCTAGCGGCGGAGTACTCAAACAAGTCGCCATTTTTTTTACTTTAAATCATATTTCACTAATTGAAACCATCATAACATTCAGCAAAAGTACAACAGTTCAAAAAAGTATTGAAAATATGTCTGTCCCGGACTTAATGGGTTAATCAGCTCAATTATATCAACCTCGGGCAGTGCGATATTTGACAAAGAGATGGAACGTTTAACGTTGTCCTGTGACGATCGCGTAACGTCGTCACAGCTCTCTTGCCACCTCAGCCATACTAATGTGAAATATACCATTTGACTTATGTTTTTTCCACGCAGCAGTAGCAGCGAGTCGCATGTGTGCGAGTATGTGTGAGTAGGCATACTGCGTGTCGCGAGACGCATGATGCCCATGAATATTTCGGAGCAGGGTTGACGAATTGGTCACGTGATCGATTCGCTCCTGCGAGCCACGCGAATGTGAGCAGCGCGGCGAGATCGTTTCCGGACGCCGGAAAGACCACATCGACATGGTCCCGAAATCGCGAGAAGTCGCGTCGGGCGTAAGTTTAATCGCGCCGTACGTCGCAAGTGCGTGTACCCTGATGCACGACCCGGACTAGCATGAACGAGTAGCGCCGAATGGCGCAGGTGCGTGCGGTACGTACGACATGGACTCGCGCGTACGCCTTCGGACGGGCTTGATTGTCGGGACACGTGAAGCAGTTTCGCGGGCCGGATCTCCACGCGTTGAATTGTGTGTGGCAACCGACTGCCGTTTATTTCTTGCGTGCCGCGTGCACGGACCAACAGCGCGAGCAGAACGAGGGGCCATTCTTGACCAAGGCGACGACAAGTGGTCAGCGACGGCCAGGGCGTGCGCAACTAATGTAAGTACCTCTCGAGTACCAAGCCCTCTGAATGCGTGTGAAATTGGGTCCTGTATGACAGAGTGTGTGATTGCGATTGCGCTGCTGCGTGCCTTGTTAATGACACAAGCCACAAATAAATCTAATTATTGTTCGTAATTAATTGTAATTTGCCAATTCTCTTGTTATTTCGGCAAACCCTTTCCCGTTAAGTTATATCCTAGGTTGGACCACGACGCTGCCGCGGTCGGTGCGAATCGTTGCACCGAGTACAGTCCCTACTGAAAATAATTATCTGATATATCAGATAATTTATCAGATTATCAGATGATACATCTCATGATTTATGATACAACACCTGGTTCGTCAAATAATTGATAATAAGCATTTTACAATTGTTATGACCCTTTTGGCCCAACATTTATAATTGTCTATTGTCGCTAATTATCGCTATTATTTTTGCATGCATCTTCGCTTGTCAGGCGAGCACGAATGCAAGAGAGCAGAGTGTGGGAGAGAAATGATTGCAATACATATTTTGGATTTACACACAACTTATTTATTTATAATATCTCTTACAATTATTGATGCCGCTGCTGCTGTTGCTGCTGACTGTGGCTGCTGGCTGTTGCTGCTGGCTATGCTGCTGGCTGTTGTGGCCGGGTGTAGTTGCTGTTGGCTGTTCACTTTATTACACACACTGACTCTTTTTTCTACAAGTCGACTATTCGACTACTTCGATGAGACTGCGACTGGCGTAGGTCCGCCGTGTTACAAGTCTCGGACTGATCTCTCCCGTGCCCTCCTTTTTGGGCCGTATATAACCGAATTTTTATCGATACTGCCTATTGACCGATGTTCGGGAATTTCCTCACTGATTGTAGCTTCCAGGAATCCCATCGCTTGCTCCTCACCTGAGTCAATAGCGTAATACGCAGTTGGCTCAGGCGCGGGCTGCCGGCCCGGAGCGTACTTAGATTAGCTTTCGGATTTCTCTGAAAGCGCACAATCGATGTCTGTTCTCCATTTCACGAGGCGTGTAAAATGACGAATGAGCGTAACCATCCCATGTGTTGTTACGTAATAGTGCGTACATGTGCTTGGGCGTGCCATTCATGTGGCTGCGTGTAGCCGCCCTCATTTGATGCGTCGTGGTTCCTGGCGTATGCCTGAGATTTTGGGCGCGTCAACTGTGCGTTTGCGGGCGGCCGAGGGTTATGCCTTACGCCTGTAGCCGATTATTAGGACCAAGTATGTTGGGTCGTTCCGTTAGGTGGCCTATTTGTAGGCGCGTATCTTCGGAGACTTATAACGCGGCTATCGTTTTATAACACAATGCATGAATTGCAGAAAGCACTTTTCGGAGAAAATGTGCAAGTAATGACTCTTTACATCGTAAAATACTTTTTTTTTGTTCAATTTTTTTTTCAAGTAATATATTGTTACATACTTGTTTTATAATGTTCCAAGTAATTTCCACTTCCACAACCTTGATACGTAAGACACGTCTTCCATGGTATTAATTTTATATTTTTTCCAAAATATTAAAAATTCGCGCTGAATAATAATATTTAATATTTAATATTTTTTCCTGTTCTGACCACGAGCCGAATCCTTTACCCCTTAAAAATTTTAAATTTTATAAAGCATGTCTTAAAAGTATATGAATTATTAATGTTTCCGATAATTCGGTCGATCTAAACTCTTCTTTCAATGATTTGATGAGCTGTTTAATTTCAGTATTATTGAGAGTGTTACCAAAACAAGATTTTACAATTGTATTCATAATCTTTAAAGTACAAATAAATGGTTTGATTTTAAATCATCCAACATCACCAATCATCTGCTTTTTCTAAAAGTTTTCTACATGCGTTACCTTCAAAAATTCGTCCATAATAGTTTTTTGCGATGAGTTTTAATTTTTTTGGTCAAAATAAAGCTTTATCTATACCGACTAAGGGCACTAGTCCATCCCAAAAAAGGTGTTTAAAAAAACCTTGAAGGATATTCAGTTTAGGGATAACACATTTTTCGATAACTCGAACGTCGTTATCTTCATTAAAGAGAGGTGGATTTATTGTGCTGAAACACTCTTGAGCTAAGGCTTTGTTATTTCCAAAGCTACTAAATTTTTCAAAATCACGTCTTAAGTCTCCGTAGGTTTTCAAATTGTCGTATATATTAATATCTTAAAGAACATGAAAAAATAATCCAGTAAAATTTAATAAAAATTTTAATTAATAAATAAATTAAAAATATACCGTCACACGTATCGACATTTTCATATTCTTCATAGTCTTTTAAATTTTGCAATGACACAAAACAGTACGGGCAAGGATATGTAGTAGTAGCAGTTTGCAAAATTTTGCAAATTTAAACGGAATGTTGTTTATTTTTGTAAAATCGAATATTATTTTTACATTCTCGTAAGTCTCCTTTATATTCGGTACTATAGCGATGATAATTAATCTATACACACTAGTCTCTTTGTGTTACATGCTAGCCGATCCTCCTTCGGAATAGAGTTTGCGTCTTTTAATTTCGGAACTGTCATCGTGATCGTATTCTTCATTTAAATTTTCTGAAATTACGCTCACGCTGATTTTAAAAAATCCCTGACCACCATCGGCTCTTTTTTCGATAACATTTTCTAATAATTCTTCTGCGTCTGCATAGATAACGGGTCGTTTTTCTTTTTTAGAACTGTTTTCAACATCGAACTCTCATATTTCTTTTTTATAAATATTTTCTAAAAGTTTATTGCGGGTAGTCATGCTAGTCGAGTCATTTTTTGGGACGCTTTTTCTACCGACGCTGCTACTTAGAAAATTTGTGACTTTCCGCATTTTATTATTAGAGAAATGAATGTTTGCTTTCAGATTAGTTAAATTTTCTTCGGTAAAAGTAGGAATTGTATTCTTTTTCCCATTAATCATCACTCGAATTTTAGAACCTACGGTGGTTAATGCCAGTTCAGATTTAGCACTCATTGTCAATTTTCGCTTTAATAAATTCGCGACCATTTGATCTTGATTAGATTCTGGAAGTTTTTCGACTAAACACATGATATTGTTCATTTTGGGCACCGAACAAACGTGCTTTTTCCCCTGCCAATTTTGATGAAATAAATATTGCAAATAGTTAATTTTGTTGTCACTTTAATATCTTTCACTTTAACGGAAAGTTGCGAGATTACAGAACTGCCACGAATACCATTCGATATATCGATAATTTTGGGTAGAATTTTTAATTTCCCGCGTCCCAATCGCGATTTTACGTGTGTTGTAGATCGACCGGTTAAACATATGAAGCAATTGCAAACATTCGAGCTTGCTCTTGTCGATATTGGTAAAACGATATCTTCATAATTTATCATACTCGGTAAAGCTCTCTGAAAGTTATTTTTACTGTGTTCTGTAATCGTTAATTTACATGTAGTACACACACTTAATGGATATTTACTATTAGATAAACTGAATTAAGAATTCACTAAGTTTAAAATGAGTTTTTCTATTCCACTCGAAAATCAAAATGTTTTGAATGGCTTTTTTCCCAAAATGATTTTAGTACTACATATTGCACAAACTTTACTACGATTTTCTTCGTTTGAACATTTGTTTTTAAATTCCATCGCGATACAGTATAATAATTAATAACTCACAGTATAATCATAAGCGTATTGTTATAATCCAACTGCACATCGATCTACTGCATTTATAGTCTTCAGCAAACGGTTTGTTAAAGAACAAATTCAAATTGTTCGATAAGATTATCAAATATACCAGTAGTACCAACTCTCTAAAACTCAACCTATATTAGAGTCTTAACAGTTCAGATTGTTCTGCTAGTGTTCGAATAATTTTTGAAATAAAAATGTGAATTGGGATGTTTTAGGATCATTTTTATTTTTATTTAATATTTTAATTAAAATATCTAAAGTTAATAATTTAAATTGATATATCAAGTTCAAGAATATTTTTCGAAAACAGAAAGTGGCAATTAATTGATTTAAATATAAAAGATACGAAAATAATTATTTTTTAGTACTTTACGATACAAGTGGCATAAGTAACACTTTTTGGCACGGCGTACGCTCGGGCCCTAATAGCTGGGCCGAAAAGTGTCCCCATGGCACGAGTATCGTACAACATTTATAGCACTGTGCTAAGTTCACATTTATGCCCCCTTTTCCGATGCATAAGTCGCACTTTCTGGTACCGCAAAGTGAGGTTAGCGCACGAGCGTATGCGAGTGCGATGCGAACGTAGCGGTGCCATAATGTGTGACTTATGCCACCGAAAAGCGTGCCATAAATGTGAACTTATGCCACACAGTGCTATAAAAATTAATACAGTTTTAGACGGCATTTCTATAGAGTAGCAGCTAGGATTCTTGTTCCAACGTACTTTTATTCAGTGGTTAATATACTATCGAATGTATACCACAGAATTTGGAAGTATTTTTGTCAAACCTATTTTCTCTTTAAGCACACTGTGATAACTGTTTCCACTACGCGGTATTCGAAAACTCTCTAAATGACTTCGTTTCTATTGAAATACATTGATTTAAACTAAAAATGATGGAAAGTACCTATTCAGGTAAGTGAATATTACTGGAACATTAAAAAAGAAGTATGTAACGATATATTACTTTAACCCATTAAAGGCTCAAAGGGGGCTTGAAATCGAAAAAAATTTATTTTATTTTCGAGTAGGTTTTTTTGTCCCCCTTCCATTGCATTTGTTAAAACTTTAAAATGTTGATCAATCTCTGAGATACAGCATGTGAGATGATCAAACTCATAGGTCACTTTCAATTACTAGATTCATGATAAAGGTTCCAAAAAAATGGTAAAATGAAAAGAGGATTGTGCTTAAGTATTTGTGCAGGGTGACTTCAGGTTTGGATCGGCTCTGGACCGTAACTATTGACATTCTGAAGAAGTGTACGCGACCCTGGTGGTGTAACTCAATCGGTACGCTCGGAATGTTACGACAACTGAAGTGCACTTTGCAAAAACGTAAAACGCCAGATAATACAAAATAAAAAAAATTTAACACGCAAAGTTCACGGAAAAAGCTCAAGGAAACCGCTGAATCTCAGTGAATGATGAATTTTGGAATTTTGAAAAACGCAATGAAAAGGAGTGGAAAAATCCTACTAAAATATTCAATAAAAGAAATTTCGATTTTAAAGTATCTTTCCCCCCTGAAGAGCTCAAACGAGGCTTAAAATTAAGAAATTTTGGATTTCATTTTCCAGTAGGATTTTTGACCTAGTTCTATTGCATTTTTTAAAACTTCAAAATTTTGATTATACACCGAAAGATTTACTTTGAGATACAGCTGTTTCTGTGAGCGTTTTTGTATACTTTGTGCGTTAAATTTATTCTTCCTTTGCACCCCCTTTGAGCCTTTCAGTCCCAGACGTCTTCAGGACGTTTTTTCGGCACTTCATTCGGCCATTGTATGAATAGTGAAAGTAAGATGAAAAAAATATGCTAGTAACCAATTTTAATGTATAAACCTAACGCCCCTTTCAGAATTTAAAAATACGACTCTGTAATTAAGTTTCGGATTTTGATGCTCGCCCCCGACATTAGCCGGGATACTGGTGGGGGGTGAGCATCAATGACATTAATATAAAAAACATTTTTTCATTTTGAGTTGTATGTAAAAAGTTACACACGACATTCTTCCTCGTCCGTAGACATACCATCTAGTGCAAATGATACTTCAGGACTCTGCATAATTTTTACCACGTAATTAGTATAACGTCTCTACGTATTGATGTGTCTCCGACAAGTTGTAGGCTAAGTTATACGGACGATAAAATTATAAATATTACGTTGCTAGGCTGAGCTGGCCATAGCAACCGCTGCATCTGTCGGACACGCAGAAGTGGGCAAAAGTACTTCTTTTTCTAGGCTAAGCGTATGGCGAAAGTAAATACTTTTGCCGGAGGGATGGAAAAAATACACTTTTTTCTCAAGCCCTTCATGTTTGGTTTAATATTCTAAAAGTTATCATTCATTTTTTTGTGTTTTAACCGCCATTTTGTGTGATTATTAGAGTGGTCTAAAATAAAAAAATATTTTTAGTTTTGCTTGCCTACCCTTTTATTGTTTTTATTAAGTAAAAATAGGAAGCTCCATTAATTTTTAGCCCTTAAAATTAATCTTTAGAGATCGCTCAACATACAAACATGATAAAAAAGCGAAAAGTTAATTTTACTCGTTAAAATAAATTCTACATTCTAAATCTTCGGTAATTAGTCGTCTATAATAATCATACACCTTGATCAACGTTTTTACACGACTACATACGGCGTATCACCACTTTCAATGCAAATGAAGTCATTTAAAGTCTGCATAAAGTTTATATAACGAAATTTAATCGTATATTTAACAAAATTGAATGATATTACGGATATTCTTGAAAAAATTCTTGAACACGAAATGGGAAATTTTGAGAGCTCTGATACGGTGGATTTCCATCATTTTTACCAAAAAAGTACAAAAAAAATTTCCAATGAACAGGATCTTAAATATATGATGTAATGCCGGAACTGGCATTATGTGTTGGGCCGCCCTGACGAACCATGGTCGACTTGGCGAGTATATTATTAGAATCGTTATTGATTATTGTATTTGGAATATGATTTCATCTGAGTGTCAAGCGCGAAATGATTGAACGTAAACACGCGTATACGTTGAGATACGAGAGAGTACATATGAACAGAGAGGAGAGTCGAAGATTTGCTTTGAGATCGAACGGAGCTTGAGTGTGCGAGTTGAGCGTGTGACATCCTCGGGGATGTCTACATTGGATTGACGAGTACCTCGCGGGTAGTAAGATCCTACGTCGCCCCAGTAAAGAGTGCGAGTGCTAGTACGAGTCGACCCGAGTGCGCGAGAGAGAACCAGTGGATCCAACGGCCGAACCGACCACAAGGACAACCAAGGGTGGATCTGGACCAGGAGAAGATCTCAACATCGTGTGGTGAGTCGGGCGGCCCAGCCTTCGGTTGTTATGTTTGTGAGTCGTACACGCCGACGCGCTCACCAGGGCTACGATCGCGTCTGCCGTCGACCGAGTATGCGGGTACTCTATGAGGCCGTGTATAATATTTATTGAATGAGAATAAACCTGGTAGTTGTTATTGTTAATAGAGAGTTATAATTTCTGAATGTGCGTGTGACTATCTTCCCCTCCCGTGTTGCATGCTCATTACAGGTAGACCCTGGACGTACACGGAACGGACCTGCAGCCAAAAGGATATACGTAACTGAACGGATACGTCGGGGTAAGAATCGAGAATATAGGTTACAATGATTTTTAGCGAGCATTGAACATTTTAATAATATATCATTCAAGAACACGGAAAGTGAAATATGACTACTGCGATCCCAGCGATTTACGAAGTGCGAATAGTTATTTCGCGATAAATTATTTTAGTTATAAGATCTGCGTCAATCAATTCCAAAGTAAGTAAATAAAATTATTGCAAAACTGTTTGAGATAATCAGACTGTATAAATAAAAGAATCATCGCCTTAACGGAAATTTTTCTCATGATAAAGTTTTATAAAGTCTTAAGAAGTCTTTATAGCACTGTATGGCATAAGTTCACATTTATGGCACACTTTTCGGTGGCATAAGTCGCACATTATGGCACCGCAATGTTCGCATCGCACTCGGATACGCTCATGCGCTAACCTCACTTCACGCTACCAGAAAGTGCAACTCATGACTCGGAAAAGGGGGCATAAAATGTGAACTTAGCACAGTGCTATAAAATGTTGTACGATACTCGTGCCATACGTAACACTTGTATCGTAAAGTACTATTATGAGTCTTATAAATGTACGAAATTCGTACACCTGATTAATCATTTCAAAGAGTTAATAAGAGTTTTGAAAATTCATAAAACCTTGTAGAAACTCGATTTTTTGGCAAGTTTTTTTTTCATTTATTTTTTTTTTTATGTAATGTTCACATGGTTGCCCCTATAGTTGTTTCACCATGATTTTTGGTGAGCGTTGATACTAATCAAAAACGTTTTTAAAACTATTAAAAATTCTTATCAACACTTGATAACTCTTCAAAATTCTTTATAACTCTTTAAAACAAGTAAAATTACTTGTGAAAATTTTTTTTCTGAACATTTTTAGAAACCCAGTATCAGGTTTCGCATAACTTTATAAAAAAATGTATATCAATTGAAACTCTTATAAAGTTTTATTAAATCTTAAAATCATGGTACGAAATCCGGACATTTATAAGAATTTTAAAGATTTATTCAGACTTTTAAAGAGTTTTTAAGAGTTTCTAAAGACTTAGTGTGGCGACCAATTTCCGTAGGGGCGACAATGCTCATACACGGAGCGGCAAAAGTGTGAAAACCCCTCAAAATCTCGTGAAATACGAGTACAAATAAATTTAAAACCTTACATCCGACGTAATTTTCGACGAGAAATTCAATGGTTACCTTGAATTTGACCTCGAACATAACCTAAAAGCAACAATGAACGAAAATCGACTTTTCACACAGTGACCTCCATTTCTTATTGCAGATTCGAAAAGAGCAAAAAATTTCAAGTCCCAGTAAATCTTTTGTTTTTTTATTCAAGGTCATTTTAAAGGTGTTACAGATACTTATAAAACCCTAATTTGAGCGTGCATTTTTCAATTATTTTCTTAATTAGGATTTTATTTCTAACTGAACCCGCTTCTAAAAGTACCTCAAAGAACAACAGCTGCCAATTTATTGGCAAAGAGCTTCCTCATAAAGAATGATATTAATGAAACTGTTTGATTATTGAAGAAAAAATTCGTAATTTTATTCTTGCATACTGAACTATAAAAAACTTATAGATGTTTAGAAGTATGTAAAAAATTCCTTTGTATAAGTTTTCTTTGTTCAAGTTCATGTTACCTGTCTACTTTCAGAAATTTTAATTGTTTTAGATGGCAGCTTTTGCTCTACTCAGGAGCAAAAATACAAATTTCCGTTTTGAGTTCTAAATTTTTTTATATTCCGTGAATCTCTACGATTTTGGTCTTATATTAAAGATTGGCTGCTCCACTTGCACTATACCGATCAAAAAATAAAAATAATAATTCCTTCATTTTTTACATGAAAAACGAAAAAAAAAATTTTTTTCCAAAAAACCCAATTTACAAAACGATACAATAAAGCATAACTTTTTAACTACTCAGTAGATCATAAAATACGTTTTTGGGGCTTCATGCGATACACAAATCTTTCAAAACAAGCTTAACCGCTTTTCGATACGTGTCTCCGTTCAAAAATTACACTGGTTCCAGACCACCATGCAACTAGCAAGCGGCCTGCAGTGTTACACGGCGACCCGTGGAACACCCAAGCGCCACGCCGTGACAGCCGCATCTAGGCAGCTCGACGAGAACAACAACAATATCGGAGACAATGACGGATTTGAGCTCGTCAACCATCGTCGTCATCGCCAGCGTAATCAGACAGCAACAACATCTGGATCTGCCCACGCCCGGCAACTGCCGAAACCACGGCCAGCGCAGCGTAGAGTTCACCATCGACCAGACGCAATCGTGATCAAGGCGAAGGATGCGTCTTCTTATGCAAACATCCTGCGAACTCTCAAGTCGGACACGACGTTGCAGCAATCAGTCGGGAGCAGCGTCCAAAACATCAGACGCAGTGCTGCTGGCGCCCTGGTACTGCAACTCAGGAAAAATGTAGACAATGCCTCCACCCTCGGCGCGGAATTGGGCAAAGTCCTTGGTGACACGGCCACTGCCAGCGCCATACAGCACACAGCCGTGATCGAGATCAGGGATCTCGATGAGTGTGCCACCAAAGAGGAGATTGCCGAAGCGCTGAGCACATCGTCGAGAACCCCGCATCTCAACTAGGATGTAGTCAAAACGCTGCGGAAAGCGTACTCGGGGACGCAGGCGGCTGTCACTGCGCTCCCGGACGATCTAGCCGCCAAGGCGCTGAAACTCGGCAACATACGGATTGGCTGGGTCAACTGCCGCATCCGTGGTCGCGAAAATACCCTGCGCTGCCACCGCTGCTGGAGCCCCGGCCACGTCTCGGCTCGCTATAAGGGACCTGATCGCTCGGCGCACTGCTTCCGCTGCGGACAAACAGGCGATCGGATAAGGGACTGCAAGAACAATCCATCGTGCGTTTTTGCCAGGAGCAAGGCGCTGACCATGACAATGCATCGACAAACCAGTACTGCCCCCTAGCACAGAAGACCAATCAAGCCCGCCGATGATAAGGATACTACAGCTAAACCTCAATCACTGCAAGGCTGCTCAGGACCTCCTGAGCCAAACCTTTCTCGAGCAGTGCATACAACGTGGCCGTAGTGTGTGATCAGTACAAGAACCTCGATCCACCTTATACATGGCTGGCCGATGCCAACAGCTGAGCCGCGATCTGGGTGTAAGGAGGGGGCATGGTGCAGGAGCACTCAGCCAGAGCTTGTTACTTTTTCACCTGGGCCCGTATCAGCGGAATCTACTTTTTCAGCGTCTACGCACCACCAAGATTCACTGATGTAGAATTCTCCGCTCTTCTCACGAACATCACCGAGGAAGCCTGGGGCAAGAGGCCGCTCACCGTCGCGGGCGATTTCAACGCCTGGTCGACGGAGTGGGGATGTCGAGTGACGAGAAGGCGTGCCACCATCCTTCTAGACGCGTTCGCCACCCTCGAAGCTGCACTGCTAAATACCGGTGATACACCAACATTCGCCGGTGCACTGGGCTACTCGGTCATCGATCTCACCTTCGCCAGCGACACACTCGCTCCCCGAATATCCTCCTAGACGCGCTCGCCACCCCCGAAGCTGATTGATTGATTGATTGATTGATTATTTATTAATGGGACCGGGGGGTAGAACCCCATGTGGCCCCGAATGTTGGTGACAAACCAACATTCGCGGGTGAACTGGGCTACTCGGTCATCGCCCTCACCTTCGCCAGCGACACATTCGCTCCCCGAATAACATCATGGACCGTAAGCGAGCTCTACACGCATAGCGACCCTGAAGCCATCGTGTTTGAGTTAGAGACCGTCAGACCGCCTAGACCTACGACGCGCCAAAGCTGCAAGTAGAACGCACGCACCCTCGACTCAGAATCCCTCTCAGTCATGATGGCCAATGCTACAGAAGAGATGGCAACGAGGCTCATGGCCGCCATTACCAGTGCATGCGACGCGTCTATGGCCAAGACAAGTGGACGACGCCGTCGTTGCGTGGTGTACTGGTGGACAGGAAAGATCGCCGACCTCCGGCGCTCATGCCTGCGAGCGCGAAGGCTCGCCCAGAGAGCACGCGGTCGGCCAAATGAAGGCGCCTGTAAACCGAGCTATGCCTTCGCAAGACGTCTCCTGCGCGCTGCTATCAAGACCAGCAAGCGCCTATGCTGAAGTAAATTGTGAGATGAGGTCAACGAGGACCTATGGGGAAAACCATACGAGACTGTCATGTCCCGTCTCAGAGGACCGAGAGCAAATACTCCAAGCTCTCCAACCATGGTGCGCCGCATAGTGGCTACTTTCGTGCTTTGCGTGCCTGACGAGCTAGCTCTGCCGCCACCACTCCAGGCAGGAGCAATTGTACCAGCCGTCACCCTGGAAGAACTTCAAAGAGCATGCAGGAGGATCAAGGACCACACTGCGCCTGGGCCGGACGGAGTACCAAACTCTGCTATCAAGATCGCCATTGCCACGCACCCTGACATCTTCTTGCAGGTATACACGGCGTGCCTTCGGACCGGTGTCTTTCCCGCGTGCTGGAAAAGGCAGAGGCTTGTCCTGCTGCCAAAGCCAGGCAAGCCCCCCGAGGAACCATCGTCGTACAGGCCGCTCTGTATGCTGGACACTGCGGGCAAAATTCTCGAAAGAATCATCTGTGACTGCCTCGAAGCCACTACTGAGAGCCCTGGGGGCCTCTCAGATCATCAGTATGGCTTTCGAATGGGACGATCGACGAACAACGCTATCGAGAACGTCATCGCGGTCAAGAGATGGAACCGCGGCACCAAGAAGTACTGCGCCGTAGTCACCCTCGACGTGATGAACGCGTCTAATTCAGCTCGGTGGAACAGCATCAACGCCGCGCTACGCCGAATGCGCACGCCTGAGTACCTGCTGAGAATAGTTGCGAGCTATCTCTTAGCGCGGGAGCTTGACTGCGACACGGACGACGGACCAGAGTCCTACAGAGTTACAGCATGCGTACCACAAGGATTTGTCCTGGGGCCCTTCCTGTGGAACGTCATGTACGACGCCGTTCTGCGCCTCAACTTCGGAGGCAGCGTGAAAATCGTCGGCTTCGTTGACGACATCGCCCTGGTGGCCGTGGCCAAGCAGTTGTGGCAGATCGAACACGATCTGAACTCTGCCATCGCGCAGGTGCGATGCGCGCTTCAAGAGCTCGGCCTGGTAACGGCCGACCATAAAACCGAGGCCCTATCCATCACTAGCAGGAAGAAAATAGAGACCATAACTATCACTGTAGGTGATTGCAGCATAAGCTCATCCCCATGCATCCGCTACCTGGGCCTACACATTGACGCCAGGCTAAGGTTCAACCAACATCTCTGAATAGTCAGCGAAATTGGCAGCAAGAGTGGCTGGAGCCTTTGCGAAGATCATGCCCAACATCGGTGGGTCCAGAATTAGTCGACGAGAGCTCTATGCTCACGTCATCGATTCGATCCTCCCGTATGGAGCGCCTATCTGGAGATGCACGACGGAGACGCAGGCCTACATCCGTCAAGCAGAGGCTTTACGTCGACGAGCCTGCCTGCGCTCGATCAGCGGGCGTCCACACGTCTTCTACGACGCGACGTACGTGATGGCCAGCGTACCTCCTTTGGCCCTACTGGCGGATGAGCGTGCGCGCATATACCAGCGCCACCCACGTCAAAAAAAAAAAAAAAAAAAAACACACACCCACACACATCTATACAGAAAATTGTTCAGAATTAAATGAAGATTCTGAATATGTGTCCGAAATTGTTCTATGACTTCTACATCAAAAATTGATTTTGACGCCTATCACAAAGCTTCCTCTATTAGGAAGCAAGAAGACTTATTCGAACTTGATATTTTTCGCTCTTTTCGAATTTGCAATGAAAAGTAGGGGTCCCCATTTGAAAAATCGATTTTCTGTTCGCTGTAACTTAGAGGTTATATTTAACGTCAAATTTAAGGTCACTATTGGATTCCTGGTCAATAAGTATAATAGATATAAGATTTTTATTTTATTAATTCGCTCATTCGTGGTGATAGGAAGCCCGGAAATTTGATTTAGAAAAAAATAGGAGATAAAAAAATTTGGTTTTTTTTTAAACTAATTTTTTACGATGTCAACAACATTTAAGTGAATTTTTAAAATTTTTTATTGGAAAGGAGAGTTTCTCAACTTTCAGAAAATGTAGATTTTATTTTTCTTTATCGACAATTGCGTAATTTATACAGCTTCGAAGAGAGCTATGTTGCTTGGGTTGTTTTGGACCAAAATGGATCAAAGCATTTTTTCACGTTTTTAATCATATTGGATTATTGAGCAAACTTTAAACATTCATTGTAAGGACTAAAAATGTACGGAGCTTCCTCTTTTTACTTTGTAAAAACAATAAAAGGGTGGGCTAGCAAAAATAAATAGTATATTACTGCCCTAGGCCGCGAAAAACAGAAAAGTCCCAGAGTACGTGTAATTTTTTTTACCACCCTAAATGTGCAGTCTACAATTATCTATTCTCATACCAAGAACTCAAGATTCAAAGAACCCTAAATGGCTACGTAAGGTGTGTCGTGAATCGTAAAGGATAGATAGACCATGTCCCCTTTCATCGCCTAGCTCTTGACTGGCTATCTACTAGGGAGACAGTTTTTGCAAAACGCCTTCCTCAACGCACCTTTATTCACCGTAAAAACCGAACTCGATATCGGTGTGCAATTTGTAGTTGTACGCATGTTGTCACGCACAGGATCTGACAATGGCCGGGAACTATTCGTCCACGTCGTTACCAGAGCCGAGGTCGTGGGGGTTACCGTTACCGCGCTGGCAGCACTCGCTGGCGGTGGCAATACATTTGCCTCTTCGGTAATGCGAGCTGCTCGACTCAATGTCTTTTGCAGCTCTTCAATCGACATATCGATAAGCGAATCGTTTGCGTCCTCTCTCGCTTCAACTTCATGGGCCCCTGCCGGTGCCACGATCGCGCGGGTCGTATGGGTCTCGGGGACATCCTCGAGCACCAGCCGCTTGCCGGGTTGAGAAAACGCGATACGGCGTGGGTCCTCATCCTCGAAGGTACTCCATGGAGCATCGACTTTGGGGAGCACCACCTTAATTTCCGCGCGAACCAATCGGTTGGTAATAACGTCGAGGGTGCAGTCGATCGTAATTCCATCGCGTCCAGGTGTTCGACCACCTCATGACGGAGTAATTTTGCTGCCGCACGAACTATCGCTCGAATATGTCGACCCTCCGAGTCTGGTCGTGCAGTGAGCTCCTCCATCCACTTACGATCCTTCGGTAAAGGCATCCTGAAATATTTCGCAAGACCAATCAGATGAAAACTACAAAATTTCCGAATAGACTTCAAGCCCGGGTATGTAGGTGATGATGAGTGAGTGCAGGGAAAAGATCTGCCGTTACAAGCTAATAAAAAACTCGCACGCATGAGAGGCTTTCGTTACACGATTTGTCCAAAATTAACCACACAACTCCAAATACAAATCATAAATCCTTATAACTTTCTACCTACCGCTTGGTCGGTTTTCACACTCTCACAGTATTCTCGATACACCGCACGGTGCAGTCGGTGACTGATAGACGACGTCCAAAAAACTTCGAATGCATATTGACAAAATTCCAAAGTTTCCGAAAATCAGAATTGATTAAATTTCACTAATTTGAATTTTTATTTGAGGTTAGAAAGGCCCACGTTCGCCCCACGTTGGGTGCCATGGGACGAGGCCCTCATACAAAGGGGGGTCTGGGCCGTCGCCAATCGAGTCGCGAGCACCGACTCGCGTCACCAACTTACCGTCAGATGTCACTACCTTAAAGAACGGGTTCGGGTTCAACTCTGAGTCCGAGATACGATAAATAACAATGACAGTGATTTTGCTGTTAATCAATACTATTCAATTTATTCAGAAAGGATCAGTCGATTTTGGCCGCGCAGGGCCGCGGTATACTCTCGGCAACGATCAATGAACTAGCTCCACTCACTCCGCCAATGCTCGCCATGTACGCCGCGAAACAGTTCAACCCACACACGTATACAGTGATGCACGCTACTACACGCGCGCGAGTCTTGATGCCCCGCACGAAACACACATACGACACGCGACGAATCTGACGCGGGATGGCCGTTGCCGCTAGTCGCGACGAGAAACGAGAAATGACGCCGATTCCCCCAGCTTACGGTGACAACAAGAAGCGGCTCGCGCGATGAAAAAATGAGAACCAGCGCCGATCCACTATGAGTGCGGATCGTCGAACGGAACCGAAACACGTGTATGCGACGATGCATGCCAATACACGCAAGATGCAGCCTTCACGACCGAGATCAGATGATAACCGCCGGCGCACGAGGTACTCAACACGCGAGTGTGTGCGACGATGCACGCCAACACACAACAAGCGCGAGCGCGAACAAGATGGCGTCTCCCGACGATCCGATGCGGCACGACACTACGCAGTTGCTGCGAATTTCACACAAACACTATCACACAAACATACACACATGCAACCGACCAAGCTATTTGTCAACTAATAATAATCTTAAATTTACTTGACGATGATCTTCGTTCTTCGAGCTCTCGGAACGGCAGCTTCGCCTCTGCAGCAGCAACGACGGTTCTTGGCCGGGCGAATCTAACCTCGCCGTCGGCCTCGACACTATGTCTCTCTCGCTCTTTTCTCATACGAAGGCCTCGTATGGAGGGACACTCGTTTACGTGACAATGCACGGGCTTCACTTGCCTTACAAATCAAGTGCAACACTCTCTCGTATCGATCGATAGGACGACGAGTGCACTGCACGTAGACTGCTCTTCACTCTCGGACTCGTTTTTCAGCACTCGTCACTTTACTTTTTGATATCTTCTCTTGACCGCGAATTAACCTCTCGTTCTTATGTTTTCACGATTGCTCTGCGTGGCACGAGGATTCGCTGATTACTGCTGTATCGCGTCTACTCCGCTGGCCCGGCTACGTGCCTGCCAGCACTCGCGAAATGGCGGCAGATGGCTTACTTTGCACACCGTCGCGCTGTAGTGTCGCATCACGCTGCTGACTCGTAGTAGCCGCTGTCGATCTTGGTTTCAGCTCTGTTGCTCAGCTGTTCTAGTTCTTGGCCTGAAAAATACCTACTATCTACGCATTTTATTTGCTTGGTCGGCGCGGCATCTCATCGTCAACACGCTTCTCACGCATAGCGCGCGTGAGGGTTGCCCATCCGTAGATGGCGGCTGTGACCCCCGTCACACTATCTACTAGGTTATGGCTATCTACTAGGAAGACAGTATTGGCAAAACGCCTTCCTCAACGCTCCTTCATTCACCGTAAAAGCAGAGAAACCAGTCCCATCAAATATTCATTTTACTTCGAAACATTATATCTAATTAGCTCCCTCTTTCCTGAAACCACAATTTTTTGTAAATTACTTGACATGGGTAATGTGTTGTATTTTATTTAGTGTGTTGTGTTGTATTATAGTTATTTTATTTTAACGAAGATAAATTTCCACTAAATTGGTTATAAATATCTTAAAACAATCACTTTTGAGATTTAAACCACATGAGAGTACTATTCAGTGAACATATTTGAATTAAAAAAATTCATATGATTTTCAGGACATTGATTATATCATTTGGACGGGTGATCTTCCGCCTCACGATGTTTGGAATCAAACTCGCGAAGAAAATTTACGAATTCTTCGTGAAACTGTTAAGCAAATGGTTGGTCACTTTCCTGGAATTCCAATATTTCCTGCAATTGGCAATCATGAGAGTGCACCTGTGAATAGGTGAGATATAAGTATTTAGTTGGATATCAAAATTTTCGTATGAATTTACATTTAAAAAAAAAAAAAAACAAGAGTAGTTAATAATGCAGATAAGATCACGTTACTTAGCTCTTATATTTTCGATTGGGGTAAATTTAAAATATCAATTTTAAAGAGCAAGATATCGATTTTTTGAAGGTCTTATAAGGACCTAGATCTAAAAATTAAAAAAAAAATTTTTTGGTTATTTGATAGGATTTTTTCTTCATTCCCAAAACTTTAATAGAATGCAGAAGTTTGATTAGTACGTAAATATAAAGCTATTTATAAAAAAACGCATTTTTAATTTAAAACTTGCGACGGACGGCTTACCCCGGGGTGGGGAAAAGCAGCAAATCCGTCGAATAAATTTAATACATGACCCCCTGACCTGGTTGATTACCCCCCGAGGGGATATTGGGCCCGTCATCAGTGCGAGCTTGCCGTGGACTCGCTGACTCACCGTTGAACTCCTTTGCAACTTCCGCTGAAATCCGCGAAAAGAAATGTCGCGAAAAAAAGAGGCGAGGATGTCAGTTAAATATGATGCTTTATTTAATTCAAGGTCCAATTGGCCGAAAAACCAGTTCAAATTGCCCAACGGGCGATGATTTACAATACTACGTGACGAGGCACGAGTTTCGACCTAACTTCACTTCCGACTTTGCCCACCAGGGGCGCGCTCAACGCTACCGTCGATCGTATCTTGTGATGCGGTCCTAATCGGCCGAGTCAATATGGCAGCTTGCGCGCGTGATCTATGCGACGATGGCGAGTGCACGTGTACCAACGCGACGTGGCACTCGCACACTGTTCTCGGTGATGCGGTTCGTATGCTGCCATGGGCGATCTGCCCTGATGCTACAGGCCCGGGTGCCGAACGCAACACACACACCGATATTCTGCTCGCTGCGTATCGCCACTGCGATACTCGTCAGCCGAGCTTGAGCTACCCTACACAAGCACACACGCTTGCGACCCGGCAATCGCGTCGACCAAGAAATGCGGAAAAAATCTTACAAACTGACCCCAAATCTTCGGCGCCTCGACGTTGGATTGGCTCCACTTCTCGGCTGCAACAGTTAGCCCTCGTCCGGGCGTCGAATATCTGCGTGCGACGGCGAGATTCCCACGTCTGAGCGACTATGTCGAACTATGTTTCTGCACTTATGCACTGACTTGCACACAGGCTCAACTGGGCGAAACTTGCCGCACGGGTGACAGACTTTGCGAGCACACACGAAACGACAAGCCCTTCTGGGCGACAGTACACTTCTCTTTGCACGTCGGCCTCTTGCTTGCCGTCTTCCACGAGCACAAAACACCGAGACTTTATTGCCGGAACACTCGTACTTTTCACCGGCTATTACCTCGTAAATCTCAAAAATGGCTGCTGTGCGAGTCTTGCATGTGTCAGCCTGCTGCGTGCTCGAGCTAATCTGCCGCGATCTATCGCGCGTTGGCCTGTCTGCTCTTGCGCTGCTATCCGTCTCTCTCACACACATACGCCGTCGCACGCACCGAAACGTCGTTGCTCGCTGCTGCTGTTGCCGCGCGGACCTGTAAGTTGCGAAAAACATACACACGCACACACATGTTCGCGCGAGGTATTCTAGATTTTGCGGCTCGATGGCTGTGTACCTTGTGCTCCGTCACAAACTATGGAAATACATACATCTCATAATTAGAGGGATTGGCGTAAATTAGCTACAAAGCAGTGAGAAGATCGAGGTTTTGGTGCGAGCGAAACGGTTTTCTCACCGGGGTGTAGCGCACTCTGCTTGGAAGGAGGAGTAGTTGGGCTTTCATGTTAGCATCGATTCTGTTGACGCTCTCCAATGGGAACATTTGAGGTCATCAATGTATCGGGCAACCGACAAGATACTATGACTATTTACTTGATGTCCAAGACAGGGAGACGAGAAAAAATAGTAGATATAAGTTTATCAAAAGCGTCTAGCTCTTTTTATTTGTTTCTAAAGGAAAGAGCCACATCTTTCGCTGAGTATGATTTTACACAATCAAATTGATTTGATTTCGAAGTACAACTTGACTTATTTTGTAAAAGGTCTCGACTTTTCTGGGCGCCTCGCCACCTAGTTGCGTTTTGCAGAACTACTAAACATTTCGTAGACTTATCTCGACTTATTGATCTTGTTTCTGCACGTGCATAAGTAGCAAATAAGTGAAACGATCGCGTCTACTTTGGGGAGAGTCATTCTCGCCGCAGTGCCATGTCTTCGCGAGTACTCGTACTGGGGGTTAAATCACTTGCCATGAATAAGGGAGAGTTATGAAAATAAACAATCCTTCCTGAGCGTTGCATGTGAGCTTCGGATTTTCAACTGATCTACGCTGATTTTTTTTCAATCCTCGAGGATTTTGGACTTCTTTGCGATAACGCTCGAAGGATCCGCGAGGTCTCGTCATTGAATCTTCGTGGATTTTTAACTGATCTGCTAGGATAATTGAATAACCCTGCTGAAAAAAATCAGGTGAAAATTTAGGTGAATTATCAGGTTAAAATTATGCCAAATCGTCTTCAGGTAGTTGAATTTTTCGTGTGAGAATGTCATCCGGGTATTTCTTTTTTTGGCTCCAGGTCAGAACTGAACTTTGCGATGACTTTCTTCGGGTACTCGCGATCATTAAAACATCACGACTACCCGAAGAAAGTCCGGATCCTAACCTCGTACTCATCCAGAGTAAGAGCGAAAGCAAGATTCCAAAATTGTGATTATATTGTATAACTAGTTTTTCTATTGTGGTACTATAAATACACTCCGCAACAAAATTATCGCAACAAAAAATTTCATCGAAATTTTGTCGATTTTCAAATGCTTCTATCTTGGGCTATATTTATCATATCGACACGTTTTTTTTTTTAATTTCTTGGAAATTTTGTCTTCTTTAAATCTAGATAGACTACGATAAGATTTGAGTTAATGTCCAGTTACCAGCAGTATTTGAGCGCGACACTAAAAATTACTGAAAAAAATTGACTGTTTGAACGTGTACCAGTACCACAGTAATTTTTTTATCGAAATCTTACATACACCATCGCAAAGTACTCTTTTTAACGAGTAATTTAAAAAAAAAAAAGACCTCTCTACGATTTTTTTAACGCCCTGTAGGTCGTTTTGAAGGTACAATTTGTGTACGCAAAATGCCCAGAAAATCGTGTTGATTTCAGCTAAACCAGGGATTTTACGTACTTTAAATGGTACCTTCAAAACGACCTACAGGGCGTTAAAAAAATCGTAGAGAGGTCTTTTTTTTTTAAATTACTCGTTGAAAAGAGTACTTTGCGATGGTGTATGTAAGATTTCGATAAAAAAATTACTGTGGTACTGGTACACGTTCAAACAGTCAATTTTTTTCAGTAATTTTTAGTGTCGCGCTCAAATACTGCTGGTAACTGGGCATTAACTCAAATCTTATCGTAGTCTATCTAGATTTAAAGAAGACAAAATTTCCAAGAAATTAAAAAAAAAGCGTGTCGATATGATAAATATAGCCCAAGATAGAAGCATTTGAAAATCGACAAAATTTCGATGAAATTTTTTGTTGCGATAATTTTGTTGCGGAGTGTATAATAAGATATTAAAAAACTTGAAAAAAATACATACACACTTCTCATTAATATAACTGCTTCAATAGCTCTAGTATAATCAATGAATAGCTCAAGTGATAGGAAGCTGGACTTGTAACCGACAGATCACCGGTTCAAGCCCAGGTCTCGGGAAACTTATTTACTTCTCTAAAGGATACGACTAAATAAATCTTTTATAAATCTTAAAAATAATCTAAATTATTGAGTAAATACTTTCAAAAATTACTGTCAATTCTTAATTAAAAAAAAAAATCACCTGACGATGTTTTTTCACTCAAAATCCACGAGGATTTCATCAAAAAAAAAGCTCGTGGATAATCGAATATCCATGAGGATTTCCGTATATCCACGAGGACTTCTGCGGAAAGCAACGTGGGTCGATGAAATATCAACGAGGATTTGCGCAGAAATCCTCATGGGTTCATCGAGAATCAACGAGGATTTTCGCAGAAATCCTCATGGGTTCATCGAGAATCAACGAGGATTTCCGTGTATCTACGAGGATTTCTGCGGAAAGCCGCGTGGGTTGATCGAAAATCAACGCGGATATCTCATAAATCCACGAGGCTTACGTAGTTGGACTTTTTATACGATCCATGTTCGATCCACGTGGAATCAATGTCCGATCCTCGAGAAATCCCTGTATGATCCACGAGGAATTAGCGTGGATAATCCACGGTGACATCCACGCATTTTTTTTCAACTGGTTAGCGTAGCAAAAATTTTTAGCGTGAATAGTTTTTTTTTTTTTTTTTTTTTTTTTATTTAAAGCTTTATTAAACCTATGCTGGTTTATTCAGCTTACAAATACTTGTTTACATGTGATACTTATTATATATAATATATATATATATATATATATGTATCTACGACAAACACTTACAAAATATGTATCAATATTTTACACTTTTAGACCACAGTCTTCAAAGAATAACATTATTTTTTTCATTGCCGTTTTATCTTTGCATGTGAGAAAGCTTTCTATGTTCAGAGGGAGTGTATAGTTCAGTGATTTAAGTGAATTTATTAATTTTTTTCTGTGTACGTCATATTTTTTGCATTGCCAAAGGACATGATTCAGGTCCTCGTTGAACATTTCACAGCTGCACTTGCCATTTTCAATCATCCCCAGCCGTGCTAGGGAAAAGGCGAGGTTGTAATGATTAGCCCTGCTTCTATTGAAAGTCACAATGATATCTCTTTTTAAGTCAGTTCCCCAGTACCATGGTTTTTTATTTTTGTGGTAGTAATTTTTAAAATAAATGATTCCTTTAAATGACCCTTCTTCAGTTATTGTATTATTATTGTTTTCAAATGTGTTTTTTTTAAATGTTTCAATAAGGTCTGTAAACGGGATTTTTTTTAAATGGGGTAATTCAGCTAGGGATGCGGTCTTTGCGAGGTAATCTGCTCGTTCATTTCCCTCTATGCCTATGTGGGCCGGTATCCAATGTATTTTCAGTTGTGTGGAGCTAGTGGATTTTTTACAATTCATTGTACTTTTTTTTAATTTGGAAGATATATGGATTTGTTTTGAGGCTAATATTTGTGGAGGATAAGGTTTGTAAGGTGCTGAGACTGTCAGTAAATATAAAGATGTTTTGATTGCTATGAGTGAGTGCTATTTCTAGTGCTTTGTGCAGAGCGATACACTCTGCAGTGTATACTGATGCATGATTGTCAGTGGAGAATGTTAGTTCGATTTCTAGTTCTGGGCAGAAAACAGAACTGCCGACGCAATTTGCGTTTGCAATTTTACTGCCGTCAGTAAAAAGAGACAGAGCATTTTTTCCATTCAATAAATTTTTTATTTCGCGGTTTGGATCTGGACAATCTTCGAGGCTTTTTCCAAAATTCGAATCAAATGGGATCTGGCTGGCTATAATTTCATAGTCGTTTGTATACATATTGCCGATATTTTGAGGTTCAATTAAGCTAGCATATTTCATAAACTTGTAGATATTTTTTGAGAGATTTTTTTTTTCTGTTTTTTTAGTTTTTTTTTAAATCTATTATAGAACTTTGTGACCGTTTTGTATGTGAGAGAGGTGTCAAGAGACATTACTTTTGTAAGAAACGAATGACAAAGAAGCTCAGCTCTATTTTCTAAACTGATGAGTTTTGATTCTGCCAAGAGTATGTTTAGAGGTGTACTGATGCGGTATCCCAGGGCTGTTCTGATTGCAGAATTTTGAATTCTTTCGATTTTCTCAATGTTCTTTTTACAAGTAGGAAAATATATCGGTAGGCCATAATCAATGATAGATCTCACAAAGCTTTTATAAAGTGTGATGAGAGTTTGAGGGCTTGAGCCCCACCAAGTCCTGCATAGATAGCGTAAAATATTCATTGCCCTGTAGCATTTTTTTGTAACTTGCTTTAGGTGAATATCAAATGACAGCTTGTGATCGAAGTGAAGGCCGAGAAATTTAAGGCTTTCACTAGACTTGATGGTGCAGTTGTCTATTTTAATTTCGGTAGAGCCTGGCGGAATATTTTGTGCGTTAAAGTGAACGAAAACAGTTTTTGGTTCGGAGAGATCTAAACCGATTTCTGACAAATTTGTTTTGATTATGTTTATCGCCTTTTGAAGTATATTTTTGCCTCTGGTTGTGTTAGAGCATTTGACGTACAGGCAAAGATCGTCAGCAAACTGTGATATTGTGACATTTTTTGACAAGTTTTTGGAAATGTCAGAAACGTAAATTATGTATAATAGGGGACTGAGTACACCTCCTTGCGGGACCCCTTTGTGTACATTTCGGTGAGATCTTTCGTCAAGCGCATTGGTGAAAATCTTTCGTTTGTGTGTAAGAAAATGTATAAATTTTATTGTTGCAGAAGAACAGCCTATTTGTACGAGTTTGATTAAAAGGAGGTCGATGTTTAAGTTGTCAAAAGCTCCCATTACGTCGAGGGACGCGGCAAGTACATGTTTTTTTTCAAAGAAGGCTTCCTGTATTTTCAAGGTCAAATTTATCATATTGTCAATTGTAGATTTGCCTTTTCTGAAGCCAAATTGACTTTCCGGGAGGATATTGCGATGCTCAACCCACCACTGAAGTCTATTTTTTAATAAAGTTTCAAACAACTTACAGAGGCAAGAGGTCAGGGCGATAGGTCTGACGTTCTTGCCGTCTGATTTAGGAATAAAATGTAAAAATGAGTGCTTCCAAGAGTCCGGAAAGTCGCTTTGTGCAAACATAGAATTGAATAAGTCTGTACAAATTAATTTGTAATTTAGGCTCAGCTGATTTAAAATTTCAAAATCTATTCCATCCATTCCTGGAGAAGAATTGGTTTTTTTATAATCAAGGGCTAGGTTAAATTCAGCAAAGGTGAATGGTATGTCGAAAAATTGATTTGGAAGGCTGTCTGGCAGAGCTTTTGGATCTGATTCTACTGAGGGAGGGCTAATCTTATCTAGTGCTATTTCAGTGTATTTTTCTTTGTCTTTGATATTGTTGGGGAGAGGGGGTGTAATTTTGATCCATCGGTTTTTGAAAATTTTGCATTTTTCCCAGACATATTTCGGATTGGTTTGAAAATTTAGGCTCTCGGCAAACTTAACGAAGCAATCTCTTTTCTTTTTTTTGAAAGTTTTTTTTATTTGGGCGCATATTTTTTTATAGTTTATTAAGTCGTCAAGGTTCAACGTGAATTCCCACTTTTTGAAAGCGGCACGTCGAAGTCTTTTTAATTTGTCACATTCAGTATCCCACCATGGTACAGGGTTATTTTTTTTCCAGCAGTTTGCTTTTTTTTTAGCTTGCGGTGTACTTTCTTTAACAGACTCCGTGATTATTTCAACGAAGTCTTGGTACTGTTGGCTAGGGGACTTTTGAGAGTATTCTAGAGACAATAAAATGTGGTATTTAGATTCGAGTGATTGTCTAAACTCACTCCAATCTGTTCTGTGAGATTTTAATTTAAAAGTTTTTTTGCATAGAAAGCTTTCTCGGCATCGATATTTACATAGATTGGATAATGGTCAGAACCCCAGGTCTCGTCGTATACCTCAACATGAATTTTGTCAGACAAGTTTAAGTTAGAAATGACTAGGTCAATGTTAGACTTTATGTTGTTATGGATATCTATATATGTGTAAGAATTGTCGTTATGTATGATAAGTTCACGTTCTTCAATTGAATTAAGTAATCGGATGCCATTGGAATCATTATGGCTACAATTCCAAGCTGTGCAGTGTGAGTTTAGGTCTCCTAGTAGGAGAGCATGTTTCTCACTTTTTATATTACTCATTATAGAGTCCCAGTCATGTTGTGAGAGAACGGGTCCTGGGGTTCTGTAGCAGGCAATTATATCGAGAGAAGGGATAACATTGTCTATAGAAATACCGAAAAGTTCTACTGTTTCCTTAGGGCTACTTAAGTTTAATTTTTTAATAGATAAATTATTCTTCATTATGTACATTATACCACCTCCTCTGCTGTGCGTTCTGTCCTTTCTTATTATGTAGTAACCTGGATATGTTACCTTGTGATCATCGTTGAGCCAAGTTTCCACACAGATGAAGATGTCTGGGCGGTCTTCTCTCAATAGTTGCTCTACTTCGTATTTACGCTGTTGAAAGCTTCTGGCATTCCAGTATATTATCTTTAACTTCGTGGCTTTTGAATTTTTGTGCGCCATGAGAAGTCTATGCTTGAGAGAGAGCTTCGTCCGAGTCGTCGTCGGTAGACGTGAGGTTTGAATTTGTAAGTCTCTTAATAATTCTATTGAGGCGGCCTCGAAGATTTTTGTCGTTTATGTTTGTTGTGAGTGTCTTGTATCATTTGAATTAATTTATGTGGCTCTTGTGTATAATTCCGCGCGATTTCACTTAAATTAGATTTTCCATAGCTTTCACTCAGAAAATTAGCAAGGTCTTCAGCGTTTATTGGGTAACTGTCTGCGTTATCTTCGAGGAAATTTATTGCTGGTAGGAGTTTTTGTTACTTTAATTTTATAGTCATCATTAGAATTTTTTTTGGCTTTTTTTATTTTTGTAATTTTTAGATCTGTGCTGTGGTTCGCTTTTTTCAGGACTCATTACACTTTTTGTAGAAGAAGCTGTTTCACTCCTATTACGCTTACCTCCTTTATCGTGAATCTCTAGAGTTTGGCCTAGTATATCTTTTGCATTTCTTAAAACATCATTCATCTGCGGAATTTGAGAAGAGTCATGCGACTGTAAAGTATCTAGTAGATGACGGTTATCTATTTGTGAGCGGTCTGTTAGTCTTATCTTGTGGATTACTTTGCGAAGTTGGATTTTTGTTTATGCTGGGGACTTGAGAGAGACATTCCATTGCTTGCGTCAACTGGGCAGTGCTTAGCAATGTGTCCGTCAGATTTACATGCAAAACATCTTATTGTTGTGTTGATGCTCGGATATACATAGTATGTAGTTTCATCGTAATCTATTTTCATAAATTCTGGAATTTTACTAGAGTCTTTTGGATCGATATAAGTTGTCTTCTCGAACTAAGTACGTGGCTGTATCCTTCTTTATTTATAGCCGCTTTTAAAGTAACGATTGGCGAGCAACATTTAATATTTAAGTTTTCTAAAGCACTTTGAACTATGTAATGAGGAATAGGTGGAGCAACATTTGAAATTACAACTTTTTGCATCTTGGCTACAAGTGGCCGTACGGCAACTTGTATGGAATTTATGTGAGAAAAGGAGATTTTTCGTGATTTTTTCTACTAGTTCCTTGCTGGCTACATATATGCATGCTCGATTATTTGAGATTCTAGATGAGTAGAGCACATTTTTGGTTCGACGATATCTCCAATTGCACAGGTATAATCGGTAAGCGTTAGGCCAGCACATTCAACAATAACTCCTTGATTTCTTTTTGGGTACGAATCACTTTGCGCAACTTGGGAGTATTTAACACTATAGCTCGGTGTTTGAACTTTATCACTTTCACTTATGATAACTGGTGCATTTTTATTAATACTATTATTTACTAATTCACTTATTTCACTTAGTGTAGATGAACTTTTGGTGAGAAAAGCCATCTTTTTAGTTTGTTTTTTCTTTTTTTGGATAGATTCCAACAAGGAAAAGTTATTAACAGAGTTTCTTCGATGAAACGCGTGAGGCCCGGGCATATCAGCCCGAGCCAGCAAGATGCGTGTTTATATTTTGCTTCGCGGAGCGATTTGAAACACGTCTTATCACTACGACGGTTCGATAGCGAGTCCAGCGTGAATAGTAATGTAGTAAATGTAACAAGACATATTTAATAACAAACTAACATGGATTAAATGAGAAAGAAATGCACAAACTTAGCCCTTTTCGTGATTTTCGGCTCGCCACGATATTCTTATCAGTTGATCATTGAGTAGTGGCGATAGGAATTTACCTGGAATTTGCTGGGCTCTCTCTTTATCCTGGTCATATATGTTGATGCTGGGCCGCAGTCCTCTCTTAAGGGCTAACAGGGGGCTTAAATCCATATTTTCTTAAAATTGATGAAACATAAAATTTTATAAAAATTGACTCTCACCAATAAAACTGGTGGTCTTTCATACCTATGAAATATGTTTTTATCCTCATTCTAAAGAATTAGAATGAGGTTTGTCGTAGAATTCCCAGAGAACCGCTTAATGAACTCACTCCAAACTTTGCACACTTCTTCAGTGCATGTGTGATCATGGTCGCAACCACTATCCAAGTGATACATACACTTCTGTTGATTCTATATAGATAATACTATCTTCAAAGGATTAATTTTATATAATTTTATATGGTACTTTTTACCAAAATAGTGAAATAGCACTTTCTAATGCTCTAATCACTTGGATAGTGGTTGCGACCATGTTCACACATGTACTGAAGAAGTGTATTAAAATTTAAAGTCAATTCATCAAACGGTTCTCTGGGAATTTTACGGCAACCAGCTTAAAATTTATTAAATTTATTAAATTCTTAACTGCTGAGAATAAGCAAAAAAAAAAAATTCTTAAATTTGTTTAAAGCATATTAATTCAATTAGCTGTACATATAGCTTCTAGTCTGCACATAATCACAAGTATTCCCAAGTATTTTGCACATTAAACAAGTTCAGAAACATTCAAAATGTCTAGTATAGAATTAATAAACAATTCAAAACATTGATTATGTACTATTCTTGACTTTCATATGATACAAATAACTTTACTTGAGTTACACAAATAAATACACTTGAATTATACACAGAACACACTTGATCTTTAATATTCACTCAATTACTGTGCAAAATACTTGTAGCTAATACTTATAGAATGACTGTGATAAAATGCACATGAAAATTTTTATCATTACTTTATAAATATATAAAAAAAACAATGTCAAAACCATAACATTTTTTGAGCATCAAACACACCCAAAGACTTTATGTGTTCACTACTGTCGGTTTTTGATTGATTTTCAAAGAAGTTTTACAGTTGTTCAGTTGAAACTGTAGCCAAGAAAAGTCATGGAAGCTATCAGATAAGTATTCATTTTCAAATAATATCTATATTACCTATACGAATATTGTCTACTTTGTGTTTATTTTATTATAGGTTAGTATTACAAGAAAGCTGATAGGAATAATTTATGTGAGTAATATAAAAAGTATGTATAATTTTTCATTTTTTTTATTTTGGTATTTTAATTTTGAATAACATATTAACTTTCATATTTTCAGATAGAAGATAATAATCAATGTCTACCAGGAACGTAGCTATCGTCTTATGGACTGTGCAGTCGTTGGCGTTTTACAGTCCTTGCTTTTTTTGTACGTGATTCTTCTTGAATCTTTGGCTTCAGCGTATTTGTGGGCCGTAGCACCTGGATGTATATCTAACTCCTTTGTTATATTCAGGAAAGCTTTCTTTCCACCGTTGAAAGTTGACACAGCCATGTTTGCACCAGCCTTCAAAGCCGTAATACCACCCCAGAGCTTTTTTGGTATATATTTCCAGAATATGTGGTTAAAAGATTCATTGGCGTTTCGTGAATATGTACCAACACATCTTGCTAGCAAGTCTGGGGTGCTCAAGGCTTCATAAATGCTTTTTATACTGTCCATGACAGCTGGTGGAAGTGAGCTACAACGATTGTGCTGAAAAGTGTTGTGAGTGCCTCCAAATGTAGCTCTTTGCCATGCGCACCATGAATTTGCACCAGGTGGACAAAGTTGATGCTGAGGATTTTCATCGCTGGATCTTTAATGATACCATGTAGCCCATACGGCATTATGCATATCTGCCACTGTCTTGCTCTCTCTGATGGCCTTGGTGTAATACGAGGAAAGCTGATCGATGGCTTTGGCTGTGAGACGTCCTTTTCCACCAATGGATTTTTTATCTGTGAGTAAAGTTGATCCAAGCTCTTTTTTCTTATTGCGAAGACGCTTTCCCATTCTTTTTCCTACATGATTAATATCTTCTTTTTTATCTATTGTATAAATTTCTCCATAAGGTTTCTTTAGACATATTTTACTGTAGACTTTTGCATCTCCATCACCAATATAATTTTTATATTTGACACTATGTTTGGCTTCAGATCTTTCAAATAATTCCATTATTCCATTAACTTCCATGGCACCAGAACTACCTTCATGATTGACATCACATACTAATTTATGATCTTCAAACCATTCAATATACTCTGCTGAATCCTTGTCTTTTTTCCCCAGGTACTACATTGTCTGCAGAATTTATTCTTGACAACTATATCCACTACCTTTCCTGATCTATTTCCAATAAGGAGTGCAGCACCTTGCAGTGAAGAAAATCCAGGTATGCGCCAAGTACCATCTCCTGACACAGTTAACTCATGAATTTTACTGAGCTGAATTTCTTCGGTGGCAGCTTTTTGCATAGAATTTTTAGCAACACGTTCAGAGGCATTATGCATGGTGTTGAGAACTGTCACACGAGTCGCACTCAATATTCACCATGAATCCAAGCCCACCAACTGAAGACTCGACAATATTTATTTGTCCACCACATTTACACTTTAAATTTTCTTGCAGAAATGGTAAAAATATAGAAAAATCTATTAGATGATAATCCAGCTTCAAAATCACACGTTTGAGTCTGCAATTTTGATGTCGAAGCAGACTTTTCATAGATTGCAGATTCTTCTGCAGATTTTTTCCTTGCACTGAGCAATTTTGGTGTAAGATCAGGTTCTGCGTACTGATTTTTTTTTGAAAACTACGTTTCTTACTCGCTCAGTAGATCTTTTTCTTTGTGGATTGCTTCTCAATCTCATTCTTTCAGATTTCATTGTAAAATATTAACTTATATAATTCTAATCTAATTATAAAATAATCTGAATAATAGAAATTAAAAATATTAATTGAATCTTCAGAACATCCTATTCTAATCAAAAACTAAGAAGAATTAATAATTATTATACACTAATGTAATATTTTATACTAATCTAATGCTATATTTTAAAGCTAATTAAAAAAAAAATCTAAGAACTGCAATGATACTAAACACTATTATTAAATTTAATTTACTCACTAAAAGTTATTAAAAAAATAATTATTAGGATTTTAAACTAACCTCTGAGCAATAAACTAAATACTGTAATGATATAAATATAATGTAATTATTCTTATTTTAAAAATGTTCTAAACTAATTTATAATTAATTCTAAAAACTACAATACGCTAAAACTAATTACTGTGAAACTATCAATAATATTAAACACTTGGAATACTGGAGAAGAAAAAGAGTAGAGAAAGCTATCGATTTGGAGACGATACTGTTAAGAAAAGATTTTTGTAATCGAACATCGTTTGAATTAGTGGACTTCCGAATCGAATTCGCTAAATAGAGCGAATTTCTTAAATTTGAAAAAAATTCCCTAGAGCCGTAAAATAGCTGTATCTAGGGGAATCTTTCGATGTTTGAAATTTGGCAAACGGCGTTCGAAAGCTAAAAACATTTCCTATAGGAAAGGTGAAAAAAATTTTTTCGATTTTTTAAACTTTTAAGCTCCCTATAGGTCCTTAACGTGGTGCGGGCTCCAACGGATATCAAAACTGCTTATCAGCTACCTAAAAATTCGCGAGTGAAGAGATACGCACACATACTCACCCGTACATATAAGTTTGTGGCAGTATCGGCGCAATGCATTATCTGCCCGTCTTGGGTTCATTTGCCAACGGCCTTTGCTCCCTCACAGGCTATATATAATTCGTTATAATTGTAGCGTTCATAGTACGTTACAATACTTCAATAAAGCTTGGACCTCAAATAAAAATCAAATAAACAAATGATATTTGTTGATTAATGAAAAATTTTATGGCCCTAAGGTACGACCACGTGGGGTCCAATGGCAGTTTAATAGATGTAGTAAAGCATTAATAAACAATAAAAACGGTCTAACTACTCGTGCTGCAAGACTAAATCGGTAACGGATTTGAAGAGGGAAGAGAATATTTGTGATGAAAGGCCACCTATTCATTGAAATGAACGATAAAATGCAAATAAATAGTACAACAATGCATTGAGGGGGGGGGGGGGTCTGACAATAGAGCACTGGGGGTTAACGTCTGGTGGATTTTCTGATTTTCGATGTTCCTCTTCAGTTAGGTATAATTAAATAATTTTTTGCGAGTTTACAAGAGAATACATACGTATTTAGCAATCGCAGTCTCAGTAAAATGATCTTGCATTTAGGCTTTGCCTGGCTGATTACAATGTTAGGTACATCCTCACATTACCAAATTAGTGACGATTCCACCAGAACTCCAGCATATTTACCAATAATTGAAATTTACGTTTCAGCTTTCCAACTTCTTTTTCTCCATCTGATACCAGTATATCATGGCTTTACAATGAACTGGATAAAGAATGGCAACGTTGGTTACCTGTGGGTTCCTCTCCAACAGTTCGACAAGGTGCTTTCTATTCAGTTCTTATAAGACCTGGTTTTAGAATTGTTTCAATAAATACCAATTATTGTAATAACAAAAACTGGTGGTTATTAATTAATAGCACTGATCCTGTGAACGAGTTGCAATGGCTTATATATGAACTTCAAGCAGCAGAAATGAATAATGAAAAAGTTCACATAATTGGGCATATACCACCGGGACATTCAGATTGTTTGAAAGTCTGGTCTAGAAATTATTATCATATAATCAACAGGTAAACATTATTATTCACCCTTGTATTACTTATCATTCTTTAAACTATGAGGACTGAATTCGTTCAAAAAACTTGAAAGTCTTTAAAACCTCAATCAAAATATGTAGCCTCGATGTTCAGTTCTTAACATTAATTTTTGGAAATCACTAAACGAGCAGTTTGATTAAAACTAACTTTTCTGGGGTAACATTTGCATAATTTTTGTTCAGTGTTTCGACTAGTTTCCTCAGAATGTAATAAAAAGTGAAGGAAAACGTGATGTTTTTATAACTTGAGTGAAACAGAACTATTGAATTTTAACCTCTTCAGACCAAAAGACCCATATGTGTACTCTTATTTTCTGGGAGTCTCTCAGAATGAATCAAAGCAGAACTAACTTATGGATATCGTTGTATAGAGAAGGACCTTTTTAAAATCACTGAATATTGGTTCATCTAATATGATTTAAATCATTGTCCTAAGCAAAATAAAAATTGGAAAAATGCAATTACTTGATCAATCATTTTGAATCGGCACAATTTATAACTAAATAATGATAATTGGTCATTATTATCGTCAGTTATCAGAAGACATTTTTAGTTATATTGATTGGTTTTGAGAAAAATTAGTTCATTTTTTCAATTCATGACCAATAATTTCGATTCATAAATTGAAAAATTCAATTCATTTGCACGTTTCGACAAAAATAAGCATTTCAATCGATATTTATATGTGCCATTATTGTTTTTGGGGTGAAAGATCACTGATATAATGCAAAAAAAAATGTTTTCGATTGTGCGTTCTAGGTGCCGGTCAGAAGAGGTTAAACAATAAAAATTCATTCCCCAGAAAGTTCCGTAGCTCAGCAAAATTAAGTAATTTTTTTAATCTGAAAATGACATTGGAATTTTGATAAATTTTTGGATTAAATTGAGATCAAAATCTATAAAATAATGCATTGAACATTTTTTTATGAGTGGTTTTTGGCATAAAATTAATTATAACTTCCAAAATAATGCATCGATCTCTATTTTAAAGTTGAGTTTTGGAAGACTCACGACTTTTTATTATTTTCAGATAATTTTAGAACAAGCTACAGAAGATTAAAGATAAAAAGTTAATTTTTGCAATGTTATTAAAATGGATAATCAAAAAGCTCGTTGTGTGACCTTTAAATTGATATTAGGAACTCATACGTTAAAATTGAAGTAACCTTCGATTTTTTTTGAACTGACCTAATAAAGACCCTTTCAGTTCCCTCTCATTGAACCATGTGATTTTTACGCTCTCCCACAGCTCTATTTCAGTTTTTATAGTCATTTATTCATGTTGAGTTTTAATTTTCATACGGTTTTTCTAATTTGATATATAATTTGCAGATATGAATCGACAATAACTGCTCAATTTTTCGGTCATACACACTATGATGAGTTTCAAATATTTTATGATACTAATGATTTAGGACGAGCTCTTAGTATAGCTTATATTGGACCATCAGTATCACCTTATTATGATCTCAATCCTGGCTATCGGATTTATTATGTAGATGGTGATCATCCAAAAACTACAAGGGTAAGTAAAAATATAAAGGTTTATTATTATAACTTATCAAAAACCAAAAGACCCTACATTGTTGCGACTTTCAACGACATTTTTTTTGAAGTTATTGGTCTCCAAAATTTTTTAGAAATATGTACTTCAATGCTAAATTTAAAGATTCTTCACAAACAAAACTTTTAATCATAATCTGTTATCAACATTTTTTTGAAAAGATGATTAAGCAATGAAAAACTTTTATAAAATTTGTTTAAAATTTGATTCAGTTACATTTTTGCAATGTTATCATAAAGAGATCATGATATGAAGAAATCTGGGGCTATAACAATGGTAAAGTTATCGAAGGAACTTCGTTGTTCGTTTTGAACCGAAAATCTTCTCTATTACCGCAGCAACAAAAATTTTATCGTGTATTGCGTTCTGAGACCGGGAAGTAAAATATTCCTTGGTCGCAGTTTGGACGGCATAACACAACTTGACAGTATAATTTTAATTACTGGCCGAGGAAGGTATAAGATTTTTTTTCATAGACGACCAAAAGTTCGCAACCTCCCCCTGTTGAAAATAAAGACGTATAGTCGAAGCGATATCCTCGCAAACGTGGGAAAAATAGAGTAATGGATAATTTTTGCGTCATTCCCTCCGTAAGGACACCCGGAATGTGGAGACAAATCTTACTTTTGAGTTATCCCGCACCAATTTGTTTAAATCGATTTTTTTAAACAAATAAAGAAATTTTAAAAATTTTTGCCTGAAACCTTTTTTTATAAGATAATTTGGACTATTCTAAAGAGAAAGTTACTCCTGATAAATTTCTCTAAAATGCATACTTTTCGAGTTATAAGCGATTCAAAGTAAAAAAAACGCTAATTATGCCATTTTCAATCGCTTATTACAACATGAAAAAATAATGTTTTCGATTTTACCAGTGCTCTTTATTAATCTTTAAACATCCCTCTATCAAGTCCCATAGTTTTTTTCGGGATTTTAAATGATAAATCAATCTTACCACGCAATTAAGTCTGAGCTATCTCCCAGCGAACATCATTGCCATGCCACGGCAGTAGCAGACGACGCGCCTATCGCACTGTATGCGTTGCACATGAAATCGCGCGAAATTAATTGCGGGGTAAGATTGATTTATCATTAAAAATCCCGAAAAAAAACTATGGGACTTGATAGAGGGATGTTTGAAGATTAATAAAGAGCACTGGTAAAATCGAAAACATTATTTTTTCATGTTGTAATAAGCGATTGAAAATGGCAAAATTAGCGTTTTTTTTACTTTGAATCGCTTATATCTCTAAAAGTATGCATTTTAGAGAAATTTATCAAGAGTAACTTTCTCTTTAAAATGGTCCAAATTATCTTAAATGAAGGTTTCAGGCAAAAATGTTTAAAATTTCTTTATTTGTTTAAAAAAATCGATTTAAACAAATTGGTGCGGGATAACTCAAAAGTAAGATTGGTCTCCATATTCCGGGTGTCCTTACGGAGGGAATGACGCAAAAATTATCCATTACTCTATTTTACCCACGTTTGCGAGGATATCGCCTCGACTAGTATTTTAAAGACGTCTTTCAAAGACATGATTTAAGGACGTCTTTTAAGGACGTCTTTGATTGTGTCTTCAATTGGAACAAAAAAAACGTCATTTTAATCAATAATGACAGCATTTTTAAAAGTTTATTGACCACGTCGTGAAAGAAATGGCGTTTTTTATTATCATCTGACATTCTTTTCTCGAATAAAAACAACCTTCCAGATTGACGTGATACATTTTTAGTATCCAATGATTTCCAAAAAAAAAGTAATTTTCAAAAGGTTAAATAATTTAAAAAAATTAAAAGAGAATATCCTATTAATATCCTCGTTCGAAAGCCTACGTCCGATAATCAGTCCAGAGGCTAAGTTCATCAATTACTTCCGAGACTAAGTTCGCAAAGAATTTCAGAGACTAAGTTCGTTAATCGCTTTCGAGACTAAATCCACTAACGGATATTCTCCTGACGAAGTCCAGGTCCAGTAGAAGTTTGTCAATTTAATCGTTTCGCAAGTCAATTAGCCGAGAGCTGTGGTGGGGCTCGTGTGGTTGTTCAAGAATGAATGACAACGCAGCGAAGGGTCGTGCTCAATATATAATCGTCGGGACGTCTGCGGCGCGTGAAAGGAAGGGATAGCTGGTGGTTCAGACAGCTCAGCTGCCTTGTGGCTGTCGGTATTATAGGAGCAGGTAAGAAGAAGGGCCAATGGTCGCGTAGTAGACAGAGCCATTGCTGCGTTGGTGCTGCCACGGAGTTCGGTTTGCGTGTATGCACCCGGTGGTGCCGTTTCATCTATTAATGGCCGTACGGGTTTATGCGTGTTCACGGCGATGCGAGAAGTTTGGTTGCGGTAGTGGTTTAGGGTGCCCTTTGATCTGTGTGCATGCACGTCGGCGGCGTCATTTTGCAGAACCCACGGTCAGTAATGCAGGTTGCATATATCCGAGGTTGCGTGTTCCTGTCATGTTCTGTCGCGTTGGTTTTCGCGCATGCGTTGTACTGACGGGGTGATCAGTACACTATACAATCAAAAAATCATTTTAACACGTCCTTTGTAGGGATTTTCCCGTAGAATCAAATGGTGATATTGTCATATACTACGTATATCACAGTTATAATGCATTTGTGCCGTATAGCCATGTGCACGAAAATATAGATTATAAAGTGCATCATAAGAAATCTGACTAACGCTTAAATTTTATGATGTGTAATAACACAATTGAAGAAGCCATGCGGCTAGCTGAGTAAACAGAGGTGGCCTGAGATCAGATATCTGAAGTAACAGAATAATAAAACTCTTTCCATCTTAATCAATTTATAATCAGAGCACACGAATGCATAGCACATCTTTTATGATCAAATGAGAGACGTGGACTATCGACGAAGTTAGGAGAAGATTCTAAAGTCATGAATCCTTATCTTATCTTTGGGTCTGAGCCTGGTACAAGGGGACCAACCATCGGGCCTTATAAAAAGGCCTAGCCTTGGACAGTCGAGCCTTAGCCTTATTCTTGATTTTGACTTCGAGCAGTAGCAACGCAAGTTTTAGAGAAGGATCAGGCTAGCTGCTCCTCTGCCGAGGCAGAAGGTCAGCTAATGCTTGTTATCCGGAGACAGCCGACCCGTACAGAGCTCGTGCAAGTGTTGCAATCTCAGAGCCTTACGAAAATCTAAATCAAGTCTCAAAGTTATTCACGAGTATTAGAAGTACTAGAATCATCTTTAAAAATTAAAGTATAAATAGTTTTTGGAAAATAAACTCTTTGCTACGCGAGGTGCTTAAGTGATTCTAGCTCATCCTCAGAAGATCGTAGATTCTCCATCGTCCGGGGCAGCGTTCGAGAAGGGTATCATAGAGCCAAGAGGAAGCGAGCCTCTAGTGCGTGTTTCAAAGTCGAGTAAAATAAATTAATGTAAGTTATTTTAAAAATTATAAAAATATGTCAACGTCTTATTATTTTAACCCAATCCTAACTACTTCAGTGAGAAAAAATTTAAAATAAATAAACTGTGTAATTTTCGTTAATTTGGATGTTACAATATAAGTTTTACTCTATGGGTAAAAGTCAATCCAACAATGCTCTTTTTTGAATTTTTTAAAGAAAAGTTTTGAAAAATTGTTCTTTTGGTGGTAAAGATGACAAAAAATGTCATTAATTGTTGAAAATGAGTTTGTAGAGTTAAAATAGCTACACCATTTGATTTTTCAAAAATAAAACCGCAATCAAATACACGGTAAAATGCTTAATCAACGATGTAGTTTATTTTATGATAGCCGAAAGACGCATTTTCCATTGTCTTTTTTCTTACATTCAAAAAGAATAATTTAGAGTTAAAAATGAGTCCTTGGAGTGAAACTAAGATCACTATTTAATTGTGTAAAAATGATCTTTGATTGTTTAATTTATTTGCGCATAGATGCATGCGTAGACGCATTTTTCGATATGTTTAGTTCAAAAAAAGTGACATTTTATAGCTAAAAATAATTTTCCAGACTGAAATCAATGGCGAGACAAATATAAGTATATTAAACTTATCGCCGATTTTTTCATTTGAAAACGAATTTTTTAATATTATTACGTTTTAAAAATTCTAAAAAGTCGTCATTTTATAACTATAATGATTTTTGGGAAAAAACCAATCACAGCATTCGATTATAGAGAAAAAAATACAAAAAATTGTATTTACAAAAGCATTACTCCTTTATTGAAAAGTGGGCAACATATTTAGCTTCTCACTGTCAGCTCTGATCCTGTTAGGTCAGAAAAAAACTTCAAAAGCTTGGTTAAGAGGCCACGAGGCAAGGCACGTACCTATGGTGGTATCAGGGTTACTTTTTGCGAAAAAATAGAAAATTTTTTTTTAAAAATAAAAAAAAATTAGTCTCGCATAATGATAACCAAACAAATACAAGTCTGAAAGCGCCAACCACGACAACGTGGTATTGAGAACTTAAACTAACTCCATTAACATCTTGGACAGCCCTGAACAGTGACCCCACTGAAAAAAATCAGGTGATAAATCAGGTGACTGATCAGGTGATGAATCAGGTGATGAAGGTGATTTGTCACATGATTTGTCAGTTCTAAACGTCAGCTGATTTATCAGTTGATTTTTTCCAAAGTATAAACCATCGAGTTTGATCTAGATTGATTAATAATAATTATAGTTCAATGGGTATATTCCTTGCTTCGTGCATTGATTTGACTATTTTTTCTGTTCATAATATTTTTATCTGCTATGAATTATTTATATGATGGTTTAGGAATAATTTTATTTTTATTTTTATAGCACTGCGGGGCATTAGTTCATAAATCTAGACATGGTGCATTATTTCAAAAGTGTAATATGGCATGTCTTCTTATCGTAACTATTAGAAAACTTTTAAAAAATGAAAACTAAGACGATAGAACCTTTCATTTAACAGAATTCTACCTACCGCAACTATCAAATTTCCATAAATTACGACCACATTGATTTGCCAGCCGGATAAACATGCAAAATGTCCCCTCCATGATCTGTCCTAAACTCAGAATTGATTGTTTTCACCATTAAACATACTTATACATATATCCAGCAATACTGTGGTACATGGGCCCTATTCTAAACATCCTAAATAAAGTTTTTTTACATCACTCATCATCTTAAATTGTCTAAAAATAATTATATATAAGTAACAAATGTGTCCTTAAATTATAGGAAATTTTACATAATTTCAAATATAGGGCCAGTAAATGTGCTAGACAGTCATTTTAACCTCTCTAAGTATATTAGGATCATCTTTCAGAACTAAGGTACTCGAGTTTTACCCGTAGAATATTCAAATCTTACTTGCAGCTTCTCTATAACAATAGTTGTACACGAAAATTCTAATGGTAAAATAAAATGTCCCCTCCATGATCGAAAAATATTCGAGCTGACTTTTTTTGTTTTTGACTCTGGGGGCATAAAAACGTTCGTTTTTACAAAAAATTTATGTAGGTCATCGGAAAAAAATGTTCAACTTTGTTGTCGCCGTAAAACTTGATAAAAGTGCGATTTGTCCCCTCCGTGAGTGTCCCCTGCGTGACAAATTTTAATGTTTGCAACAAGAAAATAAGCGCATTAGATGATGTCCGATAAAAATTAAATATTCCATGAAAAAACAAAGAATCGAGTGTCAGAAACTTCGGGGGTCCGGAAATATGAAACTCAAAATAGAAGAAAGTAAGTTTTTCGAGTTTTCCAATTTTGTCCATTTTACCCACTCCAAATACCACACATTTGAAATAATGGACCACATAAATATTGTTACTTGGGAAGGGATTAAATAAAAGGCGAAATAACTAATTAGGCTCAAAATATATCAGAGGGGAGGGGCCGTTCGGGTGCGAGTGTCTCCTTGTCGCTTGATACTGATACTCGCCGTCGCTGATGACTATGCTTATCGCTCTCATTGTCGCGCGCCGCGTCACTGGTGGGGCCTTGCTACGCGCCGACCCCGGCGCGATATATATTTTTATGGGCCCCTCTTTTGATATTTATTTATTTATCAAATTTTCATACAATATAAAATATTTATATATAAAACAATTACAAAATTGGATCAATGCCAGTAGGCCTTTTTTTTCCATTGATTTTTTTTTCATTCATTCGTTTTTTTCTTCTATTATAACTTTTCCTCAAAATTTAAGCTTAGATTGGCCTGCGAGCGGTCAGGCTTACAATTAATATTACTCAAAAAAAAAATTTTTTTTCAAATAAAATTATAGCATTATTATTCAATCATCATTATTAAATTATAAAACTTCAGCTTAGGTTGGCCTGCGAGCGGTCAGGCTTACAATTCTCAAAAAAAAATAACCTTTACATTCTATTTTATTCAATTATATCCAAAATTATATTAAAACATATAAATCCTTAAATATTTCTCCAAATTATTTAAATTTTTCCCATCACTTTTCCATATTTTTCACAAAAAATTTAAATTTTCTAATAATTATATCCAAAATTATACTAATTTTATTTATTTATTTATTTTTTCTTCCAATTTAATAATCATAAATAAAATTTACGATGATTATTGATTTTTTTTTTTTTTTCAAATCATTTTCTCTGAATAAAATATTATTTTTAATTGTTAATATATTTTGTTCAACAACTTATGCTATAAAATAATTTTTAATTATTTTCTTGGGCAAGTGTACACGTGTAAGTTTGCTTGCTGCGATTGTTAGGGTTCTCTACTAACATCCGTGGCATTTGTTCTTTGAGTAAGTGTGTATGTAAGTTGATACATGCGTGTGCAATTGTATGAAATTGACAAAGAGGAATTTATTTTTAATATTCGTTGTGTAATGTTTGCCTTGCTGAGGAAATTCGTTGGATAGGCTAGTTTTGGGCAGCATTTATATTCGTAAACTTAGTTTCTCTTTTCGAAAGCTATATTGATATAGGATCTTTCCTTTTCTTCCTTCTTTTGAGCCGTGAGAGCTCTGTAATTCAAGGTAAATTCATGCAAATGAAAATATCTTTGCGAACATACGTTTGATCCGGGTGACCTCATATTCTGAGAGTTCCCCAATGGATCGAATGTGCAGGCGTTTGCGGCCATTTGGTTCGCATGATGAGGATTGGATGGCCACTGTAGACGAGAGGCTTCTATATACTCCAAAATTTTTCTTTGCATCTATTCATTTATCCATTTTTCTTTGTAACTTCCGCCATGAAGATGAGAGCCATTGTAATTGGCGAGTTCAACCATTTGAGTTCAAAGTCTGCTGCGACAGAGTTTCGTAAGGTTTTATGGTTAGGATAGGGTTTTGGATTTTTAAGGTAATGTGTATAATTTGAGATGTAATAATGTATCTAGTGTGAAGCCCATGACCGTACTCAACAAAATTATTTATATTCTTATTTCAATTTTTACTTTCTAAATAATTTATGTTAATCAATGATCATCGTATATTACTATATTACTTATTAGTTTAATATAATAGAATATTTTATTCCATAGCAACTTAATATCATTTCTAATAATTTTAATCTATAAACCAATGCATTTGTGTTGCATGTCATCATTCTCATTTAATTAATAGATCAAAAAAAAAAAAAAAAATAGATCTATAGGCAAGGTGCTGCAGAAGTTGAATGTAGACTCCTGCAATTTTGAAGTTTTTGCCGACATGTCACGACCCCCGATCGTCGACGTCGTAACGGATGTAAAATTCTGTGCGCTGATGACAATATTAAAATAATCGATATGACTAGCTACTACGACTGCACATAAGCGCAACAATATAACAAAACTATTCAAAAGCAACTCAAAAACTTTAAATCAATACTAATTAATAGACTTATAGCAAGTTACTCTAATGCATCGGTCCATCTCAGTCGACACCCTGTTTAAAATTTCAACTATTATGTAAAAGAAAAATTCAAAACTCTAACTCAAAAAAAATACATTTACTTTAATTCTATATAAAAGATAACCGCTGACGCCGGTGTGGCAAATCCGATGCACGGATGCATTACCTGTTCACGCGGTAACTTTACCCACATGCAATTAATATATATATATATATATATTATTGCAACGCCTATGCTCAGCCGCGCCAGCCATATCGTATATCATGATGCACTCAATCTCAGCTACAGCTATAACATAAAGCAAAAAAAAATTTTATTCATTTTACAAAATTTAATCAAATTCATAAGTCACCCAACGCTTCAATCGTCTTCTTCTTCTATCATTAACCAGACAATTGATACAACAAACTGTTTGCCTATAACAAAATGCAATTATTAATATGCACGGGGCACAATGGCCCCGCAATTAACCAAGCTGCAAGGTACACATTGCCCTGTCATACTCTTCACGCTCAAAACAAAATCAAAATCATTATATTATCTCATAAATATACTATCTCTTCTTCATATATATTTTCATATGATAATCTTCTTTCTCTCTATTTCTTTTTATGCAGCTTCAGGTCGTTCCACGACCGAAGTTGCTAATTAAAAAAATATAAAAAAAAAGAACTAACGCCCGTTTAAGGCATCGCATGCCAAGGAGGTTTATGAGGCGGTCTCGACTTCGCGACATAGTATTTGCAAAGTGCCGAGTTGTCGTGACATTGTTGCATATTTTCGGCTTCCTCCGCTGCATGTGTAACGTCAGCATTTTGCAGTACACTACTGCCGGTGTCGGGCGTCGAGGTATTATGATCTCGTGCGTTTGCTATCTCTCGTGAAGGCGACCGGTTGTCTGGAAGATGCGTAAAATAAGACTCGACTCGCGTCGATGTATTATCGCTGTTGTAATCATATGATATGTTGTCATTCGCTCGTTCATCGTAATCGAGCGGGCCATGCTGCGCAATTTGAACTTGCTGCATGTTGCTCGTTCCGTGCATTGTACGCGGCCCTAGTCGAGCTTCTTACGGTCTACTGTTGTGCGTTGGAATCGGCAAGGGCACCGAAGGCATCGTCTGAGCGCAGTGATATTGTTCCGGTGACTCTCGCTCGTCTGCCAACGTATCAAAATTTTTCGCGCGGATAATATAATTATTATCATTTAGTTGTCTAATGTCTTGCGATATTTCAATATCGCTTACCAATGTGCCGCGTTCGGAAGCCTTTTCCTGTACCATTTCTGGGAAAGAGCGCCCAACGTATTCTTGCTTGTTGGAGTCTAATATCGACTCCGGTACTGCATTAAATTGCGAATTATTATTTTCTAACAATGACTGCGCACTTGCCGATGCAGGTGTCGATTCACATGGATCTTCCTGGAATGATATTAGATCGTCACCACAAGCACTCTGGCATTCTGTTCGTTGCAAGTCTAAATTTTTGACTCGTATTGCGGGTGCTCGTGGCGGTACCGCTGGCTTGAGTTGTCTTTTGCCTGCGTTCACGATCTCAACAATTTTTTCTTGTGCTCGCGCTTTTGCTGTACGCTCCGGCAACGGTAACATGCTGACGTCGCCGTCCGCGTCGACGTCGCTGTTGCCGTCATTCGAGATTTCCTCTATTGCCTCGAATTTTTGGGCCGGATGCGGAGAGCCCAACGACGAATCGTCGTTAAATTTTTCTTTGTCTTTATCGTTCTTTGTCTTCTTATATCGCCTCGTGCGTATTTTGAAGATTCTACCCGGATCATGGTCCAGTTCAGCTAGTAATATTTTTCGTGCACCTATGCAATTTAAAGTCGGCACCCAATGCGTTGTCTTCTTATCGTCGTGCCCGGCACTTGAGGATTGAGCCGGACATGCTACTAGTCAATTATTCTTCTGCGTAGACGGTGGCTTCGACGCATTTGATAAGCTTGCGTTATTAGGATTAGCATTGTTTCGATTGTTATTATTATTATTATTTTGCTGACTTGAATTTGTCGGCGCATCACGCTAGTCGTTATTGGCTCTATTGCATGTACTTGCCTCGTAGCCGCGTCTATTGCAGTTGCTGCATTGGAGCAGTGTATACTTTACCTTATTACAATCTCGTGCCGAGTGACCCGGCTTCTCACACACCTGATAAACTACCCGTTTGTCGCTGCTGGCATTAATATTGCCGGATTGTTTCGTGTGCAAAGGCACGCCGATCAACCCGACCGACGTAATATTCGATCCAATAATTGACCGGTACCGCGACTTGCGCTCAATTTCTCCTGCTGCTTCGATTGCATCGGATAAGGTTTTCGGATTTTTACAACGCACCTGCATCTGTATTGGCTCAAGTAACCCGAGCATAAAACAGTCAACGACGCTATCTTGCAAGCTATAAATCGCGCACTCTCGTTCGAACGCATTTATATCGAGCGCCTGTCTATATGCCGCCACCGCGTTGTCGTATAATGAGCGAATAGTGCCACCGAATTTCCGCACATCTCGCGTCACCTAGCTTCATTGCCAGGTCGTCTGCGACATTTCTATTAACGAACCTATCTCGCAGGTCACGTAGTAATTCTTGCGCACTCTGGTAATCAGCTAAATTGCCGACAATATACGCGGCATCTCCGACTAACTTCGGTTGCAGCGCTCGGACAATTTTTTGCTCGGAAGAGGGCAATTGTTCAACTGCTTCCTCTACTGCCATGCAAAACAATTTTAATGTATTAGGTTCTCCGTCGAATTTTGGAATTTGTTTCACTACGTCATTAAATAATCTGAAGTAAGACGGAGTGTAGGGTACGCGCCCCGTCGGATACTCAGTATGCTGTGGTACGAAGCTTAAAACAGTTCTGGGTTGCGTAGGCGCCTCGTACCCTCGACTGTACTGATAATGTCCGTCTTGCCGCGGATCATGCGCATACTCACGCCATTGCGCGCTACCGGAATATTCACAGCTTGTTGTGTACGATTACAGTCCCTAGCGGCCGGGCCTGCATACGCATATCTTCGATCTTGCGGCTGGCCATTATACCCATTATGGCCTTCATTCCGCGATTTGACATAATCATCGATGCACGCTAGCAATCCCATTAATTCGTCGTCTATTTTTTGATGCATCAGCACTACTATTGATTTGGAAAAAAGGATTATTATTTGAACCCGGTTTCGGGCTCGATGAAGTCGCCCCCCCATAACAATCCGCAGTCATTCAAGGGCGTCTCCTTCATAACACATGCTCCGGTCGCCGTGGCCGGGTGTGATGCATCATTTACTACTTTTGTATACCTCTCTATCGCTCCATTATTTATGAGGGGGCTCTGAAACCTCACGCTACGCGCTGCATTGCTACGATTATCTGTCGGTTGATTGTCGGTGGGCCCGTAAGCAGAATTGTGCACGTCCACCAACACTTCATCGGCTCGAGTCGTCGATAACGCGACCATTGAGCTCGTATTGAAGTTTGACCTGTAAACAGATGGGAAAAAATTGTTTTTAATACAACTATACATAGTTATAATGATTGCGCAATAATATTTCATTCGTGTAATATGCAAGAAGTATTTAAAGATCTCGTAGAAATTTATAACTTTCTTCACGAGCATTGCATCAACGGCACAAATACAACTTTTTACTTAGCTGATGCATTCCTGTTACCCTCCTAACTGCATCAGCATCTAGAACACATAATACAAATGTTAATTTTATCATGTCGCATTAATAATTTGTTCATCACAACACTATCACTGAATCATTTGTTGTTAAATTAAAGAACGACGCCGCGACTTCTTTGCTGCACGTTGAAATTCACGTTTATAATGCGAGATGTAAAAAACAACAACATTATCATAAACAAACTATCATATAAGATATAAGAGCGAAGATAAAGCGACGGAGCTAAAGGTTAAAAGTGATCTAATTGAACTGTAGTAGGCTTATATGATACGGGGACAGTCTAGTGTTAAATCTTATAAATTAAAAAACATCAAAATAAAATGTTAAAATTGTTTTTATTTTTGATGCAAGGTTATGTCTTTTCAAGTCTTTTTACATCAGAAAACATGTCTCTAGTAACTTATTATTTAAATTAGTCCAATCCAAATCCATACTGACTTATCGTTCCAAAGCCCTTTGCAGGATGAATCTGATTGGAATCTTTGGCCAATCTTGATCCTAGAGGTCTTAAAATTCTTGTCATAACATTTTTTTCTACTTAAGTGTAAAAAAATTAAAAAAAAGCTAGAAATTAATTTTTCACATACTAAAATACAAAAAGAAATTTAAAAATGTTTTTTTTAAGCGCTTATTGCCACTTTCTAGGACTGGTAGATTAAAAAATTAAATAATTAAAAATCTGCTCCACTTGAGTGGAGAAGAATATTATTACACAAAATTTTAAGACCTCTAGAAGCAAGATTGGTCAAAGGATCCATTCAAATTCATACGGCACAGAGCTTTGGAATGATAAGTTACGATGCGCACTAGACTAATTTAAATTATAATGTATCAGAGATATGTTTTCTGATGTAAAAAGACTTGAAAAAACATAATTAAAAAAGCATCAATAACAATAAATTCATTTTTAACATTTCATTCTCATGTTTTTTAATTGATAGAATAATACAGGATTTAACAACGGCGTGTCCCCTTGAAGAAGATTTTCAGTGGAATGTTATTTTGGAGAAAAGTTCACGAAAATAGCGGTACTATGCATTCGAGGAAATGTTTTCGGAAAAATGATCATTAATGCTAAACATTCATAGTACACCCAATTAAAAAAAAAAACATATCTATACTGATCTAAAAAATGATATGATAATTTTCTGAAACAATAATAAATTTTTTAATTATTACAGCTTGTTTTAGATCATGAGAGTTGGGTTATGAATTTAAAAGAAGCCAATCTTTATGACTATCCTGTATGGTATAAATTATATTCAGTGAAGCAAACGTACCAAATGTCATCACTGCTTCCAAAAGACTGGGACTCCCTTATAGATAAAATGTTAAATGAACCAAATATGTTCGATACTTACTACAGGTAATCAATTTTAATGATGTTATCAATAAAATTCTGATTTTAGTGCTACTTTTATAATACGTAATAATGGTATATGCGCGTTCAATAAAATAAAACAAGTTTTAAGGAATAGTTTTTTATACATCTAGTCGCAAGATAATATAATGTTGGTAATTAACTAACGAACCAGACCCCAACAAGTACGGGTAGCCAATTCTCACCAAAATTTATTTTTGTGGCTTCCTGGTACCCAATCATGAAGCCCAGTATGCGTAGTTTGATCCCATGGGCACTATAAGTCATTTTCATGAAAATTCAAATGTAATCGATTTTTGGGCATTTTGCACAGAAACGTACCTTGACTTACAGTATAAACATAAATAGATGGTAAAAACGATTATCACACAAGACATATTTGATCATGAAAAACGACTCTTATGACAGTGCGAGCAATTAAAAATAATTATTCTAGCTCAAGACTTCTACGTCCACAGAGGGTACAGTTTTTTTGAAACAGGTAAATTGTCCCTATAGAATTATCATCGCTGCATAGCTGAAAGGTTAAATTTGTGTCCACAACAGTTGGGTTATAATACTTGACAGTTATGTAGTAAGGGATATTAAAAATGAGTAAACAAACAAAAGCAGGTGGTATGTTTAAAATAATTCAGAAGCATGATTGAAATAAGAGACATTTTTCAAATGCGCGAAATATTTTTTCCAAATGTTTCCTAATGTCCTATGACCAACTTTAATTATACTTTGGGTGTATAGAACATGGTCTCATAGTTACTAGAGGCAACGTTCGTTGCAAATGATGCGCGAATAGTTTGATGACATTACTTTTATGAATTATATTATTTTTCATTTATTTGCTTGGTTATGAAATGTTGTAAAAAATGTTGGGGAAGCAAAAGGGCATACGTAGTTACGCAAAAGTAAATTTCAATATTAAACAATAAATTTAAATTTTAAACAATGTTATATGTTGAGACATATGTTTACGTCGTCTAGAGACTGAGATGAGCCCAGTTGAGATCGGCCTTTGTTAATTCGGCGTGACATGGGCCCTTCTGACGGGGAGCTTTGAGATGCGTCTGCCTCTCGCTGGAATCTGAGATACGCCCGTCTCTAACCAAAATGGATATGCGCCTCTTTTGCACGGAGGAGACAATATGATAACTGGATATGATTTATTCAAGCCAAGTAACCAAAGAATATTGTCACGTGGGCCCACCGGCGGGCCCCACCCAGTGACCGGCGCTTACGTCACGCGTGACGAGGTAATGAGCATAGCTCATTAGTTATCTCGTCGCGCCCGAGTCGAGTCCCGTTTGCGCAGCCACGAGCGCTGCTTGTTCTCTCTCTCTCCTTGCGTACTGTCACTGCAAGTCTTGGGTTCGCATCATTTATCCCCTCCTCACCTTCATCCCACGTAACACCCTAATCTCCCTTTTCTGGTGCTAGGTGTGTTCAACGGTTTTTTTTTCTTTTTGTTGTTAAAAAGAAAAAAAAAGTTTGCGAGTTTTTATACAGCAACGCCGTTGGAAGAGTAGAGTCCTAGGGTCGTGGGTTAATTGGACAGGACGGATCGCAAGCTGCCCAGACCATTGCGACATGTGAGTAAGAGTATCATTATTATTATTGTGTGGATTCAAAAAAAAATTTTTTTTTATTATTTTAAAAATATATATATTTCGATTAAGTTGCGAGTTGCATTGGTTATCAAAGAAAAATAAAAATGTTTAATAGCAAAAATGGTAAAAATCCGAGCGAGCTTGCCGAGGCACCGTTTGAAGTGGAAAATGAGGAAGCGCGAAATTTATTTTTCACGGCTGCAGAGAGCGAGCGTAGAGCGTGGATCGAAGAGAAATATCCGGGCTTTATGAGTTTCATGAATAGACAGCATAAATAGGATTGGGGTGAAGGAGAGTTGTATTTTGATAAAAAAAAAGAGGAGATATGTAGGGCGAAAAATTCATTTTATTTATTTTATTGTCATACTGAATTATAGTAAATTGGATGACATCAACGTCTCGAGGATCATCTCCCACACGGGTCTGCCCGGGGCATCGACTGGGCAGCCGCACAAAGGACACTTGGGCACGGGCTGGCCGGCCGCAGTGTCCCAAGTCTCGTCATGACACAGAACAGAAGGGTTGAACGAGAATTATAACAGAAAGAAAAAAAAAAGAGAAAAGAATTAAAAATAATGTTGCAAAAGAAAAAAAAATGCGCCCATCTGTATACAAAGGTAAATTACTTACGGTTTATTCTTCGCCTCCGATGACGATCATGGACGCGCCCGGCGGGGCCGACGGAGGAGGATTAGCACTGCCACTGCCACTCAGTTTCCTTACTTGTAAAGAGAAAAAGAAAAACAACACGAATGAAACACAAACACAACCAGGACGCGAGATGTGTGTCGTTCGGCGATCAAACCTGTACAGCCGATCAAAGGCTATAAAGCTACGCAGGCAGGCGCGCAAAAGTCTAAAACGCAAACTCACACAACGAAATGTGAGAAGTTTTAAGACAGGATGCGGATGGGAGTCGTAATCTCGAGTACTCTCGTGAATACGCACATAAAAGAACTACAATGTATGGTACGACGTATGCTACGATGTATTGTAACGTTGCAATATATCGAAGCAAATATTATGCCGCGAACTAATTAAGAACAATTAACAAATGATGACTTTAGAATTTTCCTCTAGCAACTTCAGTCGAGTTGCCACTTTTTTTTTCAATAAAGAATTTTAGTTCTATTTGAAAAATTTTTAGTTGGAAATTATTTATTATAAGCAGAGCTGCGCTACAGAGAATGAGTATGTCTCCTTATTACCTCAACACGGTGATATTAAGGAGAAATACGAGTCAACTAAGCTATTGTAACAGATTTTTGCAAAGTGGATATAAAAGAGGATGCGCAATGGATAATACTGGTGTGAATAGGCTCTTCAAGACGAGGATCGTAAGTCTTAGTGCAGCATCCATTTAGACAACACATGTGCCGCAGAAAACCAATATATCCGAAGTGACCATGCCGGATGGACCGATTTTCCTCGTCGGTTTTCCGAATGTGGAATTGTTCGATCAGGAGGAGGTCGAGATCGTGAATTTCAATGATATATGGGACGAGCCTATAGGGTACGATAGCGACGGTTACCCTATTTATGAAGAAAGTTTGGTTAGTGATAGTGACAATGATTCGATGATATCATTGTTTCATTGGACAGTAGATGTATTACACATTGATGAACTGTTCGCGTCCAAGCGCATCGTTCTACACGACGGCCGCGTAGTAGTCGATTTTTACTACTCGGAAATGCGAATCACTGTCGATGGCGAATTGATAGCGACCTTGGACCGTGATTTATTATGTCACAACGAATGCTGGGATGACGACGTACCAGCGTGCGTCTGGTGCGACGAGTCGCAGGAATCGAAAGGCTCGAGGATTTTTGCAAAATTTGACTATATGCACGAAGAGCAAAAATACTATAAGAGGAAATATTGTTATTATCTTGACGAGTAGATCGCAACTTAATCAGCCGTGGGGCCACTGCGGGCCGTAGGTAAATTAATGGATACATTTTATTGTTATAGAGCGAGATGTGCATGAGTCATGGCCAGTCCGTAAAATCAAAAAAAAATTTTTTTTTGGCCTCAAGAAATTAAAGTAACTTAATAACTAAAATGTGCATTATATATGTTATAGCTCGGCGTGGATGCACCAGCAGGAGACACGACATGGGAGGAGAAATTGCACACAAGTATCGCGAATACGATATACGAGCCGGCCGTACGTGATAGGTGAGGCGCCGTGCAACGGAGTTCGCCAAGCCATCACCGTCCGTATGGTCTCACGTTTTTTGTAAAAAAAAGTAGAGATGGCATAATGCTGATCTAAAGCTTTAAGTATAATACCAGTGAGCAGGGGTACTTGCACAATTAGATCACGAGAGGCAGTGAGCCGAGACACACGGATACTAAGTGCAAATTAAATTAAATTTTTTTTCTTTTGATATTAGCTTCAATCAAATTGACGATCAGCATATCAAAATCGGTACGATCGGAATCGCAAATAAATTTAAATCGGGAAGAAGTAAATTACAATAATACACTTGTGTGCACTTGACCTCTTATTCGTCATAATGCTGAAGAATATCATTTTGCTTATCGCCATCATGGGGTGCGCACCGAAAGCGAGCGCACTGTCTGGCTACGTGTGAAGCCGAAATTCACCAAACTTTACGTCAGTTATGACGTCAACGATAGGGGGCTGTGACGTGACGGTAAAAAACCCGGAGTCCCAAAAGGTGTACCTGCAACTCCTACAGCACCTGGCCTACAGGAAGGTGGAATTTTTTTAGCGGCAAAGTGTTGGTGCATCGTGTCCTAAGATATTGCGGCGCCTTTTCGCACAACAAAATAGTGTCAGGCGGAGACTCAAGGTATGTGCACACGTTATCGAAGGAAGCTTGCGCCGACGCGATAAAATATAACGAATTCAAATTCGAATCACTTACAATTCGCGATCTTATCGCGAACGCGACAAACAGACGTACGCTGACAGTCGCGGGCGAACTAACCACAGACGGTAGGTTCCAGAGCACGAAATACAATACCAAGACGACACAATACGACGCAGTAGTAGTGACCGTGGACCTCGAAATCGTATTGAGCACGGGAGTAGCGTCATTTGACGAGCGATTGAACCATGTCATCATGCCTGATAACCTGGTATCCAATTACCGAACCGGTACTTGCATGGATGTGAGCGAAACATCATATTTTTGGAATCCATCTACTTCGGGAAATTTTTGCAATTTCGATCAATACGCTGTTCTGTACGAAGGCGAGAGAACACGCGTGCGCGATAAAGAGGGAGCTGGCCCGACGATTTATTTCACTAATACTTCGTCGTCCATCCAATTCGGACTAGAGAAACGGGGTGAAGTAGCGCTATGCGGTTACACACTGATAGCGACGGAACACGCGCGACTTTTTCTTCTCGAAACAAGACCAAATGCCGTCCTCGCAGCCAAGCAAGTATTAGATGCAGAGAATATTATCCTCTCAGCATACTTTAATACAAAGTTCGCATATTTTGCGCATCATGTCAAGACTCAGTTCGACGCATTGTATCGCGACTCTCTATTTCAGAGATGCATGCTAGCGCGGCAGATCATAGGAAACGCACTATCTCAGAGTGAATCCTGACTAGATATTTTTGCTCTGGCCGTTATAAGAAAGCGCGGTTTTTCTGCAATTTTGGCTGGCAAAGCTGCGCATATAGTAAGTTGTACGGAGGTCACGTGTCAAATCCGCGCAGCCGAAACATGCTTCAACGAACTACCCGTTGTATGCAAAGGCACGGAAGGCTTCCTCAAGCCAAATACGAGAATTTTCACGCACGTGGGTACTCCACGAGAATGCAGCGTTATTTTCCCAGCGATATATAATAATATCGATGACGCTTTTATCGCCATGAACCCCAACGTGACTCTAGTGCAAAAACCAAGCATAATTCAACCGCTGGAAGTTCCCACCTGGAATTAGAAGAAATTCGTTCCTTCATGACATCGGGAATTTATTCGGCGGAAGAGCTAGAGAAACTCGAGGATCATATGGCATTCCCATTGAAGCGACAAGCGTTATTAGAGTCGGTGGTGAGACGACTAGCCGACAAACCTCACACAGCCGAAAGCGTAAATTTTCAAAAACTGCTAGACGAGGACACTTTCAACAAAATGTCCCGATCATATTTTCGATCGCTCTACGCAGGCTTCATCGAGTTCGGCGCAGTATGCGCTGGTATAGCAGGCTGTGTGGTGGTAATACAGCTAATTAAGCTAGTTATCGATACGATCTTCCACAGTATTACTCTATATTCAATATACGGATGGAGTTTTCGCCTGTTGGGCGCTTTATTTGGCTCAATCACGACAATGATGATTCACCTCAGAAGACCGCCCGCAAATAATAACAATGACAATAACGACAATAGTAACAATATCAACAATGTTAATGTTTTGAACGACGGAAATCAACTGACTACACCTAGCGCTCCAGCCGTCCCGCCGCGAAATTTACTAAATGAACGAAATTCGAATCATATTCCGTTACAAAGCCCACTAAATTCAAACACAGAGCGTATTATTGATATCGAAAGTAGAGTATTAAATAGCACGCATGCGCGCGCTGCCAATCAATGAAAAGCAAAAGCTTTCTTCGATACGAGTGTACGACGCTGAGTCGTGTTGAAAAAAAAACATCTTGTATCAATGGCAAGATTATTATATCATATTACAAATTATAAAAATACGATTCACAATTACAAATTACATAATATAATTTACGAATATAAATTAGGCAATATTTTATACCATATCGTTACCATATTGTAAATGATTGCACATCGAATAAGGGGAAAAATGTATGCTTATATGATTTAAAATTGTTTGTAACTGCTTAAATTTATATATTTGTAAATTAACTCAACATATTGGTGGAGCATGGACATGAATGATTCAGTAGCAAGCTAAAAATTTGTTAAGAAAATAATTTTGTTGTTAACGCAAAATGAATAGTTGCGAAAAAGTTGAAACTGCATTATAAATTAGTATTGGCATTAATGATGACTCAAAGCCACATGCAGCACTGGCAATCTTTTGAAGTTTTAGTCATTTTATATTTTGAATGAAATTGTGTGTCCCTCTTGCTCGGCGAAGAAAATAAGAGATAGTACGATTATAAACATTATTTCATGGCAAACGCATCAAGCAAATAAACATACAAGTTATCAATGAGCAAAAAAAATGGAACGCTTGATAGCAGCAGCGTGTCAATTGAACACAGGCTCTTGCAGATAAAGCAGAGCACGTCAGTACGTCGCACGTAGTATAGCACAAAGACATACAGCACTACGCATACAGTGATGCAGAATGATGCACTTGGCACATTGCATAGCGCACACCATATATACATATTATATAGCGCAACACGGCGTACGTAGCTTGTAATGCATAGCACGAGGCGTGCGCAACGTACACAGCTCAGGCATCGCAGCTTCCAAGCGTAATGAACATAAGCCTAATGAAGCGCTCGCCATAACAAAAAACAAATAATTTTATTATAATAGCTAAAAATTAGCTTATATGTGCCGTGCACGGGAGACAGTGCAATGGATTTAAATGAATCTCATTAGAGTAGAGTAATTTGCCAGCCTGCGGACGGCAGCGAGGTATTAAATCAGTTGCATATTATGTATTTTATTTATAATATTATCACTTTTGATTACTAGTTCAACTAAGAGAAGAGAGGAATTTTTTTTTTCTTTTAATTTTTAGGCACGCTTGTTGCACTTAAATTTTAACTATAATTGGAAAATTTATATATTAATAAAATGTTATTTGTAAAATTTTATAAGATTATAATAAGAAGAAGAAAAGAAATGTATGTTCTACTTGATTTAATTTTTTATGCATTAGTTTAATTTATAATGATTATGTATTTGATTAAGATATTTGCAGAACAAAAACAAATTGACCAGTAATAATTTGAAAATTAATCAAAGGTTAATGAGTTTATAATTGGTTTATTAATAAAAGAAACCGTTAAGGAGAGAGATGGATAAGTAAAATTTTTGTATTTTGGTTGTTGTTTGTTCGCGCCGCGGTCGGCGCGCAGCAACTTGGGTCGTGTCACGTGGGCCCACCGGCGAGCCCCACCAAGTGACCAGCGCTTACGTTACGCGGGACGAGGTAATGAGCATAGCTCATTAGTTATCTCGTCGCGCCCGAGTCGAGTAGAGTCCCGTTTGTGCAGCCACGAACGCTGCTTGATCTCTCTCTCTCCTTGCGTACTGTCACTGCAAGTCTTGGGTTCGCATCATTTATCCCCTCCTCACCTTCATCCCACGTAACAATATATAAAATAGTGTTAGTCCAAATATCATTTTATCACTGCGATGTACATTGAAGTATATATGGGCTATTCCACAACAGATATTGCAGGTCAAAAATGAATCTATGTCTTATTTTTGTATTCTGATAAAGCATACTAAAAGGGAAAAATTCACCAAGAAATAGACGTCTGGGGCCTCTGCAACTGGGGTACTCAGAGTCTCAACGATACAGTGTTAAAAGTGATATTACACCTGCAAAAGCTATTTGACACTCTGGAAAATAAACAAATGTGTATGTTAGAAGTTTATACGTTTACTCTTTTTCCATTAAATATGAAAAAAATGACTAAAAGTTCCAAAATAACTATGTTTGCCTGAATCAATTTGGCTCAGAATGAAGTATGTTCTTTCTGATACTACAAAACAAAACATATAAGTTTATAATTGAATCTCTATTAAAACCCAAAGATTTCCACTAAAGAGAGAAATAAGATAAATAAAATTTTATTTCTCATACTAATAAAGTCAACCCATGTCTGAAACTTGACTTTGGTTGAATTTTGTACTTCCTTACACCTTAACAAGTACATATCAACTACTTCCTCATGTTTACATGTATATCAGTAGTTCATTTTAAATAATAAGCAATTTACGAGTTGTACATATGGTCTTATACATATCATTTCACCCGACAATAAATTAAAATGAACTACTTTTGGCTGATTCTCTATCAACTCAACCGGTCAAAAACCGGTCAAAACAAAAACAAACTCGATGACTCAAAAAGTGCTTGTGTTTGTAAGCATTGATGTTCTGGAAAAGTATGAGCAACCCTGGCGATGAAGCTCAATTGGTATCCTCTGAAAGTTACAATAGATGACCAAAAACACTACTCGCCAGAAACGCAAAAAAAGAAAAAATGTAACACGTAAAGTATAAAAAAAAAGCTCACGGAAACAGCTGTATGTCAGTGCAAAATCAAAATTTTGGAATTTTGAAAAATAAAACGGGAGGAAAAATCCTACTCGAAAATCCAATAAAATTTTTTTCGATTTTAAGGTGCCTATTCCCCCTTAAGAGGAGTCTTACAAGAATTTACTCCACTTTGTAATTTTTTTTTTATAGAAATCCCAGTTTGATGTCAATCTACATTTTCAACACAATATTGACAACTTTGAACCCTAAAAAATGTGGAAAAAGTTGTAGAATAGGCATTTGCATCTAAAAATAGCTTACTTTTGCGATTTTAGCTTTTCGGCACTGTGTGCAAGGTCCAGATCAGAGTTTTTCAGGTGGGGATTCCGGATAGGAATCAAAATCTTTAGAACAGTATCCTTTATGGGCTGAGTTTTGTAGAATTTTGATTTAGACCTTCATATCAGTTCTATCATTCAATATGTGATAAAAAAACGGTAACAAATTTGTTTTTCTTGCTTTTTGCTTCCTCATAGAGGAAGCTTTGTGACGGACCGATTTTCGACTTTCATAACTAATAATCGTAGAGTACTTTTACATTGCGACGTGCGAGGGTTTGGGCCTTAGCCTATGCTCGCCCTGCAGTCGTATAATTTATTTACTGAGGCTCCGGTTAGCCTACCTGGTCGTCTTACCTCAAAAGGGGGTCGAGCCTTCCACCAAGTGTGCCTCGAGCGTCGGCAATTCGTTGCTGAAAATTCGGAAAAGGTCCGCGAAATAAGCACAATAGGGAGTTCGTTTAAATCAAAACTTACTTAATTTATTAGTCCAAGTCAAAGTTAATTATTATGCTATGAATTATCAATCAATACTCGATTATGATTCGATTGTGTTTTATTTACAAGGAGCAGTCTCAATAATTGCGTTAGTGACGTCACATTACCATAAGGGTACTCGCGCAGTAAAGTCCAAGGGGATACTGTCGAGTCACAATACGACCTCGGCTCGAATCCCGATATCGTGCCGCGCACCTGCACTCGCGCGTCTCCGCTCCACTGTAGACGAAGCCTAATGCCACGTGCGTTCGCTCGCGAGAGTCCAAGGGGAAGTACAGAGTCACAACACGTGCTCTGTTCGAATCCCGTTTTCGTGACGCTCGCTTAACTACTACGAGAAAGTGACTTCACACCGCTCGGCCTACGACGGCTCCGCGACTTCGTGCGAACGGGCACGGCGATGTACAAAGATGGCCGCTTCCCGATGTCGGTACGCGCGCGACGTAACAGCGACTTGCTCGCCTCGTATGACTTGTACTACGCGACAATGAAACACACAATTACCGACTTTACTCTACACCGCGATCTTCTCATACGCATAACATACAACAATTTTACGTTACTTCGCGATTTTCATACACACGCAACACATACCATACCACACACTCGCATACACGACCGACCAAGTAACTACAATACAATGTGATGCTATTAGCTTACGATGTCGATGGCGTTGCTCCGCGACGCCATGCCTGCCGGTGTCTGCTGCTGTGTTGCGGTTATGTCCAAGTCTGGATTGCGACGAAAATTTGGATCGGCGCCGCGTCTCGACGGTCGACCGGGTCCGCTCGTTGTACGTACTTGTGCGGCGGCTGCCGGTGATCTCCTCGGCACTCGTGACGAGGTGGCTCGTTTCACGCGGGCACACACACACAGCACGACGTGGCACGCGAATGTCGCTGATCGTGTCGTCGAGCTCGGCCGCCTTAACCTCCTGGCTTTTCTATGGCCACGCGTCACTGCCGCTCTGCCGTTTCGCCTCGGACTGTTTTCAACGCACGTTACTTTTCGAGTGTTCTCACTCTCACGCACGACTGCACTCTTTTCCAATGCACTTAATAATCGCCCTTCAGCCTCGGACTTTACTTTCGTACTCGCGCGATCTCGTTCAGTTCTCTCACTCTCTTAGCCTCGAAACTGCTCTGCGTGCGGCCGCGTGCGTAACAATCCACGTAATCAGTCGTAATAATCGTCGTCGTCGCCTCACGTGGCTTCTTCCGCTGCCTTCGTTGCTCTTCTCCTGCTACCACTGCTGCTGCTGCCGCTGCTGCTGCTACGGCTGATCGCCGAGCCATTTGTTCGGTCGGCAATGCACGTGCCTACGCTGCCGCGGTGTGCGGAGGTTAGGAGAGCTTGGCTCTTCCTTCACCCTGCACGGTCGGTCGGTCGCAACTCTCATGCTTACACACGCGACATTCACTCGGCATCGGGCAGTTCGTTTGCCCGTGACATCGTCACAACATATATATTCTGAAACTAGATCGAATTGCTGACACATGTCTGTATGTGTGTGTGTGTGTGTGTGTGTTTTTTTTTTTTTTTTTTTTTTTTTTTTTTCTACTCCCCATTTGTGGTACCTCACCGGGACCATCGTTAGACATTACTTCGGTGAGGACCGGGGCAGGGCATTTCTGCCACGTCGGTGGTTGGTCGTTTTCCATACATCCCCCATCCATCGCATAGTGATATGCGACGATTAGGGGTTCAGGGACCCATCGTTATTGTGTGCGTTAGCACTTATTTCATCTTTTTGGGTCCACCCCCGCTCGCTGTGCAACGATTGGGGGTTTTCCACGCTTCGGAGGGCGGACTAGCCAGCCATGGGCCTATGTTTTAGGTGGAATCCGAACCACCCAGGCCCGAGATCAATCTCATCGAGAGAGAAAAGTCACAAGTGACAGTTTTCTCCGACGAGGCTTGAACCCAGGCCCTAACGACACTCTCAGATTCAGTAAACAAAGGCGCGATGCCTTTACTCACTGAGCCATCGAGGCGCGTGTGTGTGTGTGTGTGTGTGTGTGTGTGTGTGTTTTTTTTTTTTTTTTTTTCTACTCCCCATTTGTGGTACCTCACCGGGACCATCGTTAGACATTACTTCGGTGAGGACCGGGGCAGGGCATTTCTGCCACGTCGGTGGTTGGTCGTTTTCCATACATCCCCCATCCATCGCATAGTGATATGCGACGATTAGGGGTTCAGGGACCCATCGTTATTGTGTGCGTTAGCACTTATTTCATCTTTTTGGGTCCACCCCCGCTCGCTGTGCAACGATTGGGGGTTTTCCACTCTTCGGAGGGCGGACTAGCCAGCCATGGGCCTATATTTTAGGTGGAATCCGAACCACCCAGGCCCGAGATCAATCTCATCGAGAGAGAAAAGTCACAAGTGACAGTTTTCTCCGACGAGGCTTGAACCCAGGCCCTAACGACACTCTCAGATTCAGTAAACAAAGGCGCGATGCCTTTACTCACTGAGCCATCGAGGCCGTACTGTGTGTGTGTGTGTGTGTGTGTGTGTGTGTGTGTGTGTGTGTGCGTGTGTTAGGATGTGCGCAGTGATATCTCGATGGCGGTAGTTCGTATCGTTACTGTAGATGTCTCATTTTATTAGTTTTGATGTAAGGAAGAAGCCAAAACATCATTTTTAGTTCTGCGTTAAGTATTTAAAAAGTTATGAGGGATTTTCGAGAAAAAAAATTTTTTTTTTCATGTTTTTTTTTTTAGTTTTGTAATATTTGTTCTAAAACAAACTGGTTTTTTCTAATAAAAGTAATACTTTTTTTAAGAAAGAGCTTTTAACTTTTGATTTAAGATAAAAAGTGTAAAGATTCACCGTAAATTTGAAAAGTTACGTTTTGAAAATGAAACTGGTTTTTATGATTTTTCTTTTTTCTTAGTTTTGTGTTGTTTCGTGTTCAAAATGTATGATGTGTCAAAACATTGTTTATGGATGGAGTAAGGATGAAGCCAGAAAATTTGATTTAGCGATAAACGAACAAAAAAATTTTTTTTTTTTTCGATTTTAAAAAAATTTTTTTTTTCTTTTGTATCGTTTGGTTGAGAAAAATTTATGATTGAAACTGTTTTGTGAACAAATTAGAAAAGATGATATTAATATTTTCAATAGTATTTACTGCCCTAGGCCGCGAAAAACAGAAATGTCTCAGAGTACGTGTAATTAGTGTCCGAGGCGAAGCCGAGGCCGATAAACACGTGCTCTGGGGCTCTCTTTTTGCGGCATAGGCCTGTATACTATTTTTCATACACAGTGGCCCGAAAGTCGCTCTTCCCGCTTGGCGCAGCGGCAGGTAAGTAGTCACTTTCGGGCCGCTGGTATAAAAATTTTTTTTTTTGAGGGAACTATATTAATTGTTACGTCATCGTGAAAAAATTCGATAACAATTATATATCAAAGAATAGAAGAACGATGGCAATTCATTCCACAAACAGAAATAATTTATGATTTAAACTGTTTTGTGAACAAATTAGAAAAGATGATATTAATATTTCCAAATTATTTTCAAGTTAAAAAAAAAGTATGAGGAAGCTACTTGCCAATACATTGGCAGCGGTTTTTTTTATATCTGTTGGCATACAAACTTTTTTATAACTCTAATAAGAATTCCACAAAACTATATATGCACTTCGTATACCCCCAGGTTTCCCTTGCCTCACAGGTCCTCGGGCCTGGAAAAATGCGAAACAGTAGGGAGGGGGGTGTAGTGATTCTCCTGCGTACAGGTGTAATACCGGAAGGGGTCTTATAATGTAAAGAGGTCGTCTGACAAATCAGTGTCGGTCAAAGCTGATCGTAATTATTACATTGGGTGGAATACTGCAAGATGTTTCGATTTTCTGTTGTATGTAAACAAGATGAACGGACGATCGTATACTTAGATGAAAATGGAAGCGAGAGTTTAGTTACCATCTGATCGATGTAAGCATCGGGCTTCAAACACGAAATTATTCGGCAAGTGCGTATAGGCGCAGAGATATTGTAAGTTCGAATCCCGGGGACAACCTACGTCGAATTGCGAGGGTCTTACTGTCGCAGTGCCATACCCTAAGCCCTCGCAACGAGGGGTGCGTGTTTTTTTCAAGAACTATACCCACTAAGCCAAGGAAGCTGGTTGTGCTTGTTACTGTATATTTGTATGAGTGTTTTTTTTTTTTTTTTGGACGTGGGCAGAGTGAACTCTGCAGCCAGTGGCCCATCGAAACGAGTACCCCAACGGAAACCGTCGTTAGACATTACTTCGGTAGGGACTTTGTAAAGCTTCTCTGCTACATCTGTACCTTTTCCGTACATCCTCCGTCCACCTTACGGTGATCAGGGGTTCGGGAACCAGAAGCGTCGTCTTCTTCTTGCAGCATCGTCTGGATCGTTTTTACACCCCTTGCGCCTCTTGCTTCCTCTTCGGGGATACTTGTTGTGGAAATGGTTGTCGTGAAAGCGGATTCGAGAAAGTAGGAGTGTTACAACCGAACAGGTTGATAACAATTATTATTATATGGGACTCTTGCCTCCCTTACGGCGAGTGCAGGGGGTCGACTGAGCTATCCGGGCCCGAGGTGGACGGGGGGAATAATTATTTATATATGGATAATCGTGCACGGACTAAAGAAATAATATATTAACTTTACCTTGTTTGGATGGTTGTAGTATTTTCAATTCCAAGTAATTAGACCAAGTGTTACAATATATAATAGGATAATGGATAACTTTTGGTTGTATTGAAAAACCGAACACAATTGGTAAATTTTCTGTTTGAACTTCACTTTGCTTTATTTATTTATCTATGATATGCACTTAATTTTTACACAGAACTTCACATATGAACTCTATATACTCGATGTATGGTTGAGAACTGCCGGTTTCAAACGGCTCGGGCAGACTGATGAATTTTATCAAATTGAGGTGGCAGCAAGGCTCTGCTTAGGAATTTTATTTCCTTAAGAGGGGCCTTGCCGTGACTTCAATTTTTACGATTACACGAAGTAACCGGAGAAGCCCCGGCCGCGTGAGTGGACGCTGGCATGCTGACTTCGACGAAGTCAGCACTTGGAAGCTCGCACTCGCGACTTTTTATGTGCTTAAAATTTTAGCATTGGGAATGTATTTAATGCATTTCCAATGTTAAAATTTTATAGAAATTAAAATGTGGGATATAACAAGGAGGTACCCACGTAGCGAACGTCGTTTGATTCCAACAACGTTCAGAGCCTGGGAGCGACGGTTCAAGAAGAGATTCATTTATTACAATCATTAGAGACGTTGATATAGAGACGAGAACATCTCAATAAACTTAAATAAAAAATATTAACATTCTGTTCTATGATTTTCTATATTGGTGACCTCGACTACTATGAATACTTCCATTTGGCCTTGGAGAATTTTTCTTGTCGATTCCTGATTTTTTTGCTGGCATCTTCTCAACATGTTTCGCGACGAAACTCCGGCTGTCCTCCGCGAGCGTAACGAACAACTTCTCCAAGAATTTGAAGTATTACGACAAGAAGCTGAGGACCTGTGAAATAATCGCGCAGCTATTCCAAATATTGCACCGGATGCCACTGCCCTCGCTGCTGCCCCTGCAGCTACCCACTTTTTGCCCCGATCGACCGAGTCTCTGGTTTGCTCAAGCAGATTGCCAGTTCATTCTCTCAGACATAACAGTCGAGTCAACGAAATTCTATTATTTTGTATAGCAACTAGATGCGCACGTTGCATCGGAAGTGGAGGATATAATTACCAATCCTCCAACTGTGAACCCTTACACCTTTTAACGATTGAAGCTTATCGAGCACCTTTCAGCTTCCGAGGAGCAAAGAGTTCGTCAGCTCATCAGCGAAGAGTAGCTTGGTGACAGAAAACCTTCGCAGTTCCTGCGACATCTACACTCACTGGAGCAACTATCGTGCAGAACAACCTAATGCGTTAATTGTGACTTCATCGCTTGCCGTCATCAGTGCAAGCCATCCTTGCGACTCAAACGGATGCAGCATTAGACAAACATGCGGAGCTCGCTGATAAAATCATCGAGATTTCTCCGTGCATGCCGACTCTCAACGTGAATGCTACGTCGACCGTACCGAGAACCAGTACTTTTGAGGACACGATACTCAAAGCTATTACAGACTTGCAACGTTAGGTAGATTTTTTATCTTCATCTCGCTCTCGCCCTGGATCTCGTCATAATTCTTGTGACGCTCGTAATAATTCTCGTGACTCTCGTAATAATTCTCGTAACTCTCGTGATAATTCTCGTGATTCTCGTGAAAATTCTTGCTCTCGACAACGTAACACTTCTTCCTCGCAATCGAGAAATTCAAATTCATCCTCGCGTGTTTGCTGGTATCATACCCGCTAACCAAAAAATCCAAAATGATGCATTTCTCCTTGTGCTATGTCGGAAAACACAAAGAGCGGTCAATTAGGACGGCCTGTGTCTGCTCTACGTCTTCGAATAGCCGTCTATTTGTTGTTGACAAAATTTTGAAACAAAAATTTCTTATTGACACGGGATCAGATCTTTGCTGTTTTTCTTTTTGCTTTCTTCGGGAGCGTCAATCTCCAGTAAATTTTGATTTGTTAGCTGCAAATGGAAGTAAAATTTAAACATACGGTTTTGTCACTTTCAATCTGAATTTTGGCTTGCGACGTGAATTTATTTGGCGATTTGTCGTGGCTGATGTTATACCGATACTAGGTTTCTGATTTTCTTGCCCATTATCATCTTTTATCAGACTGCCGCATGAAGATAATTATTGACGGTATTACAGGACTTCGAATACATGGATTACTGCAGCCATCTTCTCAAGCTAGTGTTAAAACGATCATCGCTCAATCAGATTTTTCCGATCTGCTAGCTGAATTTAAATCTATCACTCGCCCACCAGGCTTACCACGTATTTTCAAACATGAAGCGCGTCATCATGAACGCACTGTACTTGCCTCTCCAATTGCTTGTAAAGTTCGTAGCTTATATCCCGAAAAATTGAAAATATCAAGAAAAGAGTTTCACAACATGCTTTTAGCTGGTACAGCTCGTGCTTCCGAAAGCTTTTGGTCGTCTCCTTTGCATTTAGATTGGCATTTAGAAAGGAGATTCAGATTGGCGCTCTTGTGGTGATTATCGAGCTTTAAACGCTCGCACGATCCCTGATCGTTACTCCATTCGTCACATTCACAATGCGTCATTTTTCATCGATGGTTGCAGCATATTCTCAAAAATCTATCTCGTTTAAGCTTACCAGCAAATAACTGTTGCTAAAGAGAATATTTGCAAGACTGCAATAATAACTCTTTTTGGCCTGTTCGAGTTTCCGTATATGACATTCGGTCTTCGAAAGGCTGGACAGCATTTCAGCAATTTATCGACGAAGTCTTGCGAAGATTAGATTTTTGCTTTGTACATATGGATGACATACTCATATTCTCTCACTTTGCTACAGAACACAGACAACACCTGCGTTCTGTATTTGAAGTTTGAACGACTGGCTAAGTATGGGCTCGTAATAAATGTACAAAAATCTGTTTTTGGTGTTATCGAAATTTCTTTCATAGGCTATACGATTTATTCGAAAGGAATTTGTGCCCCTGATGATAGAGCTCAAGCTATTCGTGATTATTCTCTTCTGAAAACACAACAAAAACTTTGTCGTTTTCTTGGAATGCTGAATTTTTATCGTCGATTCATACCGCGTGCCTCAGAGTTCGAAGCGCCTCTGCATAATGCCAGTTCAAAACCTTTGTTAAAAGGTTCTTAACCTATCGTGTAGACTCCCTGAACTAAAAGATGCATTTGAAGCTTGCAAAAATTGCATTTCTTCAGCTACACTTTTAGTTCACCCTCGAATCGGTGTGCAGGTAGGATTGTTTACGGACGCTTCTAATCACTCGATCAGTGCGTGCTTCCAACAATTTTTTGACAATTCGTGGCAACCTTTGGCTTTCTTTTCCAAGAAAATGAACAAAAAAGAATTATCATGGCCTGCATATTATCGTAAATTATTCGCAATTTATGCGTGGTTCAACATTTTCGACATTTCTTGTCTAGAGTTTCATTTTCAATTTTCACCAATCATAAACCATTGATTTATGCTTTTAAGCAAAAACAGGAAAAACTTCCACCGATTCAATTAAACCAGCTCTCCTTCATATCTCAGTTTTCTACTGATATTCAGCATATAAGCGGAGTAGATAATGTTGTTGCTGATTCTCTTTCGCGCATTGAGGCTATTACTGCTCACCTGTATTATAAACGTCTTTCTGCGTCTCAAGATACTGATAACGAGCTTTATGATATTTGACATTCGTAACGGAGTATCCTCGGGATGTAGATACGGCGTCTGGCGTGACGTCCACACAGACCTGTAAACGGGTAAAAGTAGAGGGGTGCCGAAATAAAGCTATGATTCGTTATTTTTAATAGGTAACAATTAGGCTTAATTTATTAAATAGGCGTCAGTCACGAAAGGGACGCCGTAACGGTTAGATATTACACGATAGCATAAGCTTACAAATGATGTTTAAAATAATAGATTCAGGCACGCGATTACAAGTATCACCGGATACAATCTATGTGTGGCTTCGGGGCCACCTCGGCTAGCCGGTACAGCAGTATAAGGTCGTTGGACGAGCTTAAACGGGACGTAGTCGAGAGAGATCGAGCGGTAGGAAAGAGGTTATCAATTATGGCGTAAAATACGTGAGAGAGGTGGGCGACTTATATTGATTGACGGGTATTCGTTGTATGGCTGACTCGGGCAGAACCAGACAAATGTGGACTGCAAAACAGCAAGGGCCTGAACGAGAGGGCAGCCAGGACAGCAAACACTTCGGCAGTGGCACTCACTCGTCACGCACACAATAGCGGATTATTGTCGCGATGTTGTCGCTCGCGCGTTCCCACACAGAGTATTGTCTCTCCGCTCCATCATCAGCCCGTCAGTCGACACTTGCCCCTTCTACTTGACAGGTTTTCGTCTGCTCACGGCAGCACGCGCTTGGACCTGCGGCTCGCGCAGAGTCGTACACACTCTCTCTCAGATTCGGTGATTTACAATTGAGACACGGCGCCGAATCCTAGCCTAGTACATTATTGAATGTATCTCGCGTAATTATCTCTCTCTCGACATAAGGATTATAGGATCAAATAAGGAAGGATCACCGCCGGACTCTGTGTGGAAACTCTACTTCCTTACACATTCACGCACTCCAAGCTCTCTTCGTTTGGAGAGAGTTTTGATTCCTGATTCTGCCACTGAGCTTTACTTTGATGTCTCGACAGGTAAATCTCGTCCTGTCGTGACGATTGAGTTTTGCAAGCTCGTTTCTGATCATTTGCATAACCTTAGCAATCCAGGAGTAAGAGCCTCTCGTAAACTTATTTTCTATATCCATACCACCATCCAATTGTCTGTGGACTCGAGCATGAGTCTGACGATGTTTTCAGGCTCGATAACTTCTTGGAGGACTTGTTTAAGTCTCTCCCTCTCTTCGTGAAATCGCGGGCAGCGAAAGAACGCATGCTCCGCGTCTTCTATTGTGGTAGGGCAGGCCGGGCAGAGTGCGCTAAGGGTGTTGTCATAGCACTGGCTACGGCTTTTGAAGTAGCCATGCCCGGACAAGAGTTGTGTGTGATAGTAGTTCACTTCTCCATGGCCCCCCTCGACCCATTCTCTAATGTTCGGAATAAGCCAGTGCCTCCATCGGCCCTTTGAATACCGGTCCCACCGGGCCGACCCCTTGCTCAGTGTCTCTTTCTCTCTTCCTTCTTTACGTCCTCGGGGTGGCGCTAGTGTATACGCGCTCGATCATCCGCTAGTAGAGCCAGTGGTGGGACCCGGAAAAACGTTTGACCATGTTTTACGCTCAAATACTGAGCGTGAATTACGCTAGAGTTCGCCTGAGCTCGTTTCGTCACCAGCACTGAGCGCGATTCACGCTCAGCCTCGAGGGTGAATCGCGCTCGAGACCTGCTGATATTATATCATACAATAGTGCTTAGACTGATTTCGACTTAACTTGAAAGTGAATAGCATTCGAGTTTTTCTCATAAGGAGACCTTCTCACCTTCGGGTCATGGATTTGGCCCAAACTTTTTCTGGTGATTCAGGTCAGTTAGAAGACATGCCCTGTTAGGTTGTGTGAATATGCCCTAGAAGCCTTAGATAAAAAATAAAAGTTAAAATAATAAAAATAAGCATATAAAGCACAATAAATATTCATTTCCTATCCAAACTATTTGGTTACTTTTTAGACACCTGGTTCTTGAAAAAATTACATTTCATTGTTAAGAAGTTGTTGGTTTTGACTCATGACCCAAAACATTGCAATATTGTTCAACTATGACATTATAAAGCGTTTAATTTCGAATTTACGCTTCAAATAATTATTATTTTAATACAAGCACTTGAGATCCGACATGTTCTTCACTGTCTTTATTTATTACTAAGTATTTTTCACTGACTAATTTGACACTTCAAGTACCTAAGCAGAGTTGAATTTTATCAATGATGTGATGAGGTGAATAATATTTGCTGTGAGGGATTTTGGTGGGTGATCGAAATAAAGAAACTATTAATGCAATCAATTAGTATATAAATAAGAACGAAAAATATATTATATGATTCCAAAATACATTAAGTACGAGGTGCTCGGGGCGCTACTGCATGTAGAGCATGCAGACTCTCGATCTTTAATTCAGGGCGTGAGTTCCTATGATTAATAACTAATAAGACCTTATTCGCGGTACGCGATAGCTCAATAGTGTAGAAGGTGTGTGTGTGTGTGTACTTAAACTTAGCGCAGACCGGCCTCTTCGGCGTCGTCGAATCCTTTGGCCTTCTCGTCGTCGCTTGGGGTTGACGTGGCAATGGCGGCAGGCGGCACTCCTGGACAGTTTCTCCAGGACCAGGTTGACTCGGCACTAGTCACCACCGGAGTCACGATTCGTCGGATGATCTTAACGAGTTTGGATCACTCCGACGAGAGAACAAATTATCGATTCTTTCACGGGAAAGTTTCGGACGTGCGACTGTCAGCTTCTCGAGTTGGATTTTGCACTCCGAAGATTTTAGAGTTTCCCGAACCGATGTTCACGTGTCGAGTGTGAAACATAGGGTGTCCTTTTTCGGTCGTCGATCGTATTTCCGATGCTATGGGTGATCGCAAGCGTAGCAGGTCACTGTCGATAAGCTCCGACTTTTCCAATATCGATCGAGCTTCGCTGATGCGTTGCTTGTCGTCCGCATTCCTAGCTGCGCGCATCTCGTGCCTGTGTTGCCGTTGTCGATGCTGGCTTGCCGTTGCCTCTTCTTGTCTTCATATGTGTGTGTGTCCATCTGGGTATGTGTTTGTGTATGTATATTACGCGTGTTCGAGCCGATGCGTGAGTGTGTGCTTTCAATGTGCGGCGAGAGTCGAATCTCCCGTCACATTGCATATAAGGCCACTATTTGCCATGATCTCGATGCCATGCATTTGTGCAATATTGCAATGTTTTGGGTCGTGAATGAGATACAACAACTTCTTAACAATGAAATGTAATGTTTTCAAGAACCAGGTGTCTAAAATACGTAACCAAAATAGTTTGAGGATAGGAAATGAATATTTATTGCGCTTTATATGCTTATTGTTATTATTTTAACGTTTATTTTTTATCTAAGGCTTCTAGGGCATATTCACACAACCTAACATAACAGGGCATGTTTTCTAACAGTTCTGAATCACCAGAAAAAGTTTGGTCCAAATCCATGACCCGAAGGTGAGAAGGTCTCTTTGTCAGTGTATTCCGCAACTCAGTCACAATAACTGAATATATTTTGTGACGATGTCACTGGCAACGAATTTGCCCCGATGCAGTAAGAATGCCGCGTGTATGAGCGTGTGAAAGTTGCGATCGACCGACCGTGCAGGGTGAAGGAAGAGCCAAGCTCTTCTAACCTCCGCACGCCGCGGCAGCGTAGGCACGTGCGTTACCGACCGAACGAACGGCTCGGCGACCAGCCGTAGCAGCAGCAGCAGACCAGAGCAACGAAGGCAGCGGAAAGAAGCGACGTGAAGTGACGACGACGACCACCATTATTATTACGACACACGTTGCCGCACGGAGAAGTAGTAGAGTTTAAGGCTAGAAAGGGAGTGCGAAAATTGTACGTGATCGCGCGACTACGCAGTAGCACGAGTCCGAGGCTGAAAAGCGAATAATAAGTGCACGGAAGAACGAGTGCAGTCGTGCGTGAGAGTGAGGTTACACTCGCAAGATTACGTGCAGTGAAAGTAGTCCGAGGCGAAAAGCAGAGCGGCAGTGACGAGTTGCTATAGTGAGGCGAGCAGGTTACGTCGGCCGAGCTCGACGACAAGAGCAGCTACAGTCGCGTGCCACGTAGTGCTGTGTGTGTGTCCGCGAACAAAGGACGAGGATTGTCGAGGCGGCATCGTAGACAACCAGTGCGAGCACGTACGACGAGCGAAGGCCAGGCCGACCGTCGAGAAGCGGCGCCGATCCAGCATTTTTCCTAGGGACTTGGACGATCGCGCACAGCAGCAGACACCCGGCAGGCATGGCGTCGCGGATCAACGCCAACGACATCGTAAGCGAATAGCTAATTTAATCGTAGTAACTTGGTCGGTCGTGTATGCGACGTGTATGAAGGAGAGTGTGTGGTATAGTATGTTGTTGCGTGTGTATGGAAATCGCGAAATAAAGTGCAGTATTGTATATTGTTGCGTGCGTACGGAGAATCTCGCGAGGTAGAGTAGTAAAATTGTATGTCGTTGTATGCGTACGAGAAAGATCGCGAAGTAAAGTAAAGTCGATCATTGTGCGTTTCGTCGTTGCGTAGTAAAAGTCGTCCGAGGCAAGCAAATCGTTGCTACGTCGCGCGCGTACCGACATCGAAAAGCAGCCATTTTTGTACATTGCCGTGCCCGTTCGCACAAAGCCGCGGAGCCATCGTTGGCCGAGCGGTGCGAAGTCACTTCCGCGTAGCAACTAAGAGAGCGTCACGAAAACGGGATTCAAACAGAGCACGCGTTGTGACTCTGTAATTCCCCTTGAACTTTCGCGAGCGAACGCACGTGGCATTAGGCTTCGTGTACAGTGTAACGGAGACGCGCGAGTGCAAGTGCGCGGCACGATATCGGGATTCGAGCCGAGAGCGTATTGTGACTCGACACTATGCCCTTGGACTTCACTGCGAGAGTAACCTTATGGTAATTTGATGTCACTGGAGCAATTATTGAGACTTTTCTAGGTAAATTAAATACAATCGACTCGTAATTGAGTACTCATTAATAAATCATAGAGTAATAATTAACTTTGACTTGGAATAATAAAATAAGTAATTTTTGATTTAAACTAACTCCCTCTTGTGGTTATTTCGCGAACCTTTTTCCGAATTTTCAGCAACGAATCGCCGACGCTCGAGGCACACTTGGTGGAAGGCTCGACCCCCTTTTGAGGTAAGACGATCAGGTAGGCTAACCGGAGCCTCAGTAATTAAATAATACGACTGCAGGGCGAGCATAGGCTAAGGCCTAAACCCTCGCACGTCGCAATTTAACAAAAAATGGTTAAATATTGAATATAAGAAATATATATGGCGTGGTGACTCTCGCAACATCCGTCCACAATGCAATACTTGGTCAATTTTACAATGAATTAAATGTTATAGTCTAGTGAATTACTATGTAATGAGTGTCACTTTGGTTTTACAAAGTGTTTTTTAACATAAATCAATGCAAATACAAAATACGATATATTCAGGAGACTGTAGCGAAAATGAAAAAAACTTTAGATCGAAGTGAAATTTTAACCAATGATAGTTTATGAAATTACAAGATTTTTGGAAAAAAAAGTTGGGGTTTCCATGCAAACTTGGGAAATAATAAGATTCAAAGTTTTGGCCATTTAACATTAGATCTTATGGGAAGTGGCAGTTTTTAGTGTACTGTGAGCTTGAACACTTTACAAGTTAATAAAATTAATAGGCAAATTTTTTTCTATCAAAAAGTATTTTTATAAAGATTTTAAACAACATGCATAAGATCATTGTATGCAGATGCCTAAATTAACGATCAAAGAAAGATTTTTGTTTAAGTTATTGAAACTCGACACATTCATCTTTCAAATTCAAGATTCAGGATTACTTCGCTCGCATAAGAACCCGAGAGCATTTCGTGCTCAGGTCTGAGCATGAACTGTCATCGACTTCGAGCGCGAATACCTTTCCAGATTGAGTTGAGGTAATATCCTGCTCAGCGTCAGTCATAATTCGAACTCGACAGAACTCGAGGGCGTTTCGCGCTCGAGACTGAGCATGAATTGTGCTCGACTCAGAGCGTGAATGTATCTCTATGTATTCGAGCGTGAAACATGATCAAAAGTTTTTCCGTGTACGCTATACAGTATTAAATATACCACCAAATGGAACTCATGCGCTTGCTTGGATCAAACCATATCCTAATGTTTTTGCGTATGATGGAAAAACATTGTACTGTCATGTTTGTGAAAAAGTGGTCAAGTGCGAAAGAAAATCTGTCGTTAAACAGGTACGCTTTTCATTACGAATTTTCAGATTCAAAATTATTCAGTACAGAACTACAATGTTATAACAGTATGTTGATACATTAACCCATCAAGCTAGATTGTGCAGTAAAGAACCATGTCAAACGCAACTATCTCAAGTGGTAGTAACACCGCAGCAAAATGAATTTTCTAAAAATCTGTGCGAGATACTTCTCGCTTGGAATATTTCCTTTTTACAAATTGAGTAATCCGCATTTAAATCGTTTTCTCAAAAAGTATTGTATGCATCAAAATATACCAGATGAATCGACATTGCGCAAAAATGACGTTCCCACAGGGGATCCAGACTAGTCATCCTTGGACAACTCATCTTGCGACAGCTCATCCACGACAACTCATCCGCGACAATTCATCCTGGGCGACTATTCATCCTCACTAAAAATTTAATTTAATTTAATTTAATTTAATTTAATTTAATTTTTCTCTCGTTTCCTTTGATTTTGGCATTTGTGTGAGTGACTATACGTGATATAGTGGGATCTCAGCTCACTCCCGAGCAGATTATTTACCTGATTGATATTATTTCCTTGTGTGTGTGTGTGTGTGTGTGTGTTTTTTTTTTTTTTTTTTTTTCCTACTCCACCCCATTCGGAACTCACTCGTAACCGCCGTTAGGCATTGCTTCGGTGAGGCCGGGGTTAGTTGAGCATTTCTGCTACTCTGTGTTAGTCGTTGTTTTTCCATACATCCCCCATCCATCGCATAGTGATATGCGACGATAAGGGGTTCAGGGACTCATCTTTTTTTGTACTTGGTGAACCTCCGATCCTGCGCGAAGCCATCTCTCGATTGTCGTATCCCCTTTTTTGGAGCCGTCTACTGCGTGGTCACACATTGCTGGCGTCTCCTCCTGAGTTGAGTATTAGAACTCGCTGTCTAGTGCCCTCTTGTGAGTGTGGTTCTCGCTTCTGTCGCCGATGGCAAGTGCCCGATTGCTCTGTCGGCTACATCATGTGAGTGTGGTTCTCGCTTCTGGCGCTACCCTTTGAGTCTCCGTGAGTTTTTGATACTCCTTTCTGTTGCCATCTGGTGAGTGTATTTCTCGCTTCAGGCGCCATCATGCATTACTCCAAAAAGCCTTGCGTCCATCCGTCCAAGAACGGGGCCCCCGCATTTGGCGCCATCTGGTGAGTGTGGTTCTCGCTTCAGGCGCCGTCGCGCCAGCCAACCGGCGCCCTCTTGTGAGTGTGGTTCTCGCTTCAGACTTCATCAAGGGAGTGTTGTGCTCCATCTATTGCCAGCCTTGTGTGTCCTCGCCTCGGGCTCCTACTTATGGTTATCCTATTCGCTTCAGCTCGCACAGTGATCGGGTTTTTTACCGCTTGGAGGCTGATGACGTAGCCCGGGTCTTCTTTTTGAGTGGTACCCGCTCCACCTCGGGCACGGGCTCGACCACACCGGGGGAAAAATCACGGATGAAATTTCCCCCAGTGGGGATCGAACCCACGCCCTAGACGACACTCTCAGATTCAGCAAGCAAGAGGCCTGAGCCCTTTACCAACTGAGCCATCGAGGCGTCTGTGTGTGTGTGTGTGTGTGTGTGTTTTTTTTTTTTTTTTTTTTTTTTTGGATGTATTAATTATTTTATTTAGCAGAAAGTAAAATTAGAAGTTTACATTGCATAAAATGTAGCAGTAAAGTGAGAGTGTAACATTGATTTAGGGTACATAGTGTATATGTAGATACATCCACGTCGGTTTCCCTTTGTTCCATCCCCGCGGAAACCGCCGTTAGGCATTACTTCACGGGGATGGAGGGGTTGGCGTTATGCGCTTCATTGAGGCTTGGCTGAGGTGGCGTCTTCTTCCAGCAGCATCGTCCGGTCGTCACCTTCTGTCCGCTTCCTCGTCTCTCAGTCTTGTTACGACTGAGCAGGCGAAGGAAGCAACAGCGAGCCAGTTCGGCTCGTTCGCGAGCATGAGCCTGGTGGTGTTTTCCGGCGTCATGACCTCGTGGAGCAGAGTGTAGTCTCGCTCTCTCCTCGCTGAACCTCGGGCAGTGGTAGAACACGTGCTCCGCGTTCTCGATGGATGAGGGGCAGACCGGGCATTGTGCGCTTTGTTGTGGTCGTAGCGTCGGCTATGATGTTTAAAGAAGCCATGCCCGGTCAAGAGCTGCGTGAGGTGGTAGTTCAGCTCTCCGTGCCTCCTCTCGATCCACACTCTGATACTTGGGATCAGTCGGTGCGTCCATCGGGCCTTCGTCGACCGGTCCCATGCTTCCTGCCACTTGCTTAGCGTTGCCAAGCGTTCTTCGTCCTCTGCGTCCTCTCGGCGGCGGCCGTAGAGTCGCGCTCGCTCGTCCGCAAGAAGGGCCAGCGGAGGTATGCCGGCAAGGACATATGTGGCCTCGTAAGAGACATGCGGCCGGCCTCCGATCACACGCAGGCAGGCTCGTCGGTGGGCTGACTCCGCCTGTCGAATGTAGGCTCGCTTTTGTGCTGTGCTCCAGACGGGGGCTCCGTACAGGAGTATGGAGTCGACGACGTGAGCATACAGCTTGCGTCGGCTGCTTCTGGGCCCGCCAGAGTTGGGCATGATCTTCGTAAGGGCACCGATCACACCGGCTGCCTTCGCGCTGACTGTTCGGAGGTGGTGGTCGAACTTCAGCTTGGCGTCGATGTGCAGGCCCAGGTAGCGGATGGAGGGGGACGAGCGTATGCTGTGGTCGCCTACCGTGATGGTGATGGTTTCCTCCTTTTTCCTGCTTGTGATGAGCAGAGCCTCCGTCTTGTGGTCAGCCGTTTGTAGGCTGAGAGCCTGGAGCGCGTCTCGCACCTGTAGTATCGCAGCGTTCAGATCGTGTTCGATCTGCCATAGCTGCTTGGCGACGGCCACCACTGCGATGTCGTCCGCGAAGCCGACGATACGAACATCGCCATCGAAGTTGAGTCGCAGGATCGCGTCGTACATAACGTTCCACAGGATCGGGCCCAGTACCGATCCCTGTGGAACTCCTGCTGTGACTTCGTAGGACTCTGAACCTTCGTCCGTGGTGAAGTCGAGCACTCTTGCCGAGAAGTAGCTGTCAATTATTCTCAGCAAGTAATCGGGTACGAGCAAACGGCGTAGAGCGGCGAGGATGTTGTCCCACCGTGCCGAGTTGAACGCATTCCTCACGTCGAGTGTCACCACGGCGCAGTATTTTTTGGTGCCGCGGTACCATCTCTTGCCGGCGATGGCCTCACGGGCGGTGGAAATGACGTCTTCGATGGCATCTATCGTTGATCGCCCTTTCCGGAAGCCATACTGTCGCTCCGAGAGGCCTCCGGGTCTCTCTGTGAAAGCCTCCAGCCGGTCGCATATGATTCTCTCGAGAATCTTGCCCGCCGTGTCTAACATACACAGCGGACGATACGAGGACGGCTCGTCGGGAGGTTTGCCTGGCTTTGGGAGCAGGACGAGTCTCTGGCGCTTCCAGCCAGTTGGAAAAACGCCGGTCTCCAGACATGTCGTATACACCCGCAAGAAGATGTCGGGTCGTGCGGCGATGGCGATCTTGAGCGCCGAGTTGGGTATGCCATCCGGGCCGGGCGCAGAGCGCTCCTTGATCCTCGTCTGGGCTCCTCTGAGTTCGCCCAAGGTGACGGCCGGTATAAGCTCCTCCGCTCGACGCGGCAGCTGCAGGGCGGGCCCGCTCGGCACCCGCGGGAACAGAGCCGCCACCGCGCCGCGCACCAGGAGAGGGGAGCTGGGCTGCCTGGTCTGCGGGCATCGCAGGCGCGACATGGCAATCTTGTAGGTTTGCCCCAAACGTCGCTGTTGACCTCGTCGCAAAGCTGCCTCCAGCACCGACGCTTGCTGGTCTTGATCGCCACGCGCAGAAGATGCCTGGCGGAGGCGTAGTTCGCGTGGGTTTCTTCGTCATGCCGGCCTCGCGATCTCTGGGAGAGTCTGCGAGCCCGCAGGCAGGAGCGCCGGAGATCAGCGATCTCGGCCGTCCACCAGTACACCGGCTCACGACGGCGGCGAGGGTTTGCCTTAGACATCGAGGCATCACATGCGCGGTGATGACGGACATGAGGCTCGACGCCATATCCTCTGCGGTCCCGGGAGCGACCGACGCGCGGACACGGCGGCAGAGAAACGGTCCGCATCGAGTGTACGGGCGTTCCATCTGCAGCTCGGCGCGTCGAGGGCCTGGTGGAAGTCTCGGTGTCCTCGATCTCGAAGACGATGGCCTGGTGGTCGCTGTGCGTGTACCACTCGCTCACCGTCCATGATTTTACGCGGGGCGCAAGAGTCTCGCTAACGAACGTCAGGTCGACGATCGAGCTGCCCTGCCTGCCGTTGAAAGTTGGCGCATCACCGGTGTTAAGCAGCACCGCATCGAGGAGAGCGAGCGAGTCGAGCAGGATGGACGCCCGTGGTCTAGTCTCCCTACATCCCCACTCCGTTGACCATGCGTTGAAGTCCCCTGCAATAACAAGGGGCCTTCTGTCACGGGCCTCCTCGGTGATGTTGGCAAGGAGGGCGGAAAATTCCATTCAGAGAGTCTTGGTGGAGCGTAGACACTGAAAAAGAAAATTCCGCCGATTCGGGCCCACGCGAAGTAAGGATGTACTCGCGCTGGACGCTCCTGCACCGGAATTCCTCCTGCACCCAGATAGCTGCTTGGCCGTCGGCATCGGCGAGCCATGTATTGGGTGGAGCAAGGTTCTTGTATTGCTCACACAAGATGGCCACATCGATGCGCAGCTTGCTGATGGTATCGCAAAGCAGGTCCTGGGCAGCCTCGCAGTGATTGAGGTTGAGCTGGAGGATTCTCATCATCGGCGGTCCTGGGTGATCTTCCGGGCCAGGGGGCAGCTCGAGCTTGTGGACGCGTGACGATGGTCGTCAGCTCCTCGTTCCTGGCAGAGAACGCATGATGGTTGGCCTCTGCAGTCCTTTGCCTGATGGCCCTTTTGGTCGCATCGATGGCAGCCCCGTGCGGTCGGGACCCCTGCAGCGAGCGGCCATGTGGCCAGGGCTCCAGCAGCGGTAGCAGCGCGCAGCCTCCTCGCGAGCACGGATGCGGCAATTCACCCAGCCGATCCGCACGTGGCCGAGCTTCAGCGCTGCGGCAGCCAGGTCATCCGGGAGCGCGACCACAGCCACCTGTGTTCCTGCATATGCCTTCCGCAGAGACTTCACAGGGTCGCGCTTAGAAACCGGAACGCCCAGGAGAGCGTCCAGTGCCGCGGTAACCTCCTCCTTGGTGGCACACTCGTCCAAGTCCTTGATCTCGATCGTGGACGTGTGAAGCAGGGCACTGGCTGTAGCCGCAGTGCCGAGCACCCTGCCTAGCTCTTCGCCTAGGTCGGAGGCGTTCTCTACGCCTTTCTTCAGCTGCAGCACTAGGGCTCCAGCGGCGCTGCGTCTGATGTTATTTACGCTGCTGCCGACTTTCTGCTGCAACGTCGGGTCCGACTTGAGGGATCGCAGGATGTCTGCATACTTCGACGCATCCTTCGCCTTGATGACGATTGCGTCTGATCGGCGATGAGCTCTACGCTGCACTGGCCGTGGCTTCGGCTGTTGCCGGGCGCGGACCGCTCCAGGTGTCGCCGCCGTCTGCTTACGCTGGCGATGGCATCGGCGGTCGACGAGTACAAACCCGTCTTGGTCTCCAACCTCGTTGTTGTTCTCGTCATGCTGCTGCTTGGGTGCGGCTGTCACGGCGTGGCGCTTGGGTGTTGCGTGAGACGCCAGCGGTGACGTTGCAGGCCGCTTGCTGGTTGCACTGCCCGAGAACAGAGGCGAAGTGCAGACCGCCTTATCCACCGCGAGCGGGCGGCGGCTCTTGGCTCGCCAGAGACTTCTCGAGCGCTGAGAGGGACATACCAAGGCTCAGCTGGTAGCTGATCACCTCCTTATGTAGGTTAGACTTGCCTTGAATGAACTGGCCAAGACCACGTATAAGGCCGTCCAGCCGCTCCAGCTTGTCATCCAAGGTCCCGGTCGCAAATTCCGCGGGTGACGGGAGCTTGAAATCTTTCTCCTTGCAATGCAAAGGAGCGACAATTATTTCCCCGTGATCGCATTCATTGCGCAAGGAAACGTTCGCGGCGTCGGGAGTGGCCCAAGCTCCATCAGGCTCGGCTCGCCGGGCCCCTCGACCGACGTCTGCCCCTGCGGGCTCTGTAGCCCGTCGCTCACGGCTGTTGACATGCCGCGAGTCGCACACGCCTTCGGTGTTCGCGCCAAGGCGCGAGTCTGTAGCACTCACACTAACGCGCGGAGCTCACACCGACAGCTCAGTACGCGGGAAAGCACAGAGCGGGGCAAAAAACACCACTACAGCTGCACACGCACAGCCACAGAACTTGCACACACATGCACCGACGCAGCGCGTCAAGCTGCACACTTTGCGCACACACAGACACTTCGGTACTACGTATGACCGCACTAGGAATTAAAAACCAGGAGCGCGAGCAACACACGTCCTGCTTGCTTTCCAGTCCAAGCACGAGTCCCGTGTGTTGTGTGTGTGTGTGTGTGTGTGTGTGTGTGTGTGTGTGTTTTTCATTCTCCACCCCCATTCGGACACTCACTGGTAACCGCCGCTAGGCATTGCTTCGGTGAGGCCGGGGTTAGTTGAGCATTTCTGCTACTTCGCTGTTGGTCGTTGCCATACATCCCCCATCCGTCGTATAGTGATATGCGACGATTAGGGGTTCAGGGACTCATCTTTTTACTACTTGGTGAACCTCCGATCCTGCACGATGCCATCTCTCGATTGTCGTATCCCCCTTTCGGAGCCGTAGTTTCCTACTGCTTGGTCACACATTGCTGGCGTCTCCTTCTGAGTTAAGTATTAGAACTCGCTGCTCAGTGCCATCTTGTGAGCGTGGTTCTCGCTTCTGTCGCCGCCCGGCAAAGGACCAGGTTGCCAGGGCCGCTTCATCTTGTGAGTGTGGTTCTCGCTTCCGGCGCTACTCTCCGAGTCCCGGTGAGTTTCAGATACTCCTTTCTGTTGTCGTCTTGTGAGTGTGGTTCTCGCTTCAGGCGCCATCATGCGTCCATCAGCGAGCCTTGCGTCCATGCGTCCACGAACGGGGCCCCCGCATCCGGCGCCATCTTGTGAGTGTGGTTCTCGCTTCTGACTTCATTATGGGAGTGTTGTGCTCCCCGTCTATCGCCAGCCTTGTGAGTCCTCGCCTCGGGCTCCTACTAATGGATATCCTCTTCGTTTCCAGCTCGCACAGTGATCGGGGTTTTTTTTTACCGCTTCGGAGGCTGATGACATAGCCCGGGTCTTCTTTTAAAGTGGTACCCGCTCCACCTCGGGCACGGGCTCAACCACACCAGGCGAAAAAACGCGCCTGGAAAATTCGCCCAGTGGGGATTGAACCCACGCCCTACGGCACACCTTGTATCAGCAGGCAAGAACTATACCCACTGAGCCAAGGTGCCCGATGTGTTTGTGTGTGCGTTTTTTTTTTTTTTTTTTTTTTTTTTGGGAAGGAGGGAAATTTTTGGATTCAACACGCGACGGGATGTTTGTCGCATGGATATGTCGGACTCGAGTAGTGTACTGTTGTATATGTACTGTTGTTATGTGGCGGATGTTGTGCCTCCCTACTAATACCGACTAAAACCCATCCTTTTCTTCTGCCTCTTCTTCTTCCCCGCGGGACCACCGTTAGGCATTACTTCGCGGGGAGAGGCTAGAGCTACATGCTCCTTCGTGGATGTTTTCTTCTTCAACGTCTTCTTCGTCGTCAACGTCTTCTTCAAACCGCATCGTCCGGTCGTCTTCTTCTGGCCCTCTCTTCGCTCCTCAGTCTTGTCATGACTGAGTATGCGAAGGAGGACACTGCCAGCCAGTTGGGTTCCGCGGCAAGCATGAACCCTACCAACGTCTCAGGCTCCATGGGCCCTTGAAAAAGGCGATGGAGCACCTCTCTTTCCTCCATGAATCGGGGGCAATGGAAGACGACATGTTCGACGTCTTCCACCGCCGGAAAACAGACCGGGCACGAGTCGCTTGTGTCGTTCGAGGTTCGACACAGGTAGACCTGAAGCAACCGTGACCGGTCAGGAGTTGTGTGAGATGGAAGTTCACTTCTCCGTGTTTCCGTTCGATCCATGGAGTGATGTTCGGAATGAGTCGGTGCGTCCACCGGCCCTTCCTCGAGCGGGCCCATTCGCCCTGCCATTCATCAATCGTCTTGGCACGTTCTTCGCTCTTGACGTTCTCGAGGCGGTGATGGTAAAGCCTCGAACGTTCGTCGATGAGCAATGCCAGCGATGGTATGCGGCAAGAACGTAGATGGCATCATGGGAGATGGTGCGAAAGCCGCAAATCACACGTAGACAGGCTCGTCGATGGATCGACTTTGCCTGGCGTATGTAGCTCTGCGTCTCGCCTGCCTCCGCCCATATTGGGGCACCGTAGAGGAGGATTGAGTCGATGACGCTGGCGTACAGCCTACGCCGACTACTTCTCGGACCTCCAATGTTGGGCATCAGACCTAGCAGGACCCCGCAACCCGGTTGGCCTTGTCGCTGACGATTCTAAGGTGTCGTCGAATCGCAGCTTGGCATCGATGTGCACGCCAAGGTACCGGATGCAGGGGACCGACGTGATATCACTATCGCCGGCTCTTAGGGTGATGGTCTCCCTCGTCTTCCTGCTCGTGACCAGAAGAACTTCTGTTTTCTGGTCAGCGGTTTATAGCCCCAAGCTGGCGAGCGCAGCTCGCACCTAGCGAATGGCGATGTTCGCGTGGAACTCGAGCCTGTGCAGCTCCTTGGACACTACAGTGACCGCGATGTCATCTGCAAAGCCCACGACTCTCGCGGGCTCCGGCAGCTCGAGCCTCAGGATCTTGTCGTACATGACATTCCATAGTGTGGGGCCAAGTACAGATCCTTGAGGCACGCCTGCCGAACATCGTAGGTCTCCTCGCCATCATCCGTGGTGAACTCCAACACTCTGTCGCGGAAATAGCTGGTGATGATCCGCAACAGGTAGGTCGGAACCTATCCGGCTCAGAACGGTGTAGATGTTATTCCACCGCGCCGAATTGAAGGCGTTCCTCACATCCAGTGTGATGATGGCGCAGTACTCTTTGGTGCCCCGATGCCATCTTTTGCCACTGATGGCCGATCGAGCGGTGCTGAGTACGCTTTGTACGGCGTCGACAGTCGACCGCCCTTTACGGAATCCGTGCTGTGAGTCCGCCAAACCGGCGGGACCCTCAGTGTGGGCTTCCAGGCGACCGACTATAATCCTTTCCAGGATTTTGCCCGCGGTATCAAGCATACACAGCGGGCGATACGACGATAGGTCCTCGGCCGGCTTGCCTGGTTTCAACATCAGGACAAGCCGTTGACGTTTCCACCGAGCCGGAAAGCATCCCTTCCTAAGACACTCCGTAAAGACGCGGCGAAAGGAGTCGAAGCATGACTCCACCGCAGTCTTCAGCGCAAGGTTGGGAATACCGTCCGGCCCCGGGGCTGCTCCATTTCTTACCTTACGGTACGCCCAACGAAGCTCCCCGATGCCAACCTCGGGGATCAAGTGCTCCTCCAGTAAAGGTGGAGGGCTGATCTCCCGATGGATGACTTCTGGAAACTGTTTGTGTGTGCGCGCGCGCGCGCGTGTGTGTGTGTGTGTGTGTGTGTGTGTGTGTGTGTGTGTCAACATTATATTATGTGTGATTTAAGCTCACGCTGAGCAGCTTATTTGCGTATCTGTATTTGCTCTTATTCCTGTACGCTCAGTCGTGTTCTGTGATTCTGTGCAGTAACGTTGTTAAATATGGTGTTGAAATTTGTTTTAAGCCAGCGTAATACTTTCCGTCGTGTCGTCATACATTAAATTTGATGTCTTGTCTTATTTGAAAATTATTTCTGTTAGTGTGTTTTTCAGTTCGCATAAAAAAGGCGTTAGTTCTTTTATTGATTATATTAAATTGTTTGTTTTTTCGTTTAACTTGTTCATTTTTGCTTTTTGTTATCGTGATGATATAACATAATAAATCGTGTTATCTATTTCCTTAATTTGTTTATATAACATTTATTCATAATTATTCTCAATTCTTTTTCTCCTAGATGATTTGTCGTCAGGATGAAATTTCATAGGATGAATTGTCTTCGGGATGAGTTGTCCCGGATGAATTGTCGAGTTGTCTAAAGGTTGAAGAGTCGGTAACCCACACCAAGTGTATTAAGAAGCTATGAACAGATACGAAATGAGCTGGATAATAAACTACTCTGGATTTCTGCCAACGAAACTACCGATAGTAGTAGTCGGTACATAGCGAATCTGGTCATTGGATCTTTAGATACAGAACCTTCACCACATTATTACTAATGATGTTTCCGAATTGTTGTTAGTGGCTGATGTTTTCTTCTCTACTAATACGGACTAATATCTATCCTCTCTTCTTCTGTCCCTCTTATTTTTTCACGTGACTGTCATTAAGCATTATTTCGCGGTGAGAAACTATCGTTTCATAAGAGCTCTGATTTTGGTCTCTTTTAACCCTTTTCAACACCCTATTTGAAAGTATTTTGTCCAGTTGGATACTGTAATGCGGAATGATAATTCGCGCACTAAGTTGCAAACGCGAATTCGAATTTACAGAAAAGTAACTAGCGCGGCTCGTCGTACCTCACGTACGACGAGCATACGATAATAATTCATTGAGGGACCTACGATCGATCGTCGTAGCGCGCGAACCCTCACTTAGTGCCCGAGTGTTGAACAGTGTTTGTGAACCTTGCTTGCGAGTGGATCCTGCACACGACTTTGTCGACGAGTAAGCGACTGAATGGCACTTATTGCGTGTGTGAGTGCGGCCTAGTATTAGTTAAATTATAATTATTAGCCCTTGGGTTTTACTAGCGTAAAGCCTGCTTTCTCCTGTCTCTGATATTGGACATCAAGACGAGTAGAGTGCCTGTTGTCTGAGCGGCGTTGTCTTATCATATTACGTAAGATTGAATGTAAGTTTTCGATAAGAAACTTGTATGTGAATTTTATTTAAAATTTCATTTAGGGTATAAACGATCCTGTACTGAATATCAAATGAAACTTATGCAATCTTGGATTTTAAAATTTAATTTTTAAATAATTTCCTTATTTTAAAAAATATTTGATAATTTTTTATTATTCATTCCATAGAAACTATTTCAAAAATTCACCGGTGAGACCGGCATGTGCTGATGACTGCAAAAAAAGACTCCTGTGTGATTTAAGGTGCGGAAAAAGTCACGATCGAAAGTCACTGTGTCAAACTTTAGAAGCAAGAATTGACAATACATCAAAAACTGGCTGGCGAGCTTGGATTTATAATGGATTAGCTCTTTCGTACGTACAAAAATCATGGATTAATTTTTATGATCTAACGAAGAAATTTCAATTTATCAAAGTTTGATAATTCGAATAAGAGGTATACGTTAAAATATCTAATTTCTCAATTACCAGCTCAAATTAAACTCTTAAAGCGATAAAAAGTAAGACATAAAATAAAATTTTTTATTGCATTCTGGATCTTTTATCGTGATTATGCTTGATGTAACTCACCACTTTAGAATATCAAACGCGATCTGGTCCCAAATAATAAATTAGCTCGTAGAATCTCAGTTACCTGACTCATAAAGACGATTTCAGCTGACCAATTCAGAATAGTCGCAGGGATATGTCGGACTCGAGTAGTGTTTTTCTATTAATACCGACTAAAACACATCCTTGTCTCCTGCCTCTTTTCTTTCCCGTAGGACCACCACTAAGCAATTCTTCGCGAGGGAGGCTTGAGCTGCATGCTCAGTTCACGGGTGTTATCTTATATTCTTCTATTTGGTAAGCCTCCATATGCTGCGCGATGCCGTCTCTCGATTGTCGTATCCCCCACTTTCGGAGCTGTCTTCTACTCGGTCAAACATTGCTGGCGTCTCCTCCTGAGATAAGTTTATAGAACTCGCTGCCTATTGCCATCGTGCTCAAACAAGCCTTGCGTCCATGCGTCCACCAGCGAGCCTAGGCTCTTGCAACCAGCGCCATCTTGCGAGTGTGGTTCTCGCTTCTGACTTTATCATGGGAGTGTTGTGCCCCCGTCTATCGCCAGCCTTGTGGGTCCTCGCCTCGGGCTCCTACTTATGGTAATTCTCTTCGTTTCCAGCTCGCATAGTGATCGAAGTATTTTACCGGCTTCGGAGGCTGATGAGTCATCAGTGATGACATACCCAAGGTCCTCTTTCTGAGTGGTACCCGCTACACTTCTGGCCTGGGCTCGATCACACCAGGCGAAAAAACGCCCACTTGTGCGTAGACAAAACATTTGCCCAGTGGGAATCGAACCCACGCCCTGCACACATCCTTGTATCAGCAGGCAAGAACTATACCCACTAAGCCAAGGAAGCCGGTTGTGCTTGTTACTGTATATTTGTATAAGTGTTTTTTTTTTTGGACGTGGACAAAGTGAACTCTGCAGCCAGTGGCCCTTCGAAATGAGTACTCCGCTAGAAACCGTCGTTAAACATTACTTCAGTAGGGACCCTATAGAGCTTCTTTGCTACATCTGTGTCTTTTCCGTACATCCCCCGTCCACCTTACGGTGATTACGGGTTCGGGAACCAGAAGCGTCGTCTTTTTCTTGCAGCATTGTCCGGTTCGTTTTTACACTTCTTGCGCCTCTTCCCTCAGTCTTGAGATGACTGATTGCGCGAAAGACGCTACCGCCATCCAATTCTTTACGGTCTCGAGCATGAGCCTGACGATGTTTTCCAAATCGAATACTTTTTGGAGGACTTGTTGAAGTCACTCCCTCTCTTCGTGGAATCGCGGGCAGCGGAAGAACACATGCTCCACGTCTTCTATTGTGATTGGACAGGCCAGGAAAAGTGCGCTAAGAGTGTAATCATAGCGCTAACTATGGCTTTTGAAGTAGCCATGCCCAGAAAGAAGTTGTGTGAGATAGAAGTCCACTTCTCCATGGCCCCCCTCGACCCATTCTCTAATGTTCGGAATAAGCCAGTGCCTCCATCGGCCCTTTGAAGACCAGTCCCACTGGGCCTACCCCTTGCTCAGTGTCTCTTTCTCTCTTCCTTCTTTACGTCCTCGGGGTGGCGCTAGTGTATGCGCGCTCGCTCATCTGCCAGTAGGGCCAGCGGTGGTACGCCGGCTATCACGTACGTTGCGTCGTAGGAGACGTGTGGTCGCTCGCTGATCACGCGCAGGCAGGCTCGTCGATGTACCGACTTTGCCTGGCGTATGTAGGCCTGCGTCTCTGTCGTACAGTTCCAGATGGGTGCTCCATACAGAAGAATCGAGTCGACGACGTGGGCATAGGGCACGCGTCGGCTACTTCTGGGCCCACCGATGTTGGGCATGATCTTCGCGAGGGCTCCAGCCACTCTTACTGCCTTTTCGCTGACGATTCCAAGATGTTGGTCGAACCTGAGCCTGGAGTCGATGTGTAGGCCCAGGTAGCAGACGCAGGGGGTCGACATTATGCTGCAGTCACCCACTGTGATGGTGATGGTCTACATTTTCTTCCTGCTACTGATGAGAAGGGCCTCGGTCCTGTGGTCAGCCGTTTCTAGGCTGAGATCTTGAAGCGCGCCACGCACCTGCGCGATGGCAGAGTTCAGATCGTGTTCGATCTGCCATAAGTGCTTGGCCACGGCCACCAGGGCGATGTCACCCGCGAATCCTACGATTCTTACGTTGCCTCTGAAGTTGAGGTGCAGAGCGGTGTCGTACATGACGTTCCACAGGATGGGCCCCAAGACAGATTCCAGACTCTGTGATTCTCTGGTCCGTCGTCTGTATCGCAATCAAGCAGCCTCGCTGAGAGATAGCTTCTGATTATTCTCAGCAGGTACTCAGGTATGCGCATTCGGCGTAGCGCGGCGTTGATGTTGTTCCAGCCGAATTAAACGCTTTCTTCACGTCGAGGGTGACTACCGGCGTAGTACTCTTTGTGCCGCGGTTTATCTCTTGCCCGCGATGGCCTCTCGGGCGTGGCGATGACGTTCTCGATGGCGTTGATCGTCGATCGCCCCTTCCGAAAGCCGTACTGTGATCTGAGAGGCCCCCAGGGCTCTCAGTAGCTTCGAGGCGGTCGCAGATGTTTTCGAGAATCTTGCCCGCTGTCAAGTACAGAGCGGCCTATGACGATGGTTCTTCGGGTGGCTTGCCTGGCTTTGCAGCAGGACAAGCCTCTGTCTTTTCAGCACGCGGAAAGACACCGGTTCGCAGGCACGCCGTGTACACCTGCAAGAAGATGTCAGGGTGCGTGGCAATGGCGATCTGATAGCGGAGTTTGGTACTCCGTCCGGCCCAGGCCCAGTGTGATTGATCCTCCCGCATGCTCCTCGGAGTTCTTCCATGGTGACAGCTGGTACAATTGCTTCTGCTTGGAGTGGTGGTAGCAGAGCTGGCTCGTCAGGCACGCGAGGCAAGAGGGTTGCCACTATGCGGCGCACCAGGGTTGGAGAGCTTGGAGTATTTGCTCTCGGTCCTCTGAGACGGGATATGACTGTCTCGTATGGTTTGCCCCAAACGTTTTCGTTGACCTCGTCGCAGTTTGTTCACTAAAGGCGCGGCTGGTCTTGAGCAGCACGTCTGGCGAGGTATAGTTCGCTCGGCAGGCGTCTTCATTGGCCAGCCAGCGCTCTCTGGGCAAGCCTTCGCGCTCGCAGACATGAGCGCCGGAGGTCAGCGATCTCGCTTGTCCACCAGTATACTGCGCCACGATGACGTCGTCCAACTGCCTTGGACGCGACGCATGCACTGGTAATGGCAGCCATGAGCCTCATTGCCATCTCTTCTGTAGACCCGGGTGAAACCGTGGCACCGGCCATCATGGCCGTTAAGCACTCTGTGTCAAGACTGCGTGCGTTCCAACTAGCAGCTTTTGCGCGTCGCGGGTCAGGTGGTCTGGCGCTCTGTCTCAACACGATAGCTGATGGTCGCTATGCGTGTAGAGCTCGCTTACGGCCCATGATGTAACTTGGGAAGCGAGTGTGTCGCTGGCGAAGGTGAGATCTACGACCGAGCAGCCCAGTGCACCGGTGAATGTTCATGTATCTCCGGTGTTCAGCAGTACAGATTCGAGGGGGGCGAGCGCGTCCAGGAGAGTGGTGGCGCGCTGTCTCGTCGCTCAACATCCCCACTCCGTTGACCAGGCGTTGAAGTCGCCAGCAATGATGAGCGGTCGTTTGCCTCAGGCTTCCGCGGTGATGTTGGTGAGAAGATCGGAGAATTCTACATCAGCAAGTCTTGGTGGTGTACGCTGAAAAGTAGATTCCGCTGATACGGGCCCAGGTGAAGAAGGGACGCGCTCTCGCTAGTGCTCCTGCACCAGGCTACCTCCCTGCACCAGATGGCGGCTTGGCTGTTGGCATCGGCGAGCCATGTAGGGTGGATCGAGGTTCTTGTATTGATCACACACTATGGCCATGTTGATGCGCTGCTCACGGATGGCTTGACTGAGGAGATCCTGAGCAGCCTTGCAGTGATTGAGGTTAAGTCGTATAATCCTCATCATCGACGGGCTTGAGTGTTCTTTTGTGCAGGAGGGCAGTACCGGCCTGTGGACGCATGGTCGTGGGCAACGCCTTGATCTCGGCAGAGAACGCAATTGGATTGTTCTTACGTCCCATTTGCTGGCCTGCTTGTCTGCAGCGGAAACAGTGCCCGAGCGATCAGGTCCCTTACACCGGGCTGAGACATGACCAGGGCTCCAGCAGCGGTAGCAGCGCGGAGCATCCTCGCGACCACGGATGCGGCAGTTGACCCAGCCAATCCGTATGTGGCCGAGTTTCAGTGCCTTGGCGGCTAAGTCGTCCGGGAGCGCGGCGACAGCCTCCTGTGTTCCAGCGTACGCTTTCCGTAGTGTCCTGACTACTTCCTCGTTGAGGCTTAGGGCGCCGAGCGATGTGCTCAGCGCTTCGGCGATCTCCTCCTTGGTGGCACACTCATCGAAATCCCTGATCTCGATCATTGTAGTATGCTGCAGAGCGCTGGCAGTGGCCGCGTCACCGAGGACTTGGTCTAATTGCGCGCCAAGAGTGGAGACATTGTCCACGTTTTTCTTCAGTTGCAGCATCAGGGCCCCCGCAGCACTGCGTCTGATGTTTTGGACGCTGCTCCCGACTGATTGCTGTAGCGGCAGGTTCGCCTTGAGAGTTCTCAGGATGTAGGCATACGAAGACGCATCCTTCGCCTTGATGACGATTGCGTCTAGTCGATGATGAACTCTTCGCTGCCCTGGCCGTGGCTTTGGCAGTTGCCAGGCGCGGGCAGATCCAGATGTTGTTGTTGCCGTCTGATTACGCTGGCGTTGACGACGATGGTCGACAAGTACAAATCCGTCTTGGTCTCCGTTATCGTTGTTGTTCTCGTCAAGTCTTTTGGATGCGGCCGTCACGGCATGGCGCTTGGATGTTGCGCGAGTCGCCAGCGGTGACGTTGCAGACCGCTTACCAGTTGTATTGGCCGGGAATATTGGAGAAGTACAAACCGCCTTCTCGGCAGAGGCAGGTCGAGGCAATACTTGCCTCTGCTTCGTTTTGTTGAGCGCCAAGATGGCCTGCTCCAGGCTTAGCGAGTATTTGATCACCTTCTTGTAGAGGTTATTTTTGCCAAAGATGAACGTATTAAGGCCCTCCACAAGTCCTTCTATACGAATCATTTTCTCTTCGTAGCTCCCAGTCGCAAACTCTGCGGGGGTTGGGAGCGAGGCATCTTTTGCTAGCAAAGAGGCGCCGATGATTCTCCGTGTCATGGACGCCGCAATCACCGCAGAGGGGGTCATCGTCTTCGTCAACATTGACGGCAGCGAGCCGCTCTCCAGCTGGCTCGTCTTTCTTACTTCGTTCGTCGACCCAGGCACCTGCTGATCCTGCTGCCCGTCGCACATGGCTGCCGACTCGCCGCAAGCCCACACGACAGCATAGAGAACCGGCACCACGGCCCGTAACGTGCACTCACACTAACGCGCGCGGCTCACACCGATGGTACCAAGCGCGGGAAACACTGTGGTAATATCACTAGAAACTGACACACGATGCAATATAGTTTGCTAAGGCTGCACACACACACAAAGCGACGAGGCTGTACACATAAATGCACCGACGCGGCGTGCCACAGCGAACGCGTAGCACTCACACATTCACTTTTATCCAACGTGTATCTACACAAAAAGGTCGAGAATACCGGAGCACGAGCAGAACACGTCCTGCTTGATTCGCTTTTCAGACTCAACTCGTATGTGTGTGTGTTTTTTTTTTTTTTTTTTTTTTGGACGTGGGCAGAGTGAACTCTGCAGCCAGTGGCCTTTCGAAACAAGTACCGCACCGGAAACCGTCGTTAAACATTACTTCGGTGGGGACTCTTGCTTCATCGCTACATCTGTGTCTTTTCCGTACATCCCCCGTCCACCTTACGGTGATTAGGGGTTCGGGAACCAGAAGCATCGTCTTCTTCTTACAGCATCGTCCGGATCGCTTTTACGCCTCTTGTGCCTCTTGCCTCAGTCTGAAGACGACTGATTGCGCGAAAGACGCTACCGCCATCCAATTGCTTGTGGTCACGAGCATGAGCCTGACAATGTTTTCAGGCTCAATTTCTTCTTGGAGAACTTGTTGGAGTCTCTTCCTCTCTTCGTGGAATCGCGGGCAGCGAAAGAACACATGCTCCACGTCTTTTATTGTGGTAGGGCAGCCCGGGCAGAGTGCGCTAAGGATGTTGTCATAACGCTGGCTATGGCTTCTAAAGTAGCCATGCCCGAACAGGAGTTGTGTGAGATAGAAGTCCACTTCTCCATGGCCCTCCTCGACCCATTCTCTAATGTTCGGAATAAGCCAGTGCCTCCATCAGCCCTTTGAAGACCGGTCCCACCGGGCCTACCCCTTGCTCAGTGTCTCTTTCTCTCTTCCTTCTTTACGTCCTCGGGGTGGCGCTAGTATATGCGCGCTCGCTCATCTTCCAGTAGGGCCAGCGGTGGTACGCCGGCTATCACGTACGTTGCGTCGTAGGAGACGTGTGGTCGCTTGCTGATCACGCGCAGGCAGGCTCGTCGATGTACTGACTCTGCCTGGCGTATGTAGGCCTGCGTCTCTGTCGCACAGTTCCAGATGGGTGCTCCATACAGAAGAATCGAGTCGACAACGTGGGCATAGGGCACGCGTCGGCTATTTCTGGGCCCACCGATGTTGGGCATGATCTTCGCGAGGGCTCCAGCTACTCTTGCTGCCTTTTCGCTGACGATTCGGAGATGTTGCTCGAACCTCAGCCTGGAGTCGATGTGTAGGCCCAGGTAGCGGATGCAGGGGGACGACCTTATGCTGCAGTCGCCCACTGTGATGGTGATGGTCTCCATTTTCTTCCTGCTAGTGATCAGTAGGGCCTCGGTCTTATGGTCAGCCGTTACTATGCTGAGCTCGTGAAGCGCGCATCGTACCTGCTCGATGGCAGAGCTTAGGTCGCGATGGCCTCTCGGGCGGTGGCGATGACGATCTCGATTGCGTTGATCGTCGATCGCCCCTTCCGGAAGCCGTACTGGTGATCTGAGAGGCCCCCAGGGCTCTCAGTAGTGGCTTCGAGGCGGTCGCAGATGATTCTTTCGAGAATCTTGCCCGCTGTGTCAAGCATACAGAGCGGCCTATACGACGATTGTTCTTCGGGGGGCTTGCCTGGCTTTGGCAGCAGGACAAGCCTCTGCCTTTTCCAGCACGCTGGAAAGACACCGGTCCGCAGGCACGCCGTGTACACCTGCAAAAAGATGTCAGGGTGCGTGGCAATGGCGATCTTGATAGCGGAGTTTGGTACTCTGTCCGGCCCAGGCGCAGTGTGATACTTGATCCTCACGCATGCTCTTCGATGTTCTTCAAGGGTGACGGCTGGTACAATTGCTTCTGCCTGGTGAGGTGGTGGCAGAGCTGGCTCATCAGGCACGCGAGGGAAGAGGGCAACCACTATGCGTTGCACCATGGACGGTGAGCTTGGTGAATTTGGTCTCGGTCCTTTAAGACGGGACATGACAGTCTCGTATGGTTTTCCCCATAGGTCCTCGTTGACCTCATCGCACAATTTACTTCAGTATAGGCGCTTGCTGGTCTTGATAGCAGCGCGCAGGAGACGTCTTGCGGAGGCACAGCTCGCTTGGCAGGGTCCTTCATTTGGCCGACCGCGTGCTCTCTGGGCGAACCTTCGCGCTCGCAGGCATGAGCGCCGGAGGTCGGCGATCTCCCCTGTCCACCAGTACACCGCGCAGCGACGGCGTCGTCCACTTGTCTTGGCCATAGACGCGTCGCATGCACTGGTAATGGCAGCCATGAGCCTCGTTGCCATCTCTTTTACGGGCCCGGGTGGAACCGCAGCATTGGCCATCATGACTGAGAGGGACTCTGAGTCGAGGGTGCGTGCGTTCCACTTGCAGCTTTGGCGCGTCGTAGGTCTAGGCGGTCTGACGGTCTCTAACTCAAACACGATGGCTTCAGGGTCGCTATGCGTGTAGAGCTCGCTTACGGTCCATGATGTTATTCGGGGAGCGAATGTGTCGCTGGCGAAGGTGAGGGCGATGACCGAGTAGCCCAGTTCACCCGCGAATGTTGGTTTGTCACCAACATTCGGGGCCACATGGGGTTCTACCCCCCGGTCCCATTAATAAATAATCAATCAATCAATCAATCAATCAGCTTCGGGGGTGGCGAGCGCGTCTAGGAGGATAGTGCCACGCTGTCTCGTCACTCGGCATTTCCATTCAGTTGACCAGGCGTTGAAATCGCCCGCGACGATGAGCGGCCTCTTGTTCCAGGCTTCCTCGATGATGTTGCCGAGAAGAGCGGGAAATTCTACATCAGCGAGTCTTGGTGGTGCGTAGACACTGAAAAAGTAGATTCCATTGATTTGGGCCGAGGTGAAAAAGGGACGCGCTCTTGCTGGGCGCTCCTGCACCATGCCCTCTCCCTGCACCCAGATCGCGGCTTGGCTGTTGGCATCGGCCAGCCATGTATAAGGTGGATCTAAGTTCTTATACTGATCACACACTACGGCCACGTTGATGCGCTGCTCGAGAATGGTTTGGCTCAGAAGGTCCTGAGCAGCCTTGCAGTGATTGAGGTTTAGCTTTAGTATCCTCATCATCGGCGAGCTTGATTGGTCTTCTGTGCCCGGGGGCAGTACTGGCTTCTCGACGCGTGGTCGTGGTCAGCGCCTTGCTCCTGGCAAAAAACGCACGATGGATTGTTCTTGCAATCCTTTATCCGATGGCTTGTTTGTCCGCAGCGGAAACAGTGCGCCGAGCGATCAGGTCCCTTACAGCGAGCCGAGACGTGGCCGGGGCTCCAGCAGCGGTAGCAGCGCAGGGTATCCTCGCGACCACGGATGCGGCAGTTGACCCAGCTAATACGTATGTTGCCGAGTTTCAGCGCTGTGTATTTGTGTGTGTGTGTGTGTGTGTGTGTGTGTGTGTGTGTGTGTGTGTGTGTGTGTGTGTGTGTGTGTGTGTGTGTGTGTGTGTGTATGTGCGTCTGGTGGGCTGGAACCAGTGTAACTTTTGAACGGAGACACGTATCGAGAAGCGGTTTGGCTTGTTTTGAAGGATTTGTGTGTCGCATGAAGCCTCAAAAGTTTATTTTATGATCTACCGAATAGTTAAAAAGTTATGCTTTATTGTATTGTTTTGTACATTGGATTTTTGGAAAAAAATTTTTTTTTCTTTTTTTCTTGTAAAAATGAAGGAATTATTTTTTTTATTTTTTGATCGGTATAGTTCAAGCGGAGCAGCCAATCTTTAACATAAGACAAAAATCGTAGAGATTCACGGAATATAAAAAAAGTTACAACTCAAAATGAAAAGTTGTATTTTTGCTCCTTTATAGAGCAAAAGTGGACGTCTGGATCCAGTGTACCTTTGAACGGAGACACGTAGCGTGAAATTGAGACAGGGAAGTTTTTACAAGGGAATCTTTTACAAAATTATAGAAATCTCTAAGTTTTTTTATAGTTCTGTACACAAAAATAAAATACAAATTTATCTTTTAACAATCAGACCCCTTCATCAATATCATTTTTTAAGAGGAATCTATTTGCCAATAAATTGGCAGCGGTTTTTCATCCGGATAGTCCGGATAAAATAAACTTGTCAGAGAGTCATTAACAAACCTTGCCACCGTTGAGTGATTCGTTTTTTCAAGTTGACGTCACGAAATAAGGTATGATGGTGATGGTTCTGTATCTAAAGATCCAATGACCAGTTTCGCTATATACCGACCTCTACTACCGCTAGTTTCGTCGGCAGAGATCCACAGTAGTTTGTTATATAGTTTTTTTCGTATCTGATTCATAATTTTTTGATACGCTTGGGGAACATAATTTTTGCACTAAGTCGATTCATCTGGTATATTTAGATGTAAACAATACTTTTTGAGAAAACGATTCAGATGCAGATTACATAATTTGTTGAAAGAAATATTGCAAGCGATAAGTTTCTCGCACAGATTTTTCAAAAAATACATTTTGCTGTGGCGTTACTACCACTTGAGATAGTTGCGTTTGTCGTGGTTCTTTATTTCGCAATTAAGCTTGATGGGTTAATGTATCAACACGCTGTAATAATATTGTAGTTCTGTACTGAATTATTTTGAATTTGAAAATTCAAAATGAAAAGCGTACCTGTTTAACGAGAGATTTTCTTTCGCAGTTGACCACTTTCTCACATACACGACAATACAATGTTTTTACATGTGATGATTGATCCAAGCAAGGGCATGGGTTCTATCTGGTGGCATATTTAATACTGTATAGCGTAGTACTGGGTAGATTTTGAAAATCTTTGATCGTTCATCACTTTATTAATTTTCATGTTGAATATTTAGCAATATTAATTGTGGCTTATCAATACATACGTATGTTTATTTACTTATTGTAATATCAAATATGTATGTATTGTCTGTGGCATCCGGCATAGCCTTGCCAAATAAACTAGGAATAATAATAATAAGTTATATTAAATATATTAATAATAATAAATATTTGCTATTTCTATTATTAAAGATAGTTTGGACCTTAAATCTTTGCTGTTCAAAGACGTTAAAAAAATCTGAACACAATAGCTCATGCTAAATTTGTAAAAACTTAAAAACTTGAAAATTCGACGCAAAATATGCATAAATATCCAAAAATAATATTGGATATGCATTTAGAAAAAATTAAAGTTAAACAAGTCACATGTAATTGAAAAAAACAAAAATTCAAAATCGAGAAAAGTTTAAGAAAATTCCAAAATGAAAATTTAACCGAAGAAAAGTACTCTTAAGTTTTACTTCTGGTGGTTAGATTCTCTAGAATGCATTGTACATAAATTAGCACTAGAAGTGAAACTTAAGAGTTCTTTGCTTTGGTTGAATTTTCATTTTGGAACTTTCTTCAATTTTTCTCGATTTTGATTTTTTTTGAAATTACGTTGTGACTTGTTTGAGCTTTAATTTTTTTTTATTCTAGTCATTTGTTTTGACTTTTTTGGATTTACCTCCTTTTTAAAATTACATTGTGACTTGTTTGAAGTTTTAAGAGTTTTTAAGAATTAGAGTGGCGATGAATTATTGATTTATATCAATGAATTTACCTATTTTCATGAATCTAGTTGGTCAAAGTACTTTAGAATAGGGGTATTAAAAAAGGCTGATATACCTGACATCCAAAAAAAACATTTTCTTTACTTTTACAGTTTACCTACCATGTACTGTAAGTAGAAAAATTAAAAACATTTAAGCCCCTAATAGCCTTAAAACCACGATTGTTGGAGATTTTCTCAGTGTAAATTTTACTAAATCTTCATACATTGAAAAATTTGAAGAAAGCAAATAATGACATTTTGTCGGTATTACGTTGACCATTTCAAGTTTAAGTTTGAAATTTTCTGGATGAAGTATTGAAATATTGTTTGAAGAAATACGGTTAGTTAATTTATAAAATAAAGATAAAATCAGTAATCTTTGTATTTTTCGTTCTTATAATTAAGATATTTTATTCTTATTTCAAAAAGTTACGAGCTGAATTAAGTTATTCAATTCTGTATTTAGAATACGGATTTAAAATAGGTGTTTAAATTACGTTCTTATTTTGGGCAGAGATAGTTATCAAACAATTTTAAATCTATTTAATACATAAATGAAGATGTTATGGGAAATACAAAATTCAAGTGGTCATTACACTCACACCATTATCTTGCTGACCCAATTCCAATTCGCATCACGATAATGTATTTTTACTCACAATTTTTGAAACTCGATTCTTCATACCTAACAACCAAGCATAATGTAGAAAACGATAGTAAGTTATTTGGTTTAATTTTTTTGATACTTAAATTTTTTTCAGGATGTCCGTTGTTATGGCTATTCCACGATTTGCATACAATTTACCAAAGTATGTTTTTGGTAGCAGATGATTTTTCGAGTTGTATCACAGAACTTATTTTTATCATTCAAGTATTATCGGTATGAAAATATTAGAAAAATCACACTGTAAATAATGATATTTTTATCAATTTATAATAAATTACAACAATAATAAATTAATTGTTGATTTCTTGAATTTTGAAAAAAAAAATTTTAATATTAGATGTTATTGTGATTTTTGAGAAAACCTGAAAAAATGTTATTAAAATGATGTCTGGAAAACCAGATTATTTGTCTCAAAACTAACACAAGGTTTCAAACCCTTTTTTATAGTTTTAAGGTAAAAACCATTCAAATATAACTGAAGAAAATATTGATTTGGTGTAGAACTTCTGATCTTTGGGTAATTCAAAACAACAAGAACATTTTTAATATTAATCGCTTGCTCAATAACGTAGTCAGCATTGAGTCAGTACCCTACAAAAATAAGCATATTCCGCAGTGCTTATGTCGGCGATGCATAGATCACCGTGTTTGTGCGAGCCGTGTGAGTGAGTGTGTGAGAGGGCAGCAGTGCGCGAGGCGACAGCGCGACGCAATTTCGCACGAGTCTCTCTCCCCTTTTCGCGCGAGCACATGCGTGTCTCTGCCGTGCCTCACTATCCTGCGACCCACAGAGCAGAGCGCAACTCGCAAAAATTAATTACTTTGTTTCTTTTTGTTCCTTTCACTTACGTACTAAGATTTTGACATTTTTGTCTTTTGTGTTTGAAGTACAGAGTGCACAGTGAAGTGCAGTTTTGTGCAAAATAAAGTTTTTCATTGTTCAAAGAACAAATTGTGTTATAATTTTACTCCTTTACCCTCATCGCCAATCAACAATTCTAACAGGTTATGGAGTCCCACCATGACGATAAGGAAAAAGGGAACATTGACGAGAAAATGAGAAATTAACCAACGAGTAAGTAATTAAGAGAACAATTATATTTCGGGCTTCGCGTATTTTGTATTTTCATTATCGAGAGTGCCGAATTACAACACGCAAATAGGAAAATTAAGAGATTACTTCGAGAAAATTTAAGAGAAAGAAATTGTTTAGAGTCTCGTTTCGTCATCATTTAGTTCGCGCATAAAAGTTGTGTACAACAACGACCGATTTTTGCTGTGCGAAATTAAAGCCGGAGTTTTCACTCAGAGACAAAATCAAGCATGTCTTGAAAAGTCTCTTCCGGTGTGGCACACGTGTGGTACGCACATGTGCGCGGAAAAAGAGAAGGGAGTGCGAACAAATGAGCGCGAATTAGTAGTCGTCTATCTCTCTTCCTCTCCGGGTTCTTCCCCGCGAGTTGCGCATAAGTGAGTGCTTTGGCACATATATGTGTCAATGCTTGTCAAGTCGAAATAATTGAAATAATAGATTTTTTTTATGAGACTTTTAAGAGAAAATCGAGAGTATTGAATTTTTTCATTCGAAAATTTCAAAAGAGAAAATAAAGAGAAATAATTAAATAAAATTTAAAATTTGTAAGAGGCAAATCTGACAACATCGGCATACATAAATTAGAAAAATTGTGAAATTTGTAATACAAAGTGCTGAGTGTGCTTGATAGCTTTGTGTCACCGTTCGTGTGTATTTGGCCAACTCCAACCCATGAGTAACGATTTACGGCTGTGCAGTATCTCAGTTGAGGAGGGAGTGTACACGATCGGGGTCGCGGGGTTGTTCGGTACACTAAACACCTACTCATATGCTATAATTTAATAAGTTAATTTGCCGTGCAAATATACTCATTTAAATTGTTTTTGCGTGATTACAGAGAGAGAAGAGATTAAAGAGGAGCCACAGAAGAAGGTCCACTTCAGTAGCGATCCCGATGATCAGGGTAAATTTATGAAAATGTTTTTTTTTTCTTGAGTAAATATTACTACAAAAACGTAGAAATATTAAACTCAAAGTGGAGAATAGAAAAATACAACATCACAACACATGATTACAGAAATCGAAGAAGAGACCAAAGATCCGTGGTATACGGCGATGAGAGAGATTTATCTCCGAAAAGAGGAGCTGCTCCGCAACCAACTGGAGGTTGCTGCCGAAAATCAACGGCTACTGCAAGAGATTCTCGGCGAGCAATGGCAACTGCGTGCAGGCCTGGAGGCAGCTCGAGTCTCCCGTGACAAAATGCAGAAGGAGCAATCAGAAGCCACCAAGAAGCTCAACAAAATCTTGAGCACGCTTGAGATGCTTCTGCTTGAATCGCGCTAACTGCAGGCTGACAAGGAGGAGTAGGGTGTAAGTTTTCATAATTCTAAACTACTTAGCTCTACCCGCTTTAATGAATCAGAAGAGAATAATATTCAAATAAGAGAAATTAATGAGATACTTTAAAGTCTACTTAACAAATCCAATGACGGCATCGTTGGCAATAAAATCGTTGTTAAGAGAAATTATTCTCTAAGTTCTAAAACACAAATGGACCTCTGGCTTGATCTTTTGAAAAGTGAATTAAGAACTCATAATTTAGTAGAATTCATTGAGAAAAATGATTTTCCGAACCTCAGTCCAGAAGAGTAAAAATATTAAACAAGTAGTGCGTAATATCATCACAATCGACTTGATCCAACATACCATAAAAGGGTATTGGATATTAAGGAACCTATTGATTTAATCAATAAACTTTGTGAGATCACGAGAATTGAGAGTAATATCACCACTACATCTATAAGAGAGAGATTGTATTGCTTGAGGAGATCACTTAAAGAGACAGTGATTGAGTTTATTGATCGTTTTGAAACTTTAATCAATGAGTATGACAAAGGACATAACGAGAAAATGTATGATGAGGAAAAGGCATCGATCTTTCATCATACCATTGGTGATACTTGCCCAGACCTTAAATCAGCATGCCTAGCTGCTAGTAGAACTGGTACAGAAATGAGTTATGAAGAAATGAAACATTCAATGTTGCAGATTGAAGCAGGTAAATCTAAGATATTTCAGAAAGAGAGAACCCCAAAGGCCAACGCTATCTCAGTTCCTCCTATTGAGGAAGTTGTGTGCTACCGGTGCACGGAGATGGGACACTATGCCACTTCGTTCCCCCTGGTTTAACAGAACCTTTGGTACTACTACATCTGCAACGCGAAAAAGAGACATAACTTCAGAACGCCCCAACAAGTGTCAAGAGTACGTATCGAATAAATCTGATTCTAATATTAAAACTAACCCTAGGGGTAAAAATATGAGAGGTGCTGGTAGAGACAGGGGTAGAAGTAGTTTTAGAGGTAAGAGATTTACACCCTACTCCAAACGTCCAAAAGCTAATCAAGCAGTTGAGTCAAATAAACCCCATATTAATGTTACTGATAACTTAATTTTTATCGTGGATTTGGGCGCGACCGAACACATCGTAAAAGAAAGAGAAATTTTAGAGAATTTTGTAAAGAGCCATTTAGGAGAAATTAAGTCCACTAATAAAAATAAATCCGCCAACATTAAAATAGACGGTATGGGAAATTTGACCTTTTACTCCGAAAATAATAAAGAGATAATTACTCTGAAATATTCTAGCCACAGAAGGTATTGCCGATAATTTTTTATCTCTTCGAAAATTCGTGGACGCGGGATACGGTATCTTTCTGGATAATACAGAATTGAGAATTTTCAATAAGAAAACAGGAGAAAAACACATAAGAGGTGTATACCACGAACTGAATAGGATCGTAACTATTGATTTATCGGATAGTTCTGAGACGACTACGAAGCGATACGATTTTTCGGCTCGGTTAGCAGACATAGAGTATATACAAGCTTCTGAAAACTCTCAGTCATCAGAGTTTGGGAGGGAAAATTTAGGTTATACCGAGTCAGATATAAGCATAAAGAGAAAAATCACTGACTTAAATATTGAGATCCCTGACGAAGAAATCGAAAACTTATCGTGGAATTTCCCTATACCCCCCAAAAGAGAGATCCTAACAGTGAGGGTATGCTCTGACATAGACGACTGGGTCATACGTCCAAAGATTACTTAATTAAATTGCAAAAAGAATGTGACCTCCTTGGTAAAGCGAAATTTGGCGAAGAAATATCTGACTGTGATATTTGCATACGGGCGAAAATGGGGAGACTTCCCTTTGAAAATAATAGAACGTGATCAGATAGACCCCTTGATACCATTCATGCCGACACAATGGGGCCAATAAAACCGAACTCATTCCCAGGTAGCAACAGATACGTAATCGTACTAATTGACGACTTCTCCAGATAAGCGAGAGTATATAGCATTATTAACTGTGGTAATTTCTCCATATCCTAGATTGAAGGAGTAAGAAGGAAGCGGGATTCTCGCACAAAGTAAAGTAAAACACAAACACGCTTGGTTGCAGAGCATAAACAAAACACTTGTTTATTAATGATTAAATTGAATGAAACTCTAAACTGGGCACTCATGCACCAACACAACGCAAACATTCTTAATTGTTTCTCTCTTTATTAAATAAACAAAAGGGCAAAATGAAAATTTGTGAAGAAAAAAAACTAGTAGTAAGTAGCTGCGGTCAGCAAGACGGATCGCTAGGAAGTGAGGCAGGTTTGGCTGACTCATAGGGAAGGGGGATGGCTCGCGCGCTCATAAGTCGCTTCATCCACACCGCGCTCTCTGTACCTAAAGTACGCTTGGCCTGCCAACAGATGGGGACACCTATGGGTCCTCTTTGATTGGACTATTAGAACCGGTAATAGAAGAATCAAACAGGAGAAAAAAACACAAAAATAATGTATTAATATATTTAGTAATCTGAATGTATCTTTAAGATTTTGAATTCGTTATTTTATCTTTTAAGTATTGTAACGTGGGATGAAGGTAGTAAATAAGATTAAGACAGTGGATTAGAATTGAGTCGCCAAGAGGGGAGGGGCCGAAGCCCGGCGATGCGATGCACTTCAGCGTTGGACTACTACTAATGAGCTGTGTTCATTACTCCCGTTAATGCTACTCGTCATAGGTGGGGGACCTTGTCATCCCACATGACACAATCAAAGTTGTTACGCGACGACCCCGATGCGATTGTGACCCCTCTTCTCTTTATGGCATATATTTATTTATAGGTTTCCAATAATAATATAATTATTCATACATAAAAATGATTATAATTTTATAAAATTTAAGCTTAGATCGGCCTGCGAGCGGTCAGGCTTACAATTAATGTTACTTCAAAAATTAATATTATTTGATCATACTTATTATATAAGTTATATTTTAAAAAAGAAAGGAAAAAAAATTTTCATAACTTCCAAACGATGTGGCTTTGGTCAGCGATTCTGTACTTGTGCAGTTACCTAGCGCAAACACTGAGTTGTATGTGTCTTTGTTTTAAGCTTGCACCTCAAATTTCAATTATGCAGCTCTGGTGCGCAGCACCTTGCGATGCGAGCTACTGCTCAGTTTTGCTACGATCTTAACAGTGTGAAGATCTCATAAATTATATTAAAAAAAAAAAATGTTAAACCTAGTGCTTTTTTCAATACCCGTCAATGGGGAATTATTACTTGGCTGCACGACAGCCGCTTGCAGTTCCTCATCGGCTACGATGTCATCGTAAGTACAACCTATATTATATATCTCTACTTATTTAAAATCTACATTCTAAATAATTACAAAAATATTATTATTATTTTGTTTTTTTTTCTATTTTTTTTTCTCTTGTTTTTTTTTATTCAATTATCAATACATATTTAAATTCTTATTCTTAACACTCTGATATATTTTAATTTAACTTTCTTTTCTTTGTTTCTTTTTTTTGTTAAAGAATTCATACGATCGCTATGAGAAGTGTCATGTCGAGACGTGGGACACCGAAGAAGGGAAGGAAGTCCCTATCTGCACATCGTGCCTGCGCCCCGTGGATACCCCGGTGCAGTACGTGTATGGCACTTCTCATATTTGAAATTTTACAATATATATGTTCATCGTAATAAAAAAAAAAATTTTATTACTTCCGAAAAAAAAATATTATTATTTATAAGCCTGTAATACCTCCCATCCCATTATATATATTGATACGTGGGTTAAATGAAAGACACTCGAGTAAGTGAGGAAGTAAGCGTGAGAGGCTCGGGTTGCGCGCGGAGAACGAATGCAACGAGGAACGAGCGCGAGCTCGCTACTCGCTCGACACCTGACCGACGAAAAGCGCGGTCAGCAAATAGTTGTGTGGACGCCTGGCAGGCGACCCACGTAACACGGCTGAAGTTGGAATAGCATCGATCACGATGCTACTCCAAGTAATTAAAAACCGACTAACTGCATAGACGAGTCATCATATTTACTATATGTTTAGTTTGTGTTATCTTTTAACCGTGAGCCTCCGTTGCTTAATTTTATTATTTATTCATAATTTTACAATTATAATAACAATTATAATAACAATCAGTTTATACATTTACTTGATGTTTTATCTGCTATTTTATAATTTTATTTATAAAATGCTTAGGTTGGCGAGCCTGCGAGCGGATCAGGCTTATAACTTTCATATAATTAACAATAACCAATTATTTTAATTGTCTATAATTTCCATTATTCTATTTCCAATTTTCCAATTCAATAATATATTTTATTGCTATGGTTGGCGAGCCGGCGAGCGGATCAGGCTTATTAATTTAAATCTAAATCATATAAAATTTTCATTTATCTATTTTTTTTTTGTTTGATGATTATGGATCATTCTTTCTATATTTGCTTTTTATTATTTCGAAATAATTTATTTATTATATCCCATGCAACGATCACTAGGGTTCTCTACTTGCAATCGTGCATTTTTCATTTCTTGGGCAAATGTACGTGTGTATGAGTATATGTGTGTAATTTTATGGAGTTGTTTAAAATTGCCTGCTGGTGAGGCTCGTTGGAAAGGATGCCTTTTGATCAATCATTTCTATTTTAGTATTTTTTCTTTTCATGTAGCCCTTGATTCCTTTTTGATTCGCAGGGTCTGTGTCTAGTATCTTGTATTAATAACCAAGTATCCTCCTTAAATAACTGTGCTTGTATGGGTGAATTGCAAGACTTGATTTTTATTAATTCCTTTGATATGTAGGACGTGAAAGTGCTCCAGCTCGACAAAAATCGGTCAATTTTTTTCTCCCTGGATCTCGACTTGCTACTACCTCTCCATCGTATACGTGTTTGTCTTGAATTTCCTGGAAGGGAGCCTCGAGCTTACGTTTTCCAGCATCTATATTTTAATCTTGAAATTACTGGAAAAGCCTTGGCTTCCATTTTCCAGCACGTATGTGTTTATTTGAATTTCCTGGGAGGGAGTCTCGAGTTTATGTTTTCCAGCACATATATTTTTATCTTGGAATCCCTGGGAAGGAGCTCGAGCTTACATTTTCCAACTCATATAGCGGCGGCTGATTAGGCGATGGGAATATAGAAGATTGAGTAGGTATTTGGACTGATTGTGTTTGTTTCATAATGTATATGAGTGAGTATAGTGTAAGGTCCATTACATCAATTATTTCAATTAATTTATATCAATTTTGCTTCCAAAGTTGATCCATAATTATCATACTTAATATTCCTATATTAACAGCAACAATGTTAAATATCATTTGCTTCCAACACTGATCTATTACAACTTCAAATTTAATTTATATTCCATTAATCAATTATTATTAATTTTGCTTCCAAAATTAATCCATCATCATCATACTAATATTTCTTTCATTGGCAATACAATTTCAAATATCAATTTTGCTTCCAAAATTGATTCATTACTTCAATTTTTAAATTATAACTTCGTTAATCAATTATTTAAACTTAACTATATTAATTTTGATTCCAAAATTAATTCATCATTATCATAATAATACAATTTTAGATATTAGTTTTGCTTCCAAAATTAATTCATACTTAACATATTATCTTGTTTAATCATTCAATAATAATATAGTAAGCATTAATTCGTCTCGTTCCATTATGAGAGAGTTGTTGATTTTTCCATTTCGGCATATAGCTGTAACAAAAAGCAATACATAAATCGCGTTCTTCCCGTCTTCCCATCTATTTTGTTTTATTATTTCGTAAAATCTTCTTATTTTCTTTTTATTTAAATAATTCATAGCAATAAATAAGTTGATACTATATCGTATATGTTCCCTATTTTGTTGCCTTATTGGATCCCTCGATAGATCCCATGATAGATCCCATGCTGATGGATCTTGTGCTGATGGATCCTGCTTGAGTCCTATAGTGACCTCGTGGTGCTCTAATTTCTTTCAAATTGAATTCCGTGTCTCGTGTACGGGACCCACGATTATCAATGCCATGGAGATTATTTCTAGTATTGATATTATTATTATTATTATTTGCACCTGTGAACATTCTAAAACATATTAGTAATCGGGCTCCCGAGAGAGCTAATGTATACACAATTCCGGTAGACACTATTGCTATTAGTAACCTGTCATCCCCAATTCCTTATCATATTCATTTCCAATAAACAATTCAATACAAATACAAATAACTCAATAATAATAATTTTCTTCCATATTTCGCACAACTTCAGCCAGCGTTGCGGCTGAAGTTGGAAAAAAAAAATTTAAAAAAGAACTTAAGTGCATTTTCATACGGCGAATTTTTTTTGCCGATGGGGTGGAAAATTTTTAACTTTCAACAATTTCCTCCAATTGCGCCCCTGTATTATTTCCAATCAAATCTGGCGGGTTGATTGAATCTGCCCGCTCGATTTTATCTATATATACTCTCTTTTCAGTGCCATTACATAGTAGAATTACATTCTTTAAATTATGATTCACTTACTTAATTTCAAAGGGACCTTTACTTTATATCTATTCCAATTGCCTATTTGTGGTTCTTTTAATAAAAATACTAATTCACCTGGACGGAAATGTTTTACATTCAATTTCCTATCATAATAAAATTTCGACCTATATTTAGCTTGTACTATATTCATTGCTGCAAGTGTTTGTACATGTGTTAACTCTGTAATTGTATCTATAATAAATCATCATATGAGTAAAAATCTTTAAGGGGTGGGAAGCTTGTTGGCGTTCTTGATTTGAACCCAGTTAATATTTCGATAGGCGAAAAACCCGTGGCTTCGTGCTCGGGGCATTATATGCATGCTGTGCTAGCGGTAGCAGTCATCCCATTCACTGTTTCGCTTGTAAATTTGTTTAAATATTCCGTTAGGGTGTGATGCATACGCTCAATTGCGCCATTAGACTGAGGCCTGTACCCAACTGCTGTATTTTTTTATCTTAAATACCTCAGCTAAATCCGCCAGCAGCTTGTTCTGAAAGTGCGTGCCCTGATCTGTCACTATTGCCTTCGGGGGTCCGAAGTAACAAATTACTTTCTCGACTAAAGCTTTCGCCACTTCCCGTGATGTAGCTCGTTTTACTGGTGTTAAAATAATAAATTTACTGAGCCAATCTTGCATGGTTAGTACATAATGATTCTTTTTTGATGAATGTTTAAGAGGCCCGTAAAAATCCATAGAGATTTTATCGAACGGTTTTGATGGCGTGTCAGTGATTGCCATAGGTAATTTTGTTTTTACTCTGATGACCTTTCGTTTGACATATATTACACCTTTTAACAAAACTATGAACATCGGGTCTCATATTGCGCCAATAAAATCTCCTGCGAGTTTCTTAAGTGTTCCGGTTACCACGATGTCCACCTGATGAGGACTCGTGATATTCTTTAATTACGCGATATCTATCTTCTACCCGAGATACAGGTAGATTATTTGTGTAAAACATAGCCTTAATTTTGAATTATTAAAAATCAAATTAAATTTTTCTATAAAATACTGCCAATCGTTAATATTTAACATTTCTAAATCTCGTATAATACCTGCATGGTATATTTGTTCTTTAAACATATTGATTTTAGCTTCGCTATTAATTTCAATAGATCTTTCCTCATACATTTATCATTCACTTCTTTTTTTATAAATACAGAAATTCGTATTAACACTGTTCGCAAGACTAAGATGTCTCCTATTTCAAATTCCTGTTTGAAAATTTTCGTAAAATATAATTTCGTTCTAAGTGCTTGAATAATTTCTGTATTCATAAAACATGATGTTGTCATCACAAAAAAAGATCATTGTATTTGAATGGGTGATCTCGCGAAGTTAGCACTCCTCCGAAGATCGTATCTTTTCCGCTGAGCCAAGGTGGTTGTCGCGAGGAGGTCTCGCTTTGGCCACGATGTAGCGGCATAAAGCATTATCTTTCGTTTTTGAATCTGCTCGTTTCGGCGGCTTAAAGCCTTTTGTAGTCTCTTATCATGGTCATTTGAGCGCTCTATAATTGATAATTTATCTGTGACTTCATTGCATTTTCCATCTAGCTGGAGTGAATTTTCTGATTGATTATCGACCGACTTTCTGGCCCTGTCATAATTTTGCAGATGTAGCTGGTCTAAGGGTGAATTTTCGTTTTGATCTTGTTTGGATCGCACGTCGTCCAGCGGCTCATATAGCATGTCATTGCCGGTGACGTATTGCTCACGTGTCGTTATTTTACGCGACTCTACGCCTTCGATAGTGGCCATGGCTATCGGTATGTATGGAGTATAATGAGCATCGGCTAAATGTAAGTGTATGAATGGCTCGTTTGATGCCACGACAATCCTGCAATAAGTATATTCACCGTTATCATTCCTGAAATGAATGCATATATTCTTGTTGTAGACACTTGCAAAAATGTAGGCACAGTCGACATTCCCGAATTCTGTTGGTGAGGACAGAATCCGTACCGCTGCGACGTCATTTCCGCAGGTCTCGATGAATGGTGAATCGAGAAGTTTCCTGCGCAATTCTAATGCTGAAATATCTAGGTTACATATTTTTATCAATGAATAAAATAAACAATTTCCGCGGGGTTTTTGGGGGATATCATCAGTCCTTGTAATAGTTGCTGTGGCATCGGCGCATTCCTCGTGAGCGGAATATACTAATTTGCCAAACCCCTGGTTAAAAACATCCCTACATACTGTTACGTGGGATGAAGGTAATAAATAAGATTGAGACAGTGGATTAGACTTGAATTGCCAAGAGGGGAGGGGCCGAAGTCCGGCGATGCGATGCGCTTCAGCGTTGGGCTGCTACTAATGAGCTGTGCTCATTACTCCCGTTAATGTTACTCGTCATAGGTGGGGGCCTTGCCGTCCCACATGACACAACCGAAGTCGTTACGCGACGACCCCGACGCGATCGTGACCCCTCTTCTCTTTATGGCATAGATTTATTCATAATGTCATTATTCATATATAAAAATAATTATAAATTTATAAAATTTGAGCTTAGATCGGCCTGCGAGAGGTCAGGCTTACAATTAGTGTTACTTCAACAATTAATTTTATTTGATCATGCCTATTACATAAGTTATATTTTAAAAGAGAGAATAAAGTTTTTATATCTTTCAAGCGATGCGGCTTGGTCAGCGATTCTGTACTTGTGCAGTTACCTAGCGCATACACTGAGTTTTGTGTGTCTCTGTTTCGAGCTTGCACCTCAAATTTCAATTATGCAGCTCTGGTGCGCAGCACCTCGCGATGCGAGCTACTGCTTAGTTTCGCTACAATCTCGCTAGTGTAAAGATCAAAAAAATACAATACAATACCTTTTGTACCATGTCTAACATCATACTTTTCTCAATTCCTATCGATGGGAAACTAATTACCCTTAGGCTGCACGACGGCCATGTGCAGCTTCTTGTCGGCTACAATGTCGTAGTAAGTACACTTTATATTATATAAGTAGTATAAAGCCCACTATGGACAGTCAAAACATATGACGTCATAGTGGGCTATTGTTATTATAGATGACGTCATAAATAATAATAATATTGATGACGTCATTTTTTTTATTATTATTATTTTATTTATTTTATAAAATATAAATATAAAAGTAATAATTTAAAAAATTATAATACATATATTTTTTCTTCTTTTTCTATATCTTCTGAAAAAAAAAAGTTCCGATTAATAAATTAATAAATAATGATATGAGGTGAATAATCCAATATACTACCTTTTTATTGATATAGCCGCTTGAGCACAATTTTTATTTATAGTGCTGCTTGAATACATCTGCTGTGTATTGCGCTGTAAAAGTAAAACATGGTAGTATTAGTAAGATTGTAGTGGAATGTGTCAACATAGCGCGGTGTTACATTATACTTATGATGAGCACGCGTACAGGCTTTCGATATAAAATTATATTAAATGAAATAGCGGACAATTAAATATAAATTAAAATTGCTAAAACTTAACTGACACCCGAAAACATACCAGAAGAAAAATTTAACATGTGTAGGACCTATATACTACGAGTACCACCAATAAAAGCTATATTTACGCGTAGGCAGCGGAATGCACCAACAAAGGTGTAGCATTTATGACGAGTGTGCGCGGATTGGTATACATTAGTCACAAAATTATGAACGGTACCCGAAAAAAATACTCCTCAAGAAAAATATTACCGATAAAGCTATATTTACGCGTTTGCAGTGGAACGCACCATCAAAGGTGCAGCATCTATGATGAGCGCGCGTGAATTGATATCAAATAGTCATAAAATTATGACCGGTACCCGAAAAAACACAGAAAAATTTAGCACGTGAAGGAAAAATGTTACTTACAGCATGGTGGTGGCTCGCCATACGTCCGCCCGCAGATTTCACAAATCCGGTCACATTCCGGCTCGTCCCACTGCTCCTCGTGACAGGCCAACACCCCTATGTGGCGGTCCAGCTCCTCATAGCTGTCCGACTCCTCGTCAGTCGATTCGGGCTTACACATTTTTTGTTATAGCACTAAACACAGAATGCACGTCTTCACAGCGGCTTTGCTTATCCTATACTAAACTACTGGGTACATTATACTTTTTTGCTGAATAACTAGTTTTTTTTTACTTTATAGTGACGAGCACTCTCTTTTGTTAACACTACTTTGATTTATTTCTATTTCTATTTCTAATGCTATATATTGCAGCACGTCTTCTGTAATAAAAAAATTTATTTATAAAAATATAATAATTTAAATTTAAAATAGTTTAGCCTGCATTTATAAATCACTTACTTCAAATCTTCGGCCTCTTTGGTGCAAGCCGCAAGCTCCTCCTGTTTCCGTATCAAGTCTAGGCGCGCTGTCGATTTTTTGTATGAAAGGCCGTACCTATAACAAAGTGAAAAAAAATTAACGTATTTTGGTAAATATATTAATTATATATAATATGTACCTTTCACGGTATACTTGTTTGGCGACCTTTAGAGCTGTTTGTATCATCTGGATGTGAATACGAGCGTTAGCTGCCTCGCAGCATCGTACTATCGCATCGTATGTACATGGTGTTCCCTATAAATATAAAAAAGTTAACAATAATATAAAATTAAATCTATTTTTAAATACTTACTACAGGCCCGTCGTATACGAGCATACACCCCTTCGAACAATAAAAATGTTTCACTCCCTCGGGACTATATATATATTGCTCCTGCATTGTCGACTGCTTGATGATAACTGACTAACTATCACCAATCCGTCATAATTAAATTTATGAAATCCCTCCTTTCTTTAATTGAAAGGAGAGGAAAAAATGTGCGAGAATGATATAGTTTAAGTTTAAAACCGCTGATTTTCTATATACAATATACAGCAGCTATGAGGAGTATTACTCATACTATTTATTTCCTATATTGCTGACTTTAAATATGTCTTTTCTGGAAAAAAGATGCACGGTAGTTTTTCTGATGATTTGTTTTGATAATATACAGTATGATTCATTATTACCATGCAACGTTTTGCATTTATTGAAAAATGCATGAAGATGAGTTAATATATTTATAGTAAAGAAATGTCCAGAAAAAAGCTTGCTTATTTTGTTAGTATAAATATTTTTTCTTTAGCAAAACATTGTGTGCAGATTCAATTTTTATCATGTATCCACAAATTGATTATTTATACCAAGGAAATTAGTCATTTAAAGGCTTTGTAGAAGGAGAAATAAGTAAATTTTTCATATTTGAAATGATATAAAAAGCTGCCTCCTTGATGCAGAAGTTCATTTATTGTTCACCACTACTCATAACGTGTTATATATTTTAAAAATGTTGCTGTCACGTCGCGACTTTATAATACTCCTTAGGCAAATGATCGATATTGCACAGCAATACGATTCGAGATTTCGTTCATCATATTATAGAAATATGTGCAAAGAATTTGAATATTTTAGTCGTGGTTCTCTTCTTAGATGGACGAGTAGTGCGTAAGATAAGTGCAGGTGTTATCGCTAAAATCTATAGGAAAGGTGTCATCGATAACCCAAAGAAAGTTGTATTGATTAGTGAATTGCTTATTAAGGACCATCGTGAACAAGCTGAAAGTTTAAGAGATTTGATGAGTGCTTATCATTTTGCGGTAAGTAAAAAAATAATTGTTTGTTAATTTATATGGGAGGGGGTAAACACTGCATTATGTAGTATTAGTTGTGCTTTTATTTTTAAAGTTCAAAATAGAAAGAGTTGAAGATAAATAGATAATCTTGACTGTTATCTAAACCAGGTAATTTATAATAGTTTATAAAGTTAAATTTTTGCCTTTATATCATTAATAGTTTTTATAATTAATGTTTATAATGTTGTTGTGATCAATAAAATTATTATAGATTGCCCATAATCAACCAATAAAAGTAAAGATGACAATCTTTTTCAGATGATAATCTTTATATAGCGTGCACATGTGTGTGTGTTAAACCACGTGACGGTCTTTAAAATATACATGTTAATTATGAAATATAAAGACTATATTATTTCATATTTATACAATGTTATATGATTTTTTCAATGCATAATAAATTATAGGATATTTTTTTTTAAATATTTACTGCAAAAAAATATTTTAGCTGCAAAATTTAATGCATAAATAATTTAAAAATATATTTATAAATGATTAAATATTAAAATATAATTGTTCAGGGTATTAATAAAAATATATTAATACGTTAAAATACGGTTCAATTTATACTTTAAATAGCTGACTTTATATAAAATTTTTAAAGACTAAAGTAAATTTATAAATTAATTTTTTATAAAATTGAAGAAATCAAAGCGCGTGGTAGCGCTCCTTTAAATTTATATATTTGTTTAATTAACATATTTATCCTTTAAAATAAATTATAGTATGATTATTATTTAATTATTTATGTATAAAAAGATTAACAATTAATAAAAAATATTTTTATTAGTAATTTTTTAATATATAGATTAATTATAAAATTTGCTTCAATAGATGATGGAGCTTCAGTTGATTGGGATGAAGATGATGAAAATGAAGTAATAATATTAAACGTTGATAATGAATATGCATATCCGAGTACAAGTAGAGATGTTGATGAGAATTATATACAACCAACTACAAGCGGTATATATTTTAAATGTTTTTTTATTAATATGTCTGATTAAATATGAACTATAAAATTTGTTTAAATAGGTAATCCGATTACCAAGCCTGACGACGAGCAACGGGTACCCGTTACCATAATAGATTTAACTGACATAGAGGATGATAACAGTGGTATATATTTTCAATTGTTTCATTAATGTGTCTGGTTCTTATATTAATTAAGTATTTGTTTAAATAGAGGGACCTCGGACAACACCACTCATTATACCGGATTCGCATGATACCGCATGTGATCAACAGGTACCGGTTATTACGATATCTGACGATGAGGAGCAGTCAGAATTGCCGATAAACCAACCAAATCGTATGATGGGTCTAGAGGGACCTCGGACAACACCACTCATTATACCGGATTCGCATGATAGCGTATATGATCAACAGGTACCGGTTATTACGATATCTGACGATGAGGAGCAGTCAGAATTACCGATAAACCAGCCAAATCGTATGGCGGATCCTTTTTACCCAAATGAATTCGATGAGCAGCCGTTTTTTTCTAAACATGCAAATATTTCATTGGACAATTCATCGAGTAATACCTCGGGAATAAATTTAGAAGAATTAAATCAATTAGCACAGCTTGATGCAACTTATAATCCCGAGACCAATACTTGGGGATACGCTGAAGACATGATAGGTATATTATTATTTTTTGTCATATGAATTTATCTTTTATAATTTTATCATTTTTTCAAGGTGATGGTATTTTTATTCCTCAAGTAGCACCAAACGGCCAAATAGAGGAATATTTTTACGAATTTAGTAAGATATATAATTATTTTAAAATTTTAATTATTGTATATTTAAGTAATTGTAATTCATTGTCTAACAGATGAACCAGCTGATGAACCCATAGTACAACCAAATCTTAGATTTATTCCTTCACCTGCAAGCGCTTCAGAGGATATATTTGATGATTTAGGTAAAATAATTTTAGAGAATTATTATATTTAATGTATTTTTTTATATTAAAAAATTGATAATTCTTTTAGTTTTACAGACGGGTAGAGGAAATGACCATCCCTTTTATACTGTTGAACAAGAGTCTAACCGCTATTATCAACGATTTCGGCTGCATGGTCGAAATATAGCTATTCGCTTATCACCGCCAGCGGCGAATGTTAATTTTCTAATACATATGGAGCAGAGTCTTGCGGCGGTATACGAATATCTAGTAAGTCAAGTACAAGGCCCCAACGACTATATTGGAATAACGATCAATTCCGATTTGCTTCATAATGGACCATTGTGGTTATCTTCTAGACCTGTTCAAGACTTTACAACCGAAGATTTGTGGACCATTTTTTTTAATGCAGCGCAAAGTAATGAAAGTTTTTCAGTGAATAATACACTTAATATTACATGTAATATAGTACATAATATAGCTGGCAACGGGCGTGTTCACTTATCATGCGAGTCCATAAATAAAAAATCAGTTTTAACTATCCGTAACGATGATAATTTATGTTTACCGCGCTCATTAGTAGCAGCGTTTGTTTATGCAGTTAGAGGACAGATACGTACAGGTATATTACATGAGGAATGGAATAAAATCCGTAATTCAGCAGGGCGTTATCAAAGAGATATTAGAGAAGGCCTTGCAACTTGTTCAATTAGCACAGGTGAATATACCAGAAGGGGGTTGTGGTTTTGAAGAAATTGAAAAATTTCAAGAGTATTATGCAATTCAAAATACCGCAATAGTTATATATGCGTATAAAGATTTCGGTCGTGGCGAAGCTCCCTTATATAATGGTGAAAATAGTGTATTAAATATAAGCGATAATAAAATACCATCTTAGAATTTTATATTATGAAAATTTGAATCATTATGAGCCTATTCTTAATCTAACCGGTGCTACTGGTACTCGTGGTTATTGTATACCATGTAATAAAAGTTATTGGGCCGTAGAAAATCATCGCTGTACTCATAAATGTTGCAAATGTATGAAAGTACCCTCGTGCGCTAAGCAAATTGATTTAATAGCTTGTAATATATGTTTACGTAATTTTTACGGGGATGAATGCTATCAGAATCATCTACTACCTAGATCTTTTAGTACCTCTATGAATGTCTGTCAAGCCGTAAAATTTTGTCGAGCATGTTTGAGGGTCATACGTACATCTCGACATAAGTGTGGAAATTATTTTTGTCAGACTTGTAACGATTTAAAGCCGTTTGGTCATTTTTGTTACGTTCGTCCACTCAAGCCATCCAAGTTGAACGATAAAATTTTATTTTTATTTTATGATTTTGAAACACAACAAGATGTATGTATTCCGGGTGACGAGGAAAAAAAAATACATATTCCGAATCTTTGTGTTGTTCAGCAAGCCTGTACTTTTTGCGCCCATAATTTAGAAATAAGCGACTTATGTCCAATGTGTGGTATTCGTGAGTATATTTTTCGCGATGACAAAAATTATATGCATAGCTCATAACGCCCAAGGTTTTGACGCTCAATTTATTCTGAAATGTCTAGTGGAAAAATATGCAGATCGTGAAAAGCCCGAGATAATTTTAAGCGGTACCAAAATAATAATGATTACATTACCGGGGGTTAAATTTATCGATAGCTTAAATTATTTTCATATGCCCCTTAAAAATTTACCGAAAGCTTTTGGGTTGGATAATACTTCAAAAGGGGACTTTCCGCATTTATTTAACAAACCATGTAATAAAGATTATATAGGTCCTATGCCACCTATTGAGATGTATGCGATTGACCGTATGAATTCAAGTGATAGGGAAAATTTTTTAAAATGGTATCAAGATCATATAAATAGTGGAACTATTTTTGAATTTCAAAAAGAATTAGAAAAATATTGCAAACAAGATGTGAATATACTTAGACAGGCATGTTTAAGTTTTCGAAAAAATTTTGTAAAGTATCACGTAGATCCGTTTGTAGAATGTACAACTATAGCCTCTACGTGTATGCGTGTTTTTAGGGTAAATTTTTTAAAACCTAATTTGATTGGTATTTTACCGCAAAGAGGTTACCGTCAAAGTAATAATCAATCGGTAAAAGCTATTAAATGGTTGTATTGGATGGAAAAATCGCTAAATAGAAAAATTGAGCATTCGAACCGTGGTCGTGAACGAAAATTACCCGAAGGTATTCTTGCGGATGGCTTTGCACCTCCTTTACAATCTGAAAATCATAAAGGGCTTGTTTTACAATTTCACGGATGTTTTTGGCATGGGTGTCAGCGTTGTTTTAAATTGAATCGCGAAAAAATATTAGGTGAAATAGATAGTATGGACGATAGATATGAAAGAACACGCTTAATAAGTCAAAAAATTGTACAAGCAAATTATAATCTTATTGAAATATGGGAGTGTACATTTGATTCTAGCTTGCGAACCAATGCTGATATGAAGGTTTTTATTGATAATTTGAGTGAAGTTATAATGCGAAAGCCTATACACCCGCGTGATGCTTTTTTCGGTGGACGTACGGGTAATATAGTAAAACTATATGAGTGTAAAGAGGATGAAAAAATTAAATATGTGGATTATAATAGTCTATACCCTTTTGTCTGTAAACGCGGACGCTATCCTATAAGCCACCCTACTTTATACGTTGGCGAAGAAGAATGTAAAACATTGATCGGCAATACGTTCGATATAACTAATGTATACGGTCTAATTGCTTGCGATATAATACCTCCAAGAAATTTGTTTCATCCGGTCCTACCGATGAGAATGCACGGTCGCCTAATCTTTGCACTTTGTCGTACCTGTGCCGAAACGGAAAATCAGAACGATTGTGATCACAATAATATACAGGATCGTTTTTTTCGTGGGGTATGGGTTTCGGTCGAGGTTCAAAAAGCTGTTGAACTCGGTTATATTATTATCAGCGTTTTTGAGATATGGCAATATGAAACAACACAGTATAATCAAAACACCAACCAAGGTGGTATATTTGCAGATTATGCCAATGCGTTCTATCGCGAAAAAGCCATTGCTTCGGGATTTCCTTCGGCCGATATGACCGAGAGCGAAAAAGATGCGTATATTCGCGAGCTTGAACATTATGAAGGTGTGGTTTTAAATAAAGATGAAATTTCGTTTAATGCTGGTCAAAGATCCGTAGCAAAGCTTTGTTCCAATAGCTTATGGGGGAAAATGGCACAGCGTGATAATATGTCAAAAACCACTGTAGTGAATGATTCCAAAACACTTATGGAGATGTTAACCAGTGTCGAGATTATTGTCGACGGAATATTACCAGTGAATGATTCTACTCTTTATGTAAGCTGGCATGATAGGGATGAAACGGTTACACCATCGAATGCAGGTAGCGTGGTTTTGGCAGCCTTTGTCACTGCTCAGGCGCGTCTCGTATTATACGAAAGTCTGTATAAAATGAATACACGCGTACTTTATTATGATACGGATTCCATCATTTATGTGAGCAAACAGGGGTCTGTAGACTTACCAACGGGTAGTATGCTTGGTCAGTTAACCAATGAGCTGAGTGGTTATGGTGAGGGTACTTTTATAAAATCATTTGTGTCGGGAGGTCCGAAATTTTATGCGTTCAAGTATATAAAACCAAATGGTGAGGAAGGAACAGTATGTAAAGTTAAGGGAATTCGTCTCGATTATAACAATGAGCAAATTATAAATTTTGATAGCATAAAAATGCTGGTGACGGGTGAACTCGAAAATGTTACTTTAACTAATAGTGTTATAAGACGAACACGCGCACACGACGTTATCACGCTAAATGAAAGTAAACTTTGTAAAACTGTTTATCGAAAACGTCGATTTACCTCATTATCCGAAAGTTATCCATTTGGTTATAAAAAAATAACTCTATATATTTTTATAAATGTATTCAACATTAATATTATATAATTTAAAATATATATTTTATAATTAATAAAAAGATAGCCGTTTATTTAAATATCCTAACTATATCTTTACAGATTATTAAAAAATTTTGGTGCCAAAGAGCTAAAGCACCGTAAGCCTTGCTACCGCTGTAAGCCTGATAAACGCGGCCAAAAGGCTAGCCCCAAAAAGGCTAGCATTATGGCCCGCGCACGGATAAGCTCGTTGACCAACGCCGCGGGGGGCCAAGCGCGGATAATAAGCCTCATTGTGATTGATCAATCAGTCATTAACATGTCGCTGCCATGGATACATCCCTGGACTTCCATGCTGTGTGGTCCAACGGGTTGTGGCAAGACATTTTTTGTTAAGAAATTTTTGAAAAATATCGACCGCATGAGCGATACACGTTTTGAACGCATCATTTTATACTATTCAGAATGGCAGCCAGCGTATCGCGAATTGGAGGTTGATAATATCGAGTTTCGCGAGGGTTTGCCGCAAAATTCCGACTACGCTGGAGATCCACGGCCCAAACTAATCATCATCGATGATCTAATGCGCCAGTCGTCGTCCAACGGTGCTATTTGTGATCTTTTTACAAAAAATAGTCATCATAATAATTTGAGCGTGATTTATATTACGCAGAATTTATTTCACCAGGGTCGCGGGCAACGCGATGTTTCGCTAAATTCGCATTATATTGTAATTTTTCGTAATGTTCGCGACCGCGGTCAGATTCAACATCTGGCGCGCCAAGTATATCCCGAAGATACTCGTTTTCTACAAGAAGCCTACTGGGACGCAACTTCGCTCCCGTACGGCTATATACTTTTGGATCTAAAACAATCCACACCGGACAATTGTCGTTTTCGTAGCTGTATATTCCCTGATGATATATTTCAGTATGTTTACGTACCAGGCAAGAAACAGATAAAAGGTGGCGATTCATCACATATGCTTCCAGTTTTCTCTCTGTGATGGCTCCGACGAGACGACCATTCGGACGAAAGAGTGCAGCAATACTGACTGCTCTCTATCATCTCAACGGCGAGGAACGTAAAGCGCTACTCAAAAAAGCCAGCCCAACGTTAGTGAAAAATATTTGCGAGTGTGCTCTCAATGTATTGGCTGGTAATATAACACTCAATACTACTCATAAAGCAAAGCTACGAAAACACGCATGTGTTTTGCGTAAATTGGCAGAACCACGGATAAAATTAGCAAGTAAAAAAAAAATTCTCGTTCAACGAGGTGGTTTTCTTCCGGCTTTATTGGCCCCCCTAATTGGTAGTATACTAGGTGGAGTATTGACGCCACGTTAATCAATATCATCATGGAACACGCAAAAAAATTAATTTTACTACCACAAGAGAGTATGGAAAGACTTAGATATGCAGCAACGGCTCCCATCGTCAAGAGCGTGCAAACACTCGGCACGCCGCTCGAGCGTCTCGACGCAGAAATGAATAAAATTTTACAAGATACCTTCTCTGACGAACGTGAAAAATGTCATAGTTATCAACAGGTATTACAACGATATCTACAGCTCAAAGATTCGACAACTAAGAAAATTGAAAAATTACCTAATATTACCGAAACTGATACTACACAGCAGGAATCATAACGCCTGAACCTATATCTCCAAAAAAACCAAACAGTTTTGATAGCGTTGTCATTGAAAGCATACCAAGCAAATTTCGAAATAACGGCAAAAATTTATTAAAATGGCTTCGTCAGCATAGTAATATTTCATGGTCTGATAAAGGTATTGTGACTATAGATGGTGCTGTAATCGCTGGAAACATGTTGGATCATGTTAATGCTTTGATGCGTCAAAGAAAAGGCACTCCACCCGCTGATATTACTCAGTTTACGGCTGCGCTTCGTCGAGCATCGGTCCCTGCTGAATTCATTGGCAATAAGCATTATAGACGCTACATTACGGAATCCTCGTATAATACCGATGAGGAGGAGGGAGAGATATCAGCCAACTCGATATCACCTGAAATAGGTACAAAACGAAAACGACGAAGGGGTGATCTTACATTGGCGGAAACTGAATTTGAAACGCCAAAACGACCAGAAGCTGTAGCAAATACACTAATAGAAAAAAATGGAAGAGGTTACAATTAGACATATCAAAATAAATAACGACGATAAAAAAATTAATACGGTTGATTTTTTTCATAATCTTATACCGTTTGAAATGTATCTTCCAAATAAAAAAAAATTAAAAGATATCGGAATAAATCCTTTGGCTGATCGCGAATGTAATGATAATAGCAGTGATAACGAGCGGCTCTTGGCGGAATGTGCTTTATTACGTGTGCTAGCCAGTGATACACCTTCAGACGAGCGTACACTCGCCATGCTGACGGCATGCTGTATGGTCAGTAGATTATCGTTTGAAAAATTGTTCTCGTCGATCAAAAAATGTGTTGTGAAGAAGAAGCAGCAGAAAAAAAATAATAAAAAGAAACAAAAGTGTAAAATTCGTAATAAAGAAAAAAATGAATAAATTTGAGAATATATATTTCAATCCACCACATCCAGCTGCTTATGCCGGTGCTAACAGGTTACAACAGGCTCTTGATAAGCGTCACGATCCCGCCAAAGTGGCTGAATGGCTTGAACAACAGGATGCCTATAACCTACATACATATATCAAAAGAAAATTTCCAAGAAGATTCTACAACGTTCGTAATATAGACGATGTTTGGGAAGCCGATCTCATGGATATGCGCACTCTAAAATCCTACAACGATATCTACGGCTATCTGCTTGCTGTGATCGATATTTTAAGCAAGTATGCATGGGTAGAACCTATAAAAGATAAGAGTGGAAAAAGTGTTGCCACTGCCCTTTCAAATATTTTACAACGCAGCAATGGTCGTACACCCGTACTCTTACAAACCGACAAGGGTAAAGAATTTATCGCGCGTGAAACTTTGACCGCTTTGGGTAAAAAAAATATTCAACACAGAGTTGTGCGAAGTCCCGACATCAAGGCAGCTATTGCTGAACGCTTTATTCGTACGATCAAAGAACGTATATGGCGCTATTTTACACATAAACGTACACGGCGCTACTTGGATGTGTTGCCTGTAATTTTAGAATCATACAACAATTCGCGCCACTCCTCCATCAAGATGACACCAGCGAGCGTAAATTTACAAAATGCCGCAACGGCTAGAAAAAATTTAGAACAGCGATACGGTCATTCAGCACCTCGAAAGCTCAAATATAATATTGGTGATCTCGTACGCATCAGTCGTGCAAAGAACGCTTTTGCGAAAGGATATGAAGGTGGATGGACCGTGGAATTATTTAAAATTTACCGCATATCAACAACTCGAGAGCCTTCCGTATATTTCTTAAAAGATTTGGCCGATGAGCCCATTGAAGGTTTCTTCTATGAACAGGAGCTAACTAGAGTACGCAAAGATCTGTCCAGTGCGGCATTTGAAATTGAAGAAATTCTAGATACAAGGGGTAAAGGTCGCCGAAAAGAATATCTCGTACGTTGGCGGGGCTATCCCGATAAAAATTCTTGGGAGCCAGCTGCTTCTCTGGAAAAAAAATGAAAAATGAATTTTATGTCGTGCTACCAAGCAACAGCAGCATGAACTTCTTCAACAACAACACAACCAGCCATTATGTGACACAACTCTCTCAGCCAATCAGACTCGTTGGTGATTGGTGTGTCGCTCTCACAGAGATTCATATACCTTTAACTTTCCAGATTTCACATTTCACCAATTCACATCAATTCACATCACACAACAGCCGAGATGGTTTTGTTGGAATTGAAGATTAAAAACAACGACAAACTCGATCTTCAATTATTAGAATGGTAATATTACCGAAAATATGGTTGCAGATAGCTATAACCAGGTAAAATTAGCTATCTTGTCAGACCAGGCATTTAAAAAACATTGAAAAGCTTTTGAACGAAATCAATGAATTACCGCATATATCCAATCATCTACAGCTCTCTGAAAATCCCGGACAGTATATACAGATTAAACGAATCTGTGGATTGGAATGTTACCTCACACATATAATTTCATTTTCTGAAAAATTATATCAAATTTTGGGTTTTGAAAACAGTACAGCAGGTATCACTCTAAAGGAAAAAGATGTATACGTCGGCACAAAGCCAGCTAATTTAATGGCTGCTTTACCACATACAATAATGATTTATACCGATATAATTGAACCAATTTTCACTGGAGACGTGCAAACACGTTTATTACGTATTACTTCTATCAATGATGAAAATCACTCATACGGATTTTCACATATAAAACGCTTTTCACCAGCCATGTATATACCTTTGCTGTATAATTCCTTTCAGACAATTGAAATAGATATAAGAGATCAAGATGGACAGCCAATACCATTCGATGGTGGGACGTTGACGGCAATACTACATTTCAAGCGGCTAGATTAACAAAAATGAATTACGACCACTTTATTCAATACGGTGGTGGTGGTGGGGGTATTGGTCCTATATATGTAGGCTCACGTTATCAACGCGGTCATGGTGGCATTGGCAGTTTCCTCGCTGGCTTATTCAGACGCGTTTTACCAATACTGCAGAGTGGTGCCAAAGTTCTCGGGAAAGAAGCTTTGCGCACGGGTCTAAATATAGCATCGGACGTTTCTAATCAGAATACACCTTTAAAAGAAGCTTTTAATATGCGTATAAGAGAGACAGGAACAAATCTAAAGCGGCGTGACGAGGAAAAATTGGATAGTATGATGGCTGGCTCGGGCTAAAACGGCGCTGTTGCCATCGAATCTTCAGTTGATCGAGAACATCGGTGGTGGTCAAAAGCGTCGAAAAATATCCAGACATAAGAAGAAACGAGTGGTTAGGAAAAAAAAGAGCACAGCTACAAAGAAAAAAAAACCAACAGTAAGAAGGAAAAAAAAAGACACGGACAACTCGTGATACTTTTGGTTAGAAACAATGTCTTTCCTACACTCGCAATCTTGTGGATGTGTAAAATCAGAATTGTTATTATTCGATATTCCACCTACTCAAACAACCGTCGAAGAATCTAATTGGGTTCATTATAAACCCATATCTTCACTCACAGATGATTCACCCATAGAATTTGTGGTACCCGGTAATGGCGAGGATTATATCGATTTAGCCCACACTATGCTAAGCTTGCGCGTTAGTATCGTTTTAAAAAATAACCTTTCGGCTGGCGCTACAGCACCGTTGGTCCTATAAATAATTTCATGCATTCATTATTCAGCCAAGTCGATTGTTATTTTAATCAAAAGGCTGTCTCACCTGCTAATAATGCATACGCATACCGTTCGTATATCGAAACTCTACTGAATTATGGTCCTGATGCTAAAAATTCACACTTGAGTACGGTATTATGGAGTGCTGATAAGGCTGGAAAAATGGACGACTGCAAGGATGATAAACGGGCCTGTCAAACCGTCGAGAACTTTAAAAGAATAATTCTATCGATCTTCTTGGTCATTTACACTGTGACGTGTTTAATCAAGAAAAACTCTTATTAAATGGTGTAGAAGTCCGCATACGCTTAGTTAATCTCGTGATAATTTTGTTTTAATGGACCCTGAAGGTGCCTATAAAATTAAAATTGATGAGGCTAATTTAATTGTACGCAAGGTAAAAATAAGCCCTAGCGTACAAATTTCGCATGCCAAAACTCTAATGAAAACAACCGCAAAATATCCCTTAACCAGAGTAGAAGTTAAAGCTATAACTATGCATAGTGGAATTCATGGTGAAACATTGGATAATATTATACTTGGACAATTGCCTAAAAGAATTATTATTGGTTTTGTTGAAAACAAAGCATATAATGGGGATAAAGAGATAAACCCCTTTAATTTTAAACATTTTAATATCAATTTTCTGTGTCTTTATATTGATGGGGTTCAAATTCCTTCTAAACCCTTACAACCTGATTTTACCATGCGTCAGACATATGTTGACGCTTATCATACGCTATTTTCTGGTACCGGTATACATTTTCTCAATGATGGTAACGGTCTTTCGCGTTCTGAGTATCCCAATGGTTATTGCCTATTCGCTTTTGATTTAACACCAGATTTATCAGCAAACGCATTGACTCATTGGAATCTTATAAAGAACGGTTGTATAAGATTGGACGTACGTTTTGCTAAGGCTCTAACCTCAACAGTAAATTGCATTATTTATGCTCCAGCCATATATAGAATATAATGTATATCCATGAACAACCGTATCAATTAAAAGTTTTATTAATTGAATTACCACAAGACATCCCGCAATTCCCGCGCATACTGCACCGAATTCAAGGAATCCCGCGTAAATCGATTTGAAATATGATCGAGATAATTTATTATAAATGTATCTTCGTCTAATAATTTTTGAAAATCTCCCGATTCTGCTGTTCGAGGTCTGTCGGCTAGACGCCTCATGACTGACTCTAGTAAGGCCTGCCTTTTAAGCGGAAAAGCTAGGTGATCTTCGAGCTTGTCCAGTTCTTCTATTGAATAGATACCTGACGACATGAACGAGCGAATTTCCTCGTAATTCCATGTCGGTGTCTCGAGAGGTTGGATGATGTGTGGCTTATGCACCAGTGAGACGTTGGGGTTAATAGCGACATAGACTTCGTCCACCTCGAATATTGCAGGAAATATCGCGCTACATTCGCGGGGCGTGCCAGTGCGCGTAAAAATTCTGGTATTTGGTTTAAGAAAACTGTCAGTACCCTTGCCCACTACAGGCAGCTCATTGAAACAAACGGAGGTTGCGCGAATTTTACAAGGTATTTTGGCGCATTCGATAAGATGGGCTGTCTCCCCTGCCAAGATCGCTGAAAAACCCCTTCTCTTCATCACTGCTAAAGCGAATATGTCGGGATGTTCATGTATATTTGAAAGGGCGTTAGCTATGATCTGTCGCACTAACATACATCTCTGAAACACGGAGTCACGGTAGAGCGAGTCAAATTGCGTATTCACGTGATGCGCGAAGTATGCAAATTTTTTATTGAAATATGCCGACAGAAGGATATTTTCGGCATTTAGCGAGTGTTTCGCTATGAGACCTGCATTCGGTTTGGTTTCCAGAAGAAAGAGTCGCGGGTGTTCTGTCGTCATGAGAGTGTAGCCACAGAGGGACATTTCACCTTTTTTCTCGAGACCGAATTGGATAGCTGACGATGTATTTGTGAAATAAATGATTGGCCCCGAGCCATCCTTTTCGCGTACGCGCATGCTATCACCTTCATATAGGACGGCGTATTGATCAAATTGGCATGTGCCTTGGAGCTCATTAAGATTCCAGAAAAAGGATGTCTCGCTTATGTCGACGCAGGTGCCTGCGCGATAGGGGCATTCGAGATTGTCTGCCATTACTATGCGATTAAGACGATCGTCAAAAGAAGCTGCTCCCGTTGTTAGTAAAATTTCAAGATCAGCTGTTACTACTACCGCATCATATTGCGCTGTTTTAGTGACATATTTTACTCCCGCACAGGTCCCGTCAGTGGCCAGCTCGCCCGCGATTGTCAGCGTATGTCTATTTGTTGCATTTACAATAAGATCGCGAATTATAATAGACTCGAATCTTAATTCATTATATTTAATCGCGTCACTACAGGTTTCCTTTGTAAGCATATGAACATACCTGCTATCGCCGTCTTGTACAATCTTGTTATGCGAGAAAGCGCCGCAGTATCTGATGACGCGGCTCACTATGACACGACAGCTAAAGAAAGTCGTTGATCTGTAGGCGAGATGTTGCAGAAGTTGGACGTAGACTTTCTGCGTTTCGGGCACTTTTGTATGTACCTCGCAATTTCCGATTGTTGAAGTTATGACGGACGTGAAGTTTGGTGTATTACGCCCGCACATGTACCCAGATAATGCGCCTGCATCTCGCGTGCCTATGATGATGATGAGGGCCATAACCGCTTGTAGTAAGTTGTTCATGGTGATTAATTGATATTTGATGGCTGCAACCGCGCACAAGCGTAACAATATTATAATTAAAATTTACTAATTATAGCTTTTTACTTTTACTTTATTAATGTGCAATTACTACTTACACGAATTCCAAATTATTAGAAAAAAAAAAATTTTTACTCAAAATTTAAACCAACTTTAATCAATTAATATAGCCAAAGGCTCTACTATATTGCTCTATCTCGGTCGGCGTGTGTTGCTACACTGTCGCACCGGCTGTATTAATTTTGACTAATTCTGTCCATAACTTAATTCAGCACAATTTATTTAGCTAACCGCTAGCGCATGAGTGACCATTCCGATGCACGGATGCCCCTCCCGTGCTCACGGAAGCTATACTACTATATCCCCGTAAATCAAAAAAAAATTGCAACGCTTCTGCCCAGTTGCATTCCCATATCATATATCATGCTGCCTTCTATCGTGCTGTAACACAAAACCAAATCATAAGGTAAAAAGGAAACGTTATTATATTCTTTTTTCATTGATCATCGATTGTCATCGTCTTCTTTCTTTGGTAGCTGTCACCGGCTATTGGTATTTTGCCTATAACAAAGATGAATATTAATCTATACAGGGCCCTAATGACCCTGTCATTAATCAAGTTGTGAGCCAATGCTTGCCCTACTCGTCATTTAATTATATTCTCTTTTTTTTCCAACTGTAGGTTATATACAACCGAAGTCGTTAAAAAATAAAAAAAATAATAAAAAAAACTTATATGTACATGAAAAGTATACAATTTTAATACCACTCATGGTTTGGCTTGCGAACTGCGTAGTTCTATCCCTTCATTTCCGATTTCATCAGTGTTATCAGCCACTGGTTTCGCCGGCTTCTGCGCGTAAGCGCGTTTGATCTTGTCAATGTGCACTTTTCGTTCAGCGCCGTCGCGGAGCAAAATTACAGATTTTTCATCGTGATCAACGTGCTTAATCTCGTATGGGCCGCTATATTCCTCGCTAAACTTATTTATTCGTGGCTCTTTTAATAACATGACCATTTCGCCTTCGCGAAAATGCTGAATATTAATATACTGGTCATAATAGTACTTAGAGCGATATTTAGCTTGATTTAGATTCATTGCTGCGAGAGTTTGTACGCGACACAGCTCTTTTGCTACGTCATCTAAGTAGCTGTCATACGAGTAAGCGTTATCTGTGCTCGCGAAACCTGTCGGCATGCGAGCGCGGAAGCCTGTAATAATTTCTATGGGTGACAATCCGGTCGCTTCGTGGATTGTATTATTGTATGCAAACTGCGCGAGTGGGAGGTAATCGTCCCATTGCGCTTTATCGTCAACGAATTTCTTCAAATATTCCGTTAAGGTTGAATGCATCCGTTCGATAGCGCCACACGTTTGCGGCCTGTACACGCAGCTCTTTATTTTTTCGATGTTAAATAATTTGCATAGTTCGGTCAACAAATTATTCTGAAAATGCGTGCCGTTATCGGATAATATTGATAGAGGCGTGCCGAAATAGCATGTGACTCTGTCAACTAATGCTCGCGCGACCTCGTGTGCGTTCGCCTTTTTGCATGGAGTTAAAATTATAAATTTACTTAACCAGCATTGCATGGTAAGAACATAGACGTTCCGCTTTGCCGTCTGCTTTAGCGGGCCGTAGAAATCTAGCGAAATTTTATCAAACGGTTTCGATGGAGTATCCGAGAGAAATAGAGGAAGTTTTGTCTTTCGCCTAATAAGTTTTTTCGTCTGGCATGTCATACATCGCTTGACGTAGGCATCGACATCGGGCCTCATATTTTTCCAATAAAAATCTTGGGCGAGTCGATTATAAGTTGCATTTATGCCTCGGTGTCCTGCTGCGCACGACTCCAGATAGTCTCGAATCGCTCGCATTCGATCATGCACAGGTGGCACGATGATCGAATTTGTGTATAACATTGCCTTTATCTGCGTACCAGCAAACGTTTCATTAAATTTATCAATGAAATATTGCCAGTCCCCCATACTCAAGATCGCTAGATCTCTAATGATCCCGACGCAGTCAGTATTATGCGTGATTAGTAATTTTTTCAAGGATTTAATGATTTTATGTAAATCCTTCCTCATGCACTTATCGTTTACATTTTCCTTTACAAAAAGGCAAAAATTGGTATTGAATGATGTTTTTATTTTCATAATATTACCCGTTGTATGATTTGAATGCTTAATATTATCGAGCGACAAATAGTCGCGTTCGATCAATGCGTCGAGAACTTCCGATTTCTCACATACATTCACAGACATTACGAAGATCAAATTCTCTCTATATTTAAAAGGATGGTCTTTGCTTATCTTCAATCCGCCGAAGCCATTTAAATCATCATAAAACCAAGGCGGCCGGTCACGCGGAGGTTTACGCTTCGCAACATAATATTTACAAAGTGTCGCATTGGTGTGACCTTGCAGCGTATCTTTGGCTTCCTCCGCTGCTTGTGCGGCGTCAGCGCTTTGCAGTACGCTGCTGCCGGTGTCGCGCGCCGAGGTATTATAATCTCGTGCACCTGCTAACTCACGAGGCGGCGACCCGTTATCTGAGGGATTCATAACAGATGACTCTACACGCATCGATGTATTATTGCTGTTGTAATTATGTGATCTGTTGTCATTCATTCGTTCATCATCATTGAGTGGAGCATGCTGCGCAATTTGAACTTGCTGCATGTTGCTCGTATCGTGCATTGTACGCGGCCCTAGTCGAGTCTCTCGCAGCTTAAAGCCGCGCGTCGGAGTCGATAAGGCCATCGCTGGCGTTGTTGCAGCGCAGCGATTTTGCTCCGGCGACTCTACGATGCTAGCGTTGTGCCGATCAGTTGACTTCGCCTCCGAACTGTTATCTTTTTTCTGCTCGCCAAGTGTATCGGGTATCGCGTTACCTATCTCCTGCGCGTGTCTGTAGCTATCATTATTATTCGCACCATGTAGCGTGGCTATTGCTACCAGGATATATGGAGTATAATGTTTCTTGCTCAAGTGCAAATGTATGTATCGGGCTCTTTTATGTACAGTAAAGCGCGGATATATACCGTGTTCTACCGAAAATAAGACATGCTCCGAAAATAAGGCGTGGTCGATATTTCGGGTCTCGAAAGAATATAAGGCATGTTCCGAAAATAAGGCCTACTTGTCAACATAATTCCTGATTAATATGTAAACAAGTTCAGTGTTAATTAAGCCAGCACCGAAATGGAAGCAAAGCAAATAAAATTAAGAAAGTCGTATACCGTTGATTTTAAAAAGAAAATCGTTGAAGAATCAGAAGGAAAAAATCTTGCTGCGTTTTGTAAAGAAAAACAATTAGAATATCGACTTGTACAAAAATGGCGTAGTAAATACAGAAGTTTAGCAATCAGGGCAGAGTATGGCCATGGCGATAAGCGTAAATGTGGCTCAGGCCGGAAGTGTCTTTATCCAGAGCTAGAAGATTGCGTGTTTGAATGGATTCTAAATCAAAGAATGAATTGTTTGGTTGTGACAAGGGCTGATATATCTAAATTTGCTCTGCACATTGCACAAGATTATGATGCTCTTTCGTTTCGAGCCTCGGATAAATGGATGCACAATTTTTTCAATCGTTACCATCTTTCGTTAAGGAGATCTACTACTTTATTCAAGCTGGAAGACTCAGAAGTCATTAAACGAGTGCTTGCTTTTAAAATGTACGTTGACAATATTTCTTTTCTGATTACGATCTTAGTCATATGGTGGCCATGGATGAGACTGCTGTTTTCATGGGTCAATCATCGCAGGTAACAGTTGACTTGAAAAATACATCTTCAATTTACGTGCCGTCAACCGGTTATGAAAGTGCACGTGTTACCTGTATACTTGGGATTCGTCTAGATGGAACAAAAGTCACACCAATGCTTATTACGAAAGGTTCCAAGGAAAAAATCTCAACAATTGAAGGAATTCATGTCATTGAATCTTCAAAAGCCTGGGCCACTCAAAGTGTGATAAGAAAATGGATATGTGCAGTGTTACCGATACTTTCTAGAGGCAAAAAAAGGGGATTGGTTGTATGGGATTCAGCTAGCACTCATCGTGCTAAATCAATGAAAGATTTTCTCGCAAGAAATAGAATAGACCAAATTATGATACCAGCAGGCACAACATCCTATCTACAAACCCTCGACATTGTTTTGAACAAACCGTTTAAGGATCATTTAAGAAAAGAAATAAATACCTATATTGAAAATAAATTGAGCAGAAACGAACGCGGAAATTTTATAAAGCCCGGTTTAAAAGAAGTTTGTCTGTGGGTGAAAAATTCCTGGGAGAAAATTACTAATGATATGGTCGGAACTGCATTGAAAGCTGGATATTTAGATAATAAATATTCATTCAATGATACTGCTATAGCTAAACACGAACGATTGGGTCATTTGATAAAAGAACAAATGCGGTTAAGCAATGAAGCTATTCAATCGGATGAGTACGAAGAAGAAGAAGAAGAAGATGAATTTTTAACAATTTATGAATGAATTTTTTCCATTTTTGTATTTTAAATATTTTAAATATTTTTTCATAAATTTTTATAATAAAAATATAAGGCATGTTCCGAAAATAAGGCGTATACGTTTTTTTTACAAAAAAAAAAAATATAAGGCATGGCATATTTTCGGTAGAACACGGTATATTGCCGGGGCTTTACCTCAAAATGAATGCATACATTTATTTCAAAGGAATCCGCGAAGACATATAGGCAGTCTATGTTTCCCCATTCCGTCGGTGATTGAAGGATTTCTCTCACCTCTTGGGGTCGTCACAGGTGTCTATAAAAGGTGATCGTAATAAACATTGCCGTAATTCCCAGGCTGTTAAATCAGATCGAACTATTTTCAAAAGGGAATAGAATAAGCAGTTACCCGGCGGTTCGGTTGGTATATCGTCCAACCGTATGAGCGTAGCGTGCGACTCGGCACATCCGTTGTGTTCGCTATAACCCGCTAGATCGCGTATTCTTAAATTCGCTCGATGATTATTCGGGTCGCGGTATTCCTTCGTTGCCTCTGCGAGCTCATCAAAATTTTTTGCGAAACGTGTGTAACTGTTCTTATCGCTCTTTAGTCGCTCCATATCTTGCAATTGCTCGGTATCATTTACCGACGTGCAACGTTCAGTCTCCCGTCCGTCTACTTCACGCGGGCGTTCATCGTCCGAGCCCACTTCCGAAATGTCTATTTGTAATCCGCGTCTATTGGGCGCAGGATTTTCGCGTAAGTCTACACGCAACTTCGCGGAAATTTCACGCGCGATCTCTGGAAAGGAGCGTCTAATATATGATTGTTCGTTGTGGTCAAATATCGGACCAGGCGCGTCATCCGGTGGCAAGTTCTCGTTTTCGATTGATGAATGCACAATTGCCGGTGCAGGTGTCGAGTCACCTGGTTCTTCTTGGAATGATATTAGATCGTTTTGCACAATCGGGCTTTCAATTTGTTGCAAGTCTAAATTTTCGACTTGTATCACAGGTGCTCGAGAAGGTATTGCTGTTCTCTGGTTTCTCTTTCCCGTACTCACGATTTCAGAGATTTTCTCTCGCGCTCGCGCTTTTGCTGCGCGTTCTGGTAACGGTGCCATGCTGACGTCGCCGTCCTCGTCGACGTCGCTCTTATTTTCAATCGAAACTTCCTCTATTGCTTCGAATTTCGCGGCGGGAAGTAGCGAGTCGTCCGAGTCCGATGACGACTCGTTGTCAAATTTCTCTTTGTCTTGGCCGTACTTCGTTCGCTTATATCGCCGCGTTCGTATTTTAAAAATTCGACCCGGGGGGTGATCCAATTCCTCCGGCAACTTATTATCATTTTGCTCTTGCGCATCGGCCAACTGATATAATTGCTGTTTAGACAAATTTGCAGGGTTCTCTGCCGAATTGACAACCGGATTTCGCGACAGCGCATTAGCGTTCGCGTTGGCAAGACCTCGTCTATAGACGATGTCGAAATCGTACCCGTGCAGCTCCGCTTTCAGTCTATTGAAGCGAAGATCTGGCTTTTTCGTATTATGGAAATGAACAAGAGCTTGATGGTCAGTGTAGACGGTAAATTTCCGTCCCCATAAATAATAATAAAATTGTTCTTTTCCGAAGACTATGGCTAGCAATTCCTTATCATACGTAGGGTAGCGTAGCTCGGCACCCGTGAGGCAACGCGACGCGTACGCGCAAACATAATCAGACCCGATCTTCCCTTGGCCAAGTATAGCTGATATCGCGAATTCGCTGGCGTCGCATGTAAGAATAAAGTCTTGCGATAAATCCGGGTTTCGCAGTACTGGATATTCACACATTCGCTGTTTTATATCGTCGAACGCGTTGTTTTGCGCCTCGCCCCATTCATACTTTACAGTTTTCTTCAGCAATTGCTGAAGAGGCCTAACTATTGACGCGTAGTTTTTAATGAACTTCCGATAATACCCAGTGAGGCCTAGAAACATCTTAAACTTTTTCTTGTCTGTGGGCAAGGGAACATCGCGCATGGCCGCGATTTTCGTGTCGTCCATACGTATTTCCCCATGACCGACAATGGCATGCCCAAAACATGCGCATCTCTTTTAAGCATTTGACATTTCATCGGCTCAATAGACATATTCACTTCCTTGAAGCGGTCGAGCATACGCTTGAATCGAACGTTATGTTCTTCTATTGTCTCCCCGTGAACCATTACATCATCCAAATATATCTCGAGTTCTGTGCCCTGAAGGCCCGCCAATGCTAGTGACATTGCTCGAGAAAATACGGACGGGCCTGACTTTATTCCCATCGCTAGCCGTTTAAATTCGTATACGCCATTTGGCCCGGTGAAGCCCGTCTTATGTGCGGAATTTTCGTCCATCGCAATCTGATGAAACCCGTTACGCAAATCTATACACGATATGTATTTAGCTGATGCAAGCCGCTCTAGTATATCGACCGTTAACGGCAAGGGGTAGCACTCGTTTTCCGACATCGCGTTGAGCTGCCGAAAATCGGTGACTATGCGCCACTTTTTATTTCCGTCCGCGTCAAGGGTTTTCTTGGGTACGGCCCAGAGTGGGCTCAGCCATGGCGTATTTGATGGTTTTATTACATCATTCTTAATAGTTTATCGAGCTCTTTTTGTATCACGTTTTTTATTTGAGGGGGGTAGCGGTAATATTTTGGCGTAAATGGCACCTCCGAGGTGGTTTTAATCGAACATTTAAGCGTAGTAGAAATAGGCAACGGCTCGCCGTCCAACCCGAACACGTAAGGGTTGTGCTCGACTAACTCTCTCACTGCAGCGAGCTCTTCTTCATTACAGCCAGCCGTATCCATTAATTCAATGATCTTACTGAATCTCTCCGCCCCGTATAGGACAAATCCCGGGGGTAAATTCTCGTTTTCGTCACTGATTTTCTCTTTGGAAAACAACGAATATATGCATGTATTATTCAAGGTTACGCTATCCTCATTAGCGGTCTTGTTATTCTCATAAGACATTGCATAACACGGTAATAGTTCTACACGGGGGCGCGGCATAATAATGGTTTCATCCGTCGTATTGATGCATTCTGATAGGACCTGTCCTTGCGGGGTCCTCGTTCCGATAAAATTACCAAACTTTCGGCCGACAACGCATCAATTTTCACTACAGAGATCTCGGTACCCATATGGACATAAAACAATGAAACGAAAACTCGAAATTGATCGCTTTCCCATTCGATGATTGGTACATTCTCATAATTACCCATGCATTTTATATTTGCCACCCAACGCGTAGATTTGTCGCTGTGCCCGACGCTTGAGGATTGAGCCGGACACCGCACTAGTTTAAAGGTTTCTCCTGCGTTTTCTGTGACTCCGACGCGTTCGATGAACTTGCATTCTTAGAATGGACCGTACTATTACTATTATTGACGGCCCCGTTATTACCGCCACTATGTGGGCTTTTCACGTTATCAATATGCACATTCTTTTGATAGGACTTGCTATTCCTATAGCCCTGCCAATTTTTCCCCTGATTATTACCGGAGTAATTGTTTTTATTATTATTTCTATTATCATTATTATTGTTGTTTTTATCGGCGTCATCGTTATTATTATTGTTATTATTTTGCTGACTTGAATTTGTCGGCGCATCACGCGAGTCGTTATTGGCTCTATTGCATGTGCTTGCCTCGTGGCCGCGTCTATTGCAGATGCTGCATTAGAGCAGTGCATGCTTTACCTTAGTACAATCTCGTGCCGAGTGACCTGGCTTCTCACACACCTGACAGACTACTCGTTTGTTGTTGCTGGCATTCATATTGCCAGATTGTTCCGTGTGCAAAGGCACGCCGATCAACCCGACAGACGTGATATTCGAGCCAATAACTGACCGGTACCGCGACGTGCGCTCGATTTCTCCTGCTACTTCGATTGTATCGGATAAGGTTTTTGGATTTTTAAAACGCACCTGCGTCTGTAATGGCTCAAGTAACCCGAGCAAAAAGCAATCAACGACGCTATCTTGTAAGCTATAAATCGCGGACTCTCGCTCGAACGCATTTATATCGGGCGCCTGTCTATAGGCCGCCACCGCGTTGTCGTATAATGGGCAAATAGTGCCACTGAATTTCCGCACGTCGTCGCCCGCCTGTTGTTTCGCGTTACCTAGCTTCATTGCTAGGCCGTCTGCGACATTTCTATTGCCGAATCTATCTCGCAGGTCACGTAGTAATTCTTGCCCGCCCTGCTAATCAGCTAAATTGCCGACAATATACTCGGCATCTCCGACTAACTTCGGTTGCAGCGCTTGGACAATTTTTTGCTCGAAAAAGGGCAATTGTTCAACTGCTTCCTCTACTGCCGTGCAAAACAATTTTAACGTATTGGGTTTTCCGTCGAATTTTGGAATTTGTTTTACGATGTCATTAAATTATCCGAAGGAAGACAAAGTTTAAGGTACGCGCTCTGTCGAATACTCAGTGTGCGCGTCTTGTCGTACGAGGCTTAAATCAGAGCTGGGTTGCGTAGGCGCATCGTACCCTCAATTGTACTGATAATGTCCGTCTTGCCGCGGATCATGCGCATACTCACGCCATTGCGCGCTACCCGGAATATTCACAGCTTGTTGTGTACGATTACAGTCCCTAGCGGCCGGGCCTGCATACGCATATCTTTGATCTTGCGGCTGGCCATTATACGCATTATGGCCTTGATTTCGCGATTTTACATAATTATCGATGCGCGCTAGCAATTCCATTAATTCGTCGTCTGCTTTTGATACATCAGCACTACTATCGATTTGAAAAAAGGGATTATTATTTGAATCCGGTTTCGGGCTCGATGAAGTCACCCGATATAACAATCCGTGGTCATTCAAGGGCGTCACCTTCTTAACGCGTGCTCCGGTCGCCGTGACCGGGTGTGATGCATCATTTACTACTTTTGTACGACTTTCTATCGCTCTATTATTTTTGAGGGGACTCTGAAACCTCACGTTACTTATCTGTCGGTTGATTGTCAGCAGAATTGTGCACGTCCACCAACACTTCATCGGCTCGAGTCGTCGATAACGCGACCATTGAGCTCGTATTGAAGTTTGTGTTGCCGAAAATCGTTGCTAGCTCGTCGACACTAGCATTCTGTTGTGCATCGACTCGGGGTTCATATTGAGTCTCTGAATCTGGGTGCCCGTCACTCTGTGACGTATCAACCGACTGCATTTCGAGAAGCGAATTTTGCCTATTGATAAAATCCGCGAAGCCCGGATATTGTTCTTCAATGAGCACTCTGCGCTCAGCCTCCAGGGCCTCTGCGAGGTAATTCCTCGAAACTTCGCGTTGCGACACATACGGAGCACTCGACTCCACCCCCCTGCGATTTTTACGTTCATCCGACATTGTAATCAATGAAATAAATTTAAAATCTTCAAAATCTTCTAAAGATATTACGCAATGCCGCTCACAACTAAATTGCGTTTACTTAAATAACTTCACAAATCAATAAATCAATAAATTTCACTTACCTGTCGCAATGGTATAGGCAGCTTGCGATTTATTCCATGCCACTTTTACAACCCTGCGATTGACTCTTCCGACGGTGTATTAGTACTGCTGCGTGCGGTGTCAAACTCGTTTTTTTTTGTTAAAAAAAAAGACAAAAACAAAACTTTGCACCGATCACGAATAAACAACAGTCACCGCCGAACACACCTAGCACCAAAATTAGGGGGAGCGCCCGGGTGTTACGTGGGATGAAGGTAGTAAATAAGATTAAGACAGTGGATTAGACTTGAGTTGACAAGAGGGGAGAGGCCGAAGTCCGGCGATGCGATGCACTTCAGCGTTGGACTACTACTAATGAGCTGTGCTCATTACTCCCGTTAATGCTACTCGTCATAGGTGGGGGGCCTTGTCGTCCAACATGACAGTATTTATGAGTAGGAAGAGGTAGAGACTTTGTCATAATATCTGCCAGATTTTCCTTAGAAGCTACCCAAGTTAATTTAACTCTTTTCTCTTTAACACATTGCTTAATAAAGTCCCCGTGTATTTCTGTCATCGGAACTTTAACTCAGGTTCTCTCTCTATCATCAAGAGTATTCTGTATCTCTGACACGGTTAAGTCAAAACACTTGAGTCTTTTGCTCCCTTCCATCTCAGTGCAACTCCGTGCGGATTTATTGTCGCAACGGATAGTCACAGGATAGAAAGTTATACCTATCATGTCTATCAGAGCTTTATCTAAGGATATAATTTCCTGACACACTTCACTTGCGGCATAGTATTCTGCTCTACAGGTCGATATCGTCACAACAGTCTGTTTCTTGCTTCTCCAGGCCACTGTGTCATCAAAAATCTTGATTATGTATCCACTCGTTTATTTAGAATCTTCACAATCTCCGAAGCTTGAATCTGTTGTTATCAGACGGATAACAATTACGAAAATAAAGTCTCGCTAGGTAGTGGTGATTCGGTGGACTGCGTTGCGGTACGATGATGAGGAATCGTGGATCCGACGTGGCAGCAGTAACTTCTGAGACTGGTCTCGATGAAGTTGTGATTGGTGGAGGCGAACGGGAGTCAGCAGGGGTGATCTCGTTTGTGCCTGTGCAGGTGTCTTAGGTATGAGAGTTTGCCGTCTGGTAGAAGTGGCTTTTGATCGCTACCTTCTGTAGATCGTTCGAACCCTCAGGTATCTTTTCTCCTTAGCCGTCTGTTTGAAAAGTAAGCAATGAACTTACTTTTTCAGGTAGAGTGGCTAACCCGTTTCTCAATCAATGAAAATCAGGTATTTGTGTTCAACCCGGAACATACCGGAACTTTATTTCGACTCGGATAATAAGCATTTTCAGCCACCGTTCGTTTTAGGGTTACAAGCTTTTACAAGTTCGCCACCTAGCGGCTTGTTTACATATTATATAAATAAACAAAAAGTATGCGCTGCTGTTATAACAGCGCAGCATATAATACTGTAAATACTTTCATTTCATTGGCCTCTACTCTGTATGTTAATCCTACATTTGTGCTGCCTCTGATATATCTGAATATTCTTTTAACTTCTGTCCAGTCTCCATTTGTAGGAGCAATTTGCCTTCGTGAGAGTAAATTCACTGCATATGCAATATTTGGACGAGTTACTCCAGCTAAGTACAGTAAGCTACCGATGGCTTCTCTGAAGGGACCATTGAACGGAGTCTTCATTTCTTTAATCTTCTCTGGATTTCTACTCCCAATTTTCTTAGCTTGTCTCGTAATCATTGGGGTATCTTGAGGTTTGCAGTTAGACATGTTGAATCTTTCAAGTACTCGTTCTATGTATTCAGACTGCTTCAATGTAATTTGGCGATTCTTTCTGACTCTTTGAGTCTCCCTGCCCAGATACATCTTGGGTTCCCCCATGTCTTTCATTTTGAATTCTTTACAGAGATTGTCTCGTATCTCTGCAAATTTTATGCTGCAATTACTTGCCAATATTATGTTGTGACGTCCTACACAGCTAGATACATCTCTTTTTCAATAAGGCGCCAACGCATCGAAAGCTATGCCTGCGCCGGTACCGTTGTCTTACCATTCTTTACCATTCCTTACCATACTACATTATCATAATCTACCTTACCATAATTACCATTGGTTTTACTCTTTTACCAATAATATTAAAACTAATAATAAGTACATAACAATAAATTTAAACGATGGTAAATAAAACAATCTGTCGGAAAATATAAAAATAAAACCACAAACATTTATATTAATAATTAGATTTGGAACTTAAAGATCGCCATGTGCATTCACATGGCGAACTTTTATTTTATTTAAATTATGAACAAAACACTTATAACACGTAGCGATGTTTATTACGATACTTTTATCTCACGTTAAATAGATACAGACCGTTAATCATAAATTACAATAAACAGATTGAGTGTATTAGTTATGCATGACTCGGCGTAACTTTGAAACTGCCGAGTCATCATACAACATATGCTACTATTTCTATGAACATTTACAACTATGTTATAGTCTAGAATATTAATTGAATCATTTTATTTTATTTAACTTATTTATATCAAAACACATTTACAACAATTCTATCAAAAAACATTATTATAAACAGCACTTTATTTACTTATCACTTTTTACACAAGTCGTTCACCACTGTATTTTTCACTGCACTGTATAACATTTCATATAAAAACACTTGTAATACGATAGCGCAATTTTGTATCATAATTTTAAGTTGATATTTTATTCATTGTAATATTTATTAAGCAAAAATCAATAAAGTCAGTTTCCCACGAGCGCTCGCCGATCAGTCCAACACGACGGTTGCTCGTCCCCACTTTTGAGCACTCCGCAGACCGACAATAAATACAGGCCTCCGCAGAGGCAAAGTTAGAGTCTAAATTCTCAGTCAAACCAAGACAGTTGTACGTGTTACATAGGTCCTCAGCACCTATTTCACGCACTGCCTTCAGTACGACAGAATCCCCTAGATCTGGTTATATTACTGGATCTAGTTATTAAATTCACGGACTCGATTCACTCGGGCGCTGTGTGGGTAGCTGTGAATTACAACAACCAATTACTTTATTTATCACCACTACAATAAAGTCTACTCTCAAGCTATTGCAAAGGTCCTCAGCACTTCTGCAATAGCGCCTACATCTAATTGTTACAAAGGTCCTCAGCACTTTTGTAAACAAAGTCTTACATTTATTGAAGAGGTCCTCAGCACCACTACAATAAAATCATTTCCATTTATTGCAAAGGTCCTCAGCGCTTCTGCAATTAAACGATTCCATAAAATACAAAGGTCCTTCAGCACCTTCTTAAAATTCTCACTCTGACTAAATTATCTTTAAACAAGAGACTTTAGGCTATTGGGGTTGAACCCAGGCTTTAGAGGCGCGTTTCCCATTAATATTGGACCTAAGGTCACAATGTCATCAACATAAAGCACGAGGATGACAAGTTTTCCTTCCAATATCCAGGTGTTCAGGCATGGCTCGTTTATGTCGTTCTCCAAACCAAATTTTATTGCAACTTCTGAGAATCTCTCGTTCCATCTCTTTTTGGACTCACTTTCAATCCGTATAATGCTTTATTTAATTGTATTCTTCATGTATTTTTACTCCGTCTTGAATTTCCATGTATCTGTCATTTTCCAACGTACCATTGAGAAAGCCCGTCTTGACATCCAACTGTAAAGCTTAGAGATCATATTTGTTTATGATTCCCAGTACTGATCTGATTACTGTCATTTTGAATACTGGTGCATATGCCTCTCTTATCTCATAATCATTTGTGTCCTTAAATCCTCTGACTACAAGTCTGGCTTTTTATACTTTCTCTTCATCTGGTGATATTTTCCTATTGAAGACCCACCTTGAGTCTATGACATTTCTTGTAACGGTCTGTCTACTAATGTCCAGACATTGTTTTCAGTCATTGATTTTAATTCTTCATCAATTGCTGCTTGCCAACTCTGTGATTCTCTTGATCTCATGGCTTGCTTGAAAAGTCACTGGATCTCTGTATATCTCCGCAATGCTTCTGTATGTTGTGTATTCTTCAGAATCTTCAACTTGTTTGATTGACACTTGATAGACGAAGTTCGGATCTTTCCTTGGGTTAGTTTTTGCTGCTCTTTTTGGAAGTACCCTCGTTGGCGGATTTAATTTCCTTTTTACCGCTGATGTCTTTTGTTACGTGCCAATTAATCAAGGGATTAATTGTACGTAAACTTTTTATAAATATATGTATATTTATATGTTGCTATCGGGCGCGAAACCTTCTATACAGAAGAGGCTTGTCGCCACGACTCGCAAGTGTGCAGGGAGAGGTATAAGGGAATAGATATTAGTCAGGATAATAGGATATGTATATATATCTATATGTATTGATACGTGGGAAGGGGTTAAATAAATAATAGCACAGGAAATTACGTGATAGATTGGGGGTAGAGCACGAGAGAGAGACATAAAGCATCGAGAGTTACTGTCATACGAATGGAGTGGGACTGACTCGAGTGCAGTGCGGCAGGTGCTTTCGCACCTTGCCGCTGCAAATATTTACGTGAACAGCCGCTGCACTGTCGGTGCAGTGCGGCATGCCCACGTAACACGGCTAAGGTTGAAACGCGCTGTCCCACCAGCGCACTAAATAATAACAAAAATATGCTGCTATTTTCAATTAGTAATTAACAGCTCTCTCATGCTCCATTCCCGATTTATTAATAATATAATAATCATCCCTATTATTATTTTCTCTTTTTCTAACTTTTAAAAAATATTCATTTAATACCCTGATACCAATTCAATTTTAATATTACATAATATTCTCTAAATATCATATATTTAAGTATTACAAATTTTCATAAAAGAAAACATTTTTTTTTTCTCTTACAATCATAGCATATAATATTACTAAACAATTTAATTTATAATATTCAAATTATACATATTATATCTATGAGCTTTTATATCTTATGTTTGATGACGCTGTCGAGCTCGCGGGTTTTCAGCTATCAAGGCCTCAAGATTTTCAACGCTACAATTTAAGGAAGTATGCACTGGTAAGTTGCAGTGCACAATCGTACTTGTCGTGCCTGTTTGCGGGAGGTTAATACCGGATCGATTCGGTTGGATAGGATTATTGTGAATTGGATTGGTATGGGGCTGGTCAATTTGATTTGTATCAAGTACCGTCCTTGGCCTAGGTATCGGTTCATTGTATATAGCGTATACCCATGCACTAATGTATCGATTACAATTTTTATAAGCTGAACGATTACCATTACTCCCATTAAACCGGCGCATACTGCACCGAATTTCAAGAATCCAAGATAAAATCGTTGAAAATAGGAATTTGTTACTTTATGAAATGTATCTTCATCGAAAAGATTTTGAAAATTTCCGTTTTCGATCGGGTGTGGACGATCTGCCAGCCGCCTTATAACAGACTCTAAGAGGGCCTGTTTTTTCATTGGAAAGGCTAAATGATCTTCTAGAGCCTCAAGGTCTTGCTTAGAATATATACCACTGCTCATAAAATTTTTTATTTCTTCGTAATTACAAGACGGATTTTCCATCGGCTGAATTATATGCGGTTTTATTGCTAACGAAACGTTGGGGTTCGTTTGCACAAACAATCCATCGATTTCGAACACTGATAGGAATATTGGCGTGCATTCGCGGGGCGTGCCCAGATGAGCAAAAATTTTTGTGTCTGGTTTCAAAAAACCTTTGCACCCCATGCACGTGACAGGTAATTCGAAGTAGCATAGCTCTGTTGCCCTAATTTGACAAACTATTTCCGTACAAGCGGTTAATATATGCAACTTCGCCTGCCAGGATTGAAGAATATCCCTTCTTCCTCATCACGGTCTATGCAAAACGGTCTGGATGTAATTCAATTTGTGATAAAGAATTAAGAATTATCTGTCGCGCCAACATGCAACGATGATAAACGGAATCGCGATAGAGACGTTCAAATTGTGTTTTTACATGATGCGCAAAATACACAAATTTTGTATTGAAATATGCAGTGATCGAAGAAAAGCTCGCTCCCTCGCAAGCGCCATCCATTGATAAGCTACCCGCAACAACCAATGAACGTCTATTCGTTATATTAACAATTAAATCGCGTATAATAATATTTTCGAATTTAATTTGTCCAAATTTTATCGCGTCAGTGCAAGCTTCTTTCGATAGAGTATGAATATAACGACTATCACCACCCTGCACTAATTTATTATGAGAAAAAGCACCACAATACCGTATTTTTCTATCAACTAAAATTCTGCAACTGGATACGTCAATGTGCTGATATGCGAGCTGCTGCAGTAGTTGCTTGCTTGCTGTCCGGAGACTTCGCTGTCATCTCACACGAGCCCACCACTGAAGTTGATACTGCGGTGAAATTCGGCGATGAAGTGCCACACATATATCCCGATAGGCCTTCAGCTACGCGTATTGATGCTCCCAAAAAAACTAACAAAACAATTAATTGAGCCATTTTAGCTTGTTGGAGTACAATAAAACAACTTATTATTCACGCTCTCTGTGCTTATGAGGCACCTGTCGTTGGCCACTTCTAAATGCTAACTGCCGGTGCGATATTCGGAAGCGCAAGTATTGCCGGCATTTTCTCTTTTTCCGTGTCATAAGATATGGTGCTTAGTGGACAATCATTTAAAATCATTTGAAGAAGACAGGTGGCTTGCTTTGTCATCGTATATATACTCTCATCGTCACGCGCCGCGTTACTGGTCATACCTCACTTTATGCGAGTCTTTGTTTCAAGTCCGCATCTCCAATTTCGCGGGCGCATCTCCGGTGCATGAGACTTATGCTGCAAGCTACGCTCAGTTTTACTGTAGCTTTCGCGGCGCTAAACCGTTATTCAATTCTCTAATTTTAAAAATAGACTACAAAAATGTCGTCAAAGCATTTAGCTGCAATTCCAGGCGCGGCTGGGTAATCAATATCCATTGCGAAAAAAGGCTTTGGAGTTCTTGATTGGCGAAGCCTATGTAAGTTACCGTATCACATTAACCTACTAATATATATAACAATACTTTACAATACTTTATATAACTTCTCCAACTTAATTAATTAAAAAACTATCTTTTCAATAATTCTTACTAAAAAATCATTCAGAAATTAATTGTCTTTCTTTCATTTCTTTGCTACAGAACTCATTCGACAGAACGAGCGGTGTCACGTAGAGTGTTGGGACGTGAGGTAGGCGAGGAGGTGCCTATCTGCCACTACTGCGGCAAGCCGACTGACACGCCGGCCCTGTATGTGTCTAGGGTGGAACGAAAAAACACTTTTGACGCCGATCGCTTTCTAATAGTAATTTATCGCAAGTATGATGAAAAGATAACAGCCGCGGACCTGGGTGCGAACAAACGATATCTTCAGGTAGCGCATGAAGCCTGAAGTTTGAATTAATAAAAAACAATATAGTTCTGCTTCAAAAGAAATCTTTTCAAAATATCTCGGCGCCGGATTGACCGATTGGCTGAAATTTTCAGGGCTTGTTGTACATAATACAGGAGGTTCTTTATAAAATTTTAGCCCTCTAGGTAGCTTAGAAGTGAAAATATAGCGAAAGAAAGACTAAAAATCGGCGTATTGTAAAAAGTTTTTTGTATTTTTCTCATCTTTGAACGGCCGTACGTTGCGCAATTTTTTAGCTATTAAGACGCACGAGTGACAGAATTTTTCGTCTTTTCAAGACCTTTTCAACGGTGTACTCTGTATACGATTTTGTTTATTATTGCTTAATCTACAACGCAAAACGTGTAAGCTCTTGATCGCGGTCGAAAATACATTTGTTCTTTTTTTCAATTTTGAAATCCGTATTATTAGATCATTTTCTCTGTTATCATTTATAAAACAAATGTTAATCCCTTTCAAATTTCGAACTAAAGATCTTAAAATTTTTGTGAGTTAATGCATTCGTATATATATAAATAAATCGACCAATAGCGATAGCGTTACTATTTAAAAAATCGAACGTTCGGAACTTTAAGTTAACGCGAGTGAATGCATTCATATAATATGAATAAATCCGACCAATAGGCGATAGCGGTCACTTATTTAAAAAATCGAACGCGCGCGCTGTTCGAACGCATAGCAGTAGACTCAACTAACTATTATATTTTTGTCTGTTCAACTGGTCACAACTTGAGCAACTTTTTGCAACATATTTCTATTGTTATTATAACATAAAGTTTAAAATATAATTATTAACGTAATACATTTTTTATATGGTATAATATATTAGTGGGCCGTGTACTGTGTATCAGTGTCCTGTGTATATTAAAATCAATTGTTGGTAGGTATAATATTATAATTAATTTATAACCCTGCAAGTAGCCCATTTTCTAATAGTTTAAATTTCTTATAGAAAAAGACTGAATAGTTATATTTTGAAATGCCTAAAGATGAAAGTTAAAAAAAAGGTTGTGCCAACCGATCCTATATTTGGTGTAATCGAAACTTGAATTCAAATCGGACAGTTTACCTTCAGAAACTGACGTATTGAAAAATTTATAAGAACGCGAGATGTTTTAGCTTTGAAAGAAAATGGAAAGTCACAGTCAATTAAAGATATTTGCGAAAATCTTTCGGAATCCATAATAAGTATTTGGGAAAAAACTTCCATTCCTTTAGTAACAAAAAACGAATACAGCAAAAAATAGAAAATTTATATTTAATAACTATAAAAAGCTTTTGAAAAACTCTAAAACTCAAAGGCACGGTCTTTCCTACAGTGAAAAAGTTAAAGAAATCGTGTTAGGCTTGGAATCAAAAGTGTTTTGATATTGCATTTTGCAAATGTGTGGGCTTGTGCATTTGTCATTTTACTAAGAAAATACCAAGAGAGTTTAAAGATTTTCGAAATAGATTCTCAAGTAACAATTTTTTGAAGAAAATAGAAATATTCTCGACGATTTATCTCAGAGTCTGAAATCAAGATAATTTTAATTTAGAAGCTGGCAGTGGTGATCCAACGCCCGCATGCTCACAAAAATCATGCATTCATGTTTTGAATCAATGAGCTTAAGTTCGCAAGAATTTCAAGTGGAACAAGAAATTAGTGTAAGACAGCGAGAACAAAATTTAGAGACAATACAAACAGAAACTCGTTTTCGAATACTGCTGCTACTTGCGAACGATTCAAAATATCAAGTAACGCAGCTGCACATTTAATAAATGCAGCATTTGAAGACGTTGGTCTGCGAAATTTGAATAATACTGTTGGGAACGCGAAAATTCAACGCGAAATAAAAAAGTTACATACAGAATTACAAAATAATAAAAATTTAGAAAATGTTGAATTAAAAGTTTATTTTTTGATGGACGAAAAGATAAAACTATGATGAAAAATGAATTTGGTACAAAAATTTTAAAGGAAGCGCACATAAGTCTATTAGAAAACCACAGTAAGTATTTGGGACCATTTCAATAAAAAAGGAGATGCAAAATCAATTGCAAATGATATGATTGATTTTTTCGAGAAAATAATAGCACACTGAATTTTTATTAGCTATGGTTGTGACGGGACAAATGTGAACGTGGGAACTAAGAGTGGTATTATTAAACAAATTGAGAGGAAGTTCAATAGGCCAATACAGTGGATAGTTTGTTTGTTGCACGCTAACGAACTGCCATTGCGTCATTTATTCGAAAATTTCGATGGAAACACAAGCGGACCTAACTCTTTTTCAGGAGAAATAGGAAAACAGCTCGTGAACTGTGAAAATTTACCCGTGGTGGAATTTACACCGATTAAATCTCAATTTACTTACACCGGAGATAGAGACGACTTGAGTACCGACCAACAGTATTTACACGATATTTTTATATCTATTAGCGACGGTCATTGTTCAACATCATTAGCTCGGCGGAATCCCGGTCAAATAAACCACGCACGTTGGATCACATTGGCGAATAGAGTATTGCGCCTTTACATCGCAACAAAAGAACCATCTGATGAGTTAAAAGAGTTAGCGATTTTTATAATGAAAGTTTACGCTCCATCATGGTTTCATATTAAAAAAAATCATTCAGTAATTGACGGTGCCAAAAATTTTTATTTTATTGCAAAGAACTCAAGATATTTGACCAATGAACTTCTGGAAGTCATCGATCCAGTTTTACGGAGAAACTCCTTTAGTGCCCATGTTGAAATTGTATTACTTGCATGTTTGATAAAAAAAAAGAAATTCGGGCCTTAGCTCTTCAACACATTCATCAAAGCTCGAAGTGAAAAGAACGCGCTACGGAAATTCTTGCGGCCAAAAGATTTAATAAACTTAAATGCCAAAAACTACACAGAGTTATTAAATTTTGACGATATTCAGATAACGGAACCTCCTCTGTTATCAAAACACAGTATAGAAAAATTAGAAGAGCTTGTGGAATCAGCAGACAGCGTCGATGATGATATTTATCATATACCATGCCACACGCAAGCCGTCGAAAGGTGCATAAAATTAGTGACTGAATCATCATTGCATTGTGCTTCTGAAGAAAAAAGAGATGGATGTATTAGAGCTACAATAGCAGCAAGACAAGCATCGGCATCTAAATATGTAAAAAAACAAAACTACTCGTTTCCATTTTGAAAATTTAATGCATTATTTAAATCTTAATTTAATTTCATTTTAATACTAATTTTTAAGCACAAAAACCTTTGTTACTTTTCAATAAAGTTTAATAGTGAGTAAGTAACTTGTGTGTGTGTTTAATTTATTTTACCTGCTATCGTGTAAGTCAGTAAAAAATTCTTTATTAGAAATTTCTTTTATGCACAATTATTCGAGTATAAAAAAAATGTAGTTTCAATCGCGACACAAAAGATTGGACGTTTGTTATTGTAACTTCAGTAAAAATTTAAAAAACCCTATACAAATTTATATGGTTGAAAACGTCTTTAAAAGACGAAGAAATTGGTTACTCGTTCGTCTTAATAGCAACAAAATTACGTAACGTACAGCTGTACGAAGATAACAAAAGAAAAGAAAAATTAATTTAACGCCATTTTTCCACCTTCCTATGACTATATCTTTGCTTCTAAGGCACCTAGAGGGCTAAAATTTTATAAAGAACCTCCTGTTATTATGTACAACAAGCCCTGAAAATTTCAGCCCAATCGGTCAATCCGGCGCCGAGATATTTTGAAAAGATTTCTTTCTGAAGCAGAACTATATTGTTTTTATTAAATTCAAACTTCAGGCTTCATGCGCTACCTGAAGATATCGTTTGCTCGCACCCAGTTCGCGGCTGTGATCGTTTTTCATCTTATACTTTCGATAAATTACTATTAGAAAGTGATCGGCGTCAAAAGTGTTTTTTCGTTCCGCCCTAATGTGTACGCACCACTACACATGTAATTTTTTTTTTTTATCTTTTTGTGAACCCAACCAAATTATTTTTTAAAAATCAATCAAAACAAAATTTAACTTATATAATCAGTATTTGGTCATTTCTCTACCCATCATGTCCAATTCCTTATAATTTACTCGCATAACAAAAATAAAAATTTCAATTACTATCAATTTTCAATGTTACAAAGAAAAACTTTCAATTATCACCAATAATTTCATTATTGCAACAAAATTCAATTAATTTCAACTCTCAATATTGCAAAACTTTAAATAATCATAAATTACTCACACAATAAAAATCAAAATTTCAATTACTATCAATTTTCAATGTTACAAAAACTTCCAATTATCATAATTTACTCATATAACAAAAATCAAAATTTCAATTATCAATTTTCAATATTGCAAAAAAAATTTAATTAATTTCAACTAATAGGCTAAATAAAAGCCAACTATGTATGAATAAAATCAAAAAAAAAGATGATATTAGTTTCCTTGGATTGTCTCTATGCAGTTGTTCGTTGCAAGATCGTTGCTCTCCACTGCATTTGGTAACCTGAAACTAGTCTTATTATGATTAATATACGCGCGCCGCTCAGTGACTGCGCGTAATATAATAAGCACTGTATTAATTCTCGCGACATGCTTCGTACTTGTATTTCGCTTGCGTCGCGTTCATCGCCGCAAGCGTTTGGGTGCGCTCCAACTCTCTCGCCACATCGCGTACATACGCGTCGTATGTGAGAAAGCCATCTTGACCTTGAAAGCTCGTTGGTGTTCGCGCTTGAAACCCTGTCAATATCTCTATCGGAGAAAACCCTGTTGCTTCGTGCACAGTTGAGTTGTACGCGTGCATGGCTAATGATAAGCAACAATCCCATTGCATTGTCGTGCTAGCGTATTTTTTTAAAAATTCGGTCAGTGTATGGTGCATTCTTTCGATTGCTCCCCCCGTTTGTGGCCTATAAGCGCAACTATTCAATTTCTTTATTCCGAACGCGGCTGCTAAATCAGCTAATAGATTATTCATAAAATGCGTTCCATTAGCTTTCATTGTCGAACCTGCGAATATTTCGTTGAACTTCTCTATAAAATACTGCCAATCCGATAAATTAAGGATTGCAAGGTCTCTTCTGATTCCTATACAATCAATGTTTTCTTTAATCAATTTTGCTTTTAATGACTTAATTATCTTCATTAGATCTTTTTTCATGCATTTATCATTGACGTTATTCTTTACAATCAAACAAAAATTTGTATTAAATTACGTTTTTATGGTCAAAATATCCCCAATATCCAATTGTAAATCCTTAAATAAATCAAAAGATAAATAATCGCGTTCTACCAAGGCCTCAAAAATTTCGGATTGCGCAAAAATAGAAGCACTCATAGTGAATACTAAGTTCTCTCTATATTTGAACGGGTGATCTTTACACTGTTTAAGTCCCCCGAATCCGTTCAACTTGTCGTCGCACCAAGGCGGTTTGTCACGGGGAGGCCTAGATTTAGCTACATAGTAACGGCATAACGATTTATGCTTATCGGGTATGTGCGAGTCCGTCGCCGATTGTTGCTGCAACGGGTCCTGCACTGAACTTTTCTCTGCCATGATAATGCTTTTACCTTTTGAAATACTTCGATCAAGCTGCCCAACGCTTGTACATATGCTATCATTTCTTGGTGGGTCGTCGGCGCTATCTCGTAGCGGCGGTGATAAGGTAACCGCCGGTAGCATTACTTCGCTACGAGCTGCTTCTTGTTCATGCATGTCACTTGATCCGCCGTGGCGATCAACTGCATCATTATTCACGTCATGACGCATGCTTGGCGGCAGCTTACCGTTTTTACTTCCAAGCTGCGCGTTTGAGGGCCCCTGCTTTAACTGTTGTATATTTTCTCTACTTCTTGGGCTCCCGCATGCGCTACCGCCACAGGCATATAAGGTGTATAATGAATTCCTGTAAGGTGTAAATGAATATATGGGGCATTCGCGTCCACTATTATTCGATTGAAAATCATTTTACCTGGCACGAACTCAAAATGAATACAAATATTTTGATTAAACATATTTGCAAAAACATATGCGCAATTTATATCACCAAACTCTGTATCTGAAGCTAAGATCTTTCGCGTTTCCGGTGGGTCAATACATGCATAGACGAAGGGTGAACTCAATAAAAGTCTTCGCAACCCTATGGCTGATATACCAAGTCTGCATATTTTGATCAGTGAATAAAATAGACAATTTCCTTCGGGCTTAGATGGGATATCATCCGATCTTATGAGCGTTGCTCGCTGATCTGCACATTCCTCATGCTCTGTATGGAGAGTTATAGCAGGAAGCATCATTGTCACCTGCATTTTGATCGTTCAAATCTTTATCATCGTAAGAAAGGCTTTTATAGGAATTTATGTCGTCATCATGATTACCGATATCTTCGCGTGTCATAAAGATCCGCTTCTGATTTTCGGCCCCAATATTGTCTAATTTTTGATCATGAGACTTTTCATTCTCCGTATCAATTTCCCATACATTTATTTGAAGACCTTTCTTACCTATTTCATGACTTTCTTTTAGATCTACTCTGAGTTTTGCCGATATTTCACGGGCAATCTCTGGGAAAGACCTTCGCGTATATGTTTGCGGTCTGCTATCAGAGAGCGCATTTTCCGACCCAGATGATCGTGTAGGGCATTCACTGATATGCGCCGGTGTTATATTTTCACGGCCCGGACTCTCTGTCGCTCTCGCCTGTACATCTGCGTGTACTACGATAGCTTCCGGTGACAGGCAGCTAGAAGATTCGCTCGAAAAATTTGGAAGTTCTTGAGAAAGTGCTGCTAGAGATTCGCTAGCTTTAATAGACTCTATAGGGGTCTTGGGCACTGCTAGCGATTCCTTTGTTTCAACTATTTTTACAGGGATCTTGCGCGGTCGCGAATTCAGTTTTATTATCTCTGTTATTCCCGAGCGCTCTCTCGTCTTCGCTGCTCGCTCACGCGGCTCTCTCATGCTGACGTCACTATCCGACGCGTCATATTCGGAGAGTGACTCGTGCTGAATAGCCCTGTGCTTAATGACCGGCTCGAGCGAACGCGTCGATTTATCCGAGGCCCCATCATCGAATGTAATCTTTTCATTCATACCTTCCTCGTTTTTTACTCGCCGCGTGCGCAACTTGAAAATCCTGCCCGGTGGATGATTTATCTCTTCGATAAGGTCCAATCCCTCGTCTTCCTGATTATCAGCTAATTCATATAGTTGACGCCGCAAAAAATCGGCCAGGTTTTGACCATCGGTGATAACCGGGTTCCGAGACAGAGCATCGGCATTTGCGTTCACGAGACCTCTGCGATACACGATATCGAAATCGTATCCGCGAAGCTCGGCCTTTAGACGATTAAAACGCAAGTCGGGTTTTTTTGTTTTATGAAAGTGTACAAGTGCTTGATGGTCTGTAACTACAGTAAATTTCCGTCCCCAAAGATAGTAATAAAACTGTTCTTTACCATATATACGACTGCTAGCAATTCTTTATCATATGTCGCATATCTGAGCTCTGCGCTCTTGAGGCAACGAGACGCATAAGCACAAACGTAGTCAGATCCAATATCACCTTGACCTAGAATTGCTGAAATGGCAAACTCAGATGCATCCGTCGTTAATATGAATGGTTTCGACATGTCAGGTGCTCGCAGCATTGGGTACTCACACATGCGAGCTTTTAATTCCTCGAACGCTTGAGTTTGCTCGTCTTTGCATTCAAACTTTACAGTTTTTTTCAGCATATTTTGCAAAGGTCTCGCAATTGATGCGTAGTTCTTTATAAACTTACAATAATAACCTGTAAGTCCTAAAAATTGTTTCATTTTCTTTGCGTCTGTAGGCACTGGAAAATTTTTCATTGCTGAAATTTTCTCAGGGTCCATTCGGATTACACCATGTCCAACCAGGTGCCCGAGCACCTTTGCCTCTCGCTTCAGCATTTGACATTTTGCTGGTTCAATCGACATGTTGGCCGTTTTAAATCGGTCCATCATATGCATAAAACGTACGTTATGTTCTTCGATTGACTCACCATGCACCATAACATCGTCTAAATAAATTTCGAGTTCGGTGCCTTGCAATCCGGCGAGGGCTAGACTCATAGCTATAATATAAAGCCCGTCTTGTGTGCAGAGTTTTCATCCATTGCTATTTGATGAAACCCACTCCTAAGATCTACACAGCTAATATAATTCGCTGCGGCCAGACGCTCGAGTATATCTACTGTAAGCGGTAATGGATAGCAGTAGCCTTCTGTTATCTCATTCAACTGGCGAAAGTCAGTCACAAGACGCCATTTTTTATTGCCGTCCGCATCGAATGTCTTCTTAGGAACGACCCATAGTGGGCTGAGCCACGGCGTGTTGGAAGGAGCGATTATATCATTTTTGATCAGCTTGTCAATTTCTTTTTGCATCACTTCTTTTATTTTGGGCGGGTATCTGTAATCTGTATCCATCAGACCAACAATCTTTTCGACTCTCTTTGGCCCGTGTAAGATGAAATTCGATGAAGCTTGAATACTCTTCTTATCTCGCTTGTCATCCGAAAGAAGTGTGAAAATGCATGCATCCTCGAGAGCTTCGCTATCCTCATTAGCGATGCTCTCTTCTTTATATGAAGTTGTCTCACATGGTAGCAATTCGACTCAAGGTATAGGTATATTTTTCTCCTCGTCGGAGATATTTATACATTCTGCATAGATACAACCGTTTCTATTTTGTGCCACAAAATTTCCAAACAAGACGTTATCTTCTAGATATTGCAGAGGAACCCACCCAGCCGGCTCATCATTGAGCACATTTGCCTTAATAATTTTCTTCGAGCGGGGGGGGGGGGGGGGGGGGGGGGGAGAGTTATGGTTCCTTCGTCAGTAAATGGTATAGAATAACCATTAAGGACTAGTTTTTGCTCGGAAGCATGGATAATGCCGTTATATTTTTTAATAGCATCCCATCCAAGGAGTCCATCTGCTCCAATCGGAGTACCTTCCGGCAAAATGTGCAACCTTATCGGCGCACCCCGTAACTCAACCAATATGCTACCCGTAGTGTTGCAATCGTCCCCCTCTAAAACGCCCGAGACGGCATATACAAGGTCGTGGTTCACCCTCATAATATCTAGATCTTTCAGAGCATCCTCCTTTATAATCGAGATCTCTGCGCCTGAGTCAATGAAAAACTTTGCTCTGTTTCCTTTAAAAACGGTGTTATGCCACTCTATAGATGGAAGCTTTCTTTGCGTTCTCATATATCCTATATGGGCCTTGCGAAATTCAACGCCTTCTCTGATGTGCCCGGTGCTTGAGGACCGCTCCGAGCACGCTACTAGTTTTTTTCATCATTTTTTAGGCTGCTGATTTTCACTTGCATCATTTCCTTTATTGCTCTTATCATCATTTTTATTATTTTTATTAAATTTCTTAAAATTTTTACGATTTCCTTTGCTCTTGCTGGAATCGCTTTGCTCGCCGCTGCTATTGCGATTTTTGCTGCATTCTTTTACTTCGTGGCCTTCTTCCAGGCAACTTGTGCAGACTGGTAGTAGCCGCTGCAATTTGAAGCACGTGTTTGCCTCGTGCCCATCCATGCGACAGATCTGGCACTTTATTTTCTTAGCAGCTTTCCCAGACGATACAGCGGTGCTATCAGATTTCGACACCGGTGCAGTTGGCGGCACTACTTCCTGTTTCGTTCGCGCATCGTAATGCGACGAGGCTGTCGTAGCTGGTATATTAAATAATCCCATTGTTGTAAGATTTGAACCTGTTGCCTGTCGAATTTGCGAATATCGCTCAACATTAACGGCTTTCATTATCGCGTCCTCTAGATCCATTGGGACCTTGAATCGAACTAAGGTTTGTAGAGGCTCGCGTAGACCGTATAAGAAACATTCCAATACGCTCTTATGTAGCGATGTAATTGACGCCTCACGTTCGGCTCTATTCACATCTGGCGCCTGCCTGTATGCAGCAAGTGCGCTTTCGTATAACAATTGTATTTTCGAGCCGAAGGTGCGAACATCCTCATCTTCTTGCTGTGTTGCGCGCCCCAACTTCAATGCTAGCGAGTCCGCTACGCGCCTATTTCCAAACCTGCGACGCAAATCTTGCATCAACTGATTGATAGTTGGATACGAAATAAGACGACCTATGTACTCCTCTGCTTCTCCTACTAGCTTTGACTCGAGTGAACGAATTATTTTCCTCTCTAGCATTGGTAGCATCGCAACAGCTTCTTCTATTGCCATGCAGAAAAGGTCTAGTTTCTGTGGCTTACAATCAAATTTCGGGACTTGTTTCATAACATCTTTGAACATGCTATATGACGATGGAATGTATGGACTTTTATCTACCAAACAACTACCGTTATCACCTCTACGCGATGATGATTCGAGATAATCGCTATCAAATTTAATATTCCCCCCTGGGCATTTATTGGCGTTCTGGCCCTTCGAATCGTCATTAAAATTTTGGCCTATAACTGGCTGTTTGGCGGGAGGTCGGTTACTAAAAATGTTACCGTTAGTTAAATACCCTTCGCGCGTCTCTAGCCTATTCTGCTGCGCCCCGAGCCCCATAGATATCAAATTTCCGCTCGTGTGACCCACGTCGTAAGTTGCATGTGACTCATTATTTGTGCTCGGTATATTTCGACTATAAGCGCCCGTAGCTTGTTGCTGTATCGATGGGAATGCATAATTGGATAAAAAGTCGCGCGCCGTTTCCCCATTGAAAGGGTTAGTCGGTGACTTTAATATTGGGTCATCAAGCATTTCGTTATGTTCACTCGGTGGCACTTGCTGTGTACCATTTTCCGACCCGGCCGCGTTATTATCCTCGTCGTTCAAATTCAACAACTGATTACGCGCCGTCTGAACACTACCGAAATCTTCGAACCCTGTGTCACAGGTGACCCCCGCGGCTTTCTTTTGTTCCATCGCATCCCAAAGCTCTATAAGCTGTGGAAATCTTTTTTCAAAAAGCGCTCTACATTCCTCATCGGACGCGGTCGCTATATAATGCTGCGAAATATTCGCCGATGGCAGATACAACGAATTACTATTCTCTTTATCGGTATCGGAAATCATTTTGGTTTTAGAGAAAATTCTTCTCATGATTTTAATCTCGCAACAAAACAGATCGAGTAGAAAAATACAATGCTTATTTTCTTATATCAATTGAAACAATTCGGTAAAAGAAAAGAAAGAGAAAAAAAATACCATTATAATTCCGATAATATTTAATATTATGTACTTACTCGTGCACTGCTATTCCCATTTTCAATCCTTGACCCTCTTATTACGATACTCACGGCAATAGTATTGTCGTGCACTTCTGGCACCAAATGATACGTGGGAAGGGGTTAAATAAATAATAACACAGGAATTACGTGAGATTGGGGGTTAGAGCACGAGAGAGAGACATAAAGCAGCGAGAGTTACTGTCATACGAATGGAGTGGGACTGACTCGAGTGCAGTGCCGCATGCCCACGTAACAGTATGTTTTAGTATTATAGCGTTAAATGGAATTTAATAACTTACGTCGATATTTTGCTTGACAAAACTAGAATTTGCTTTATTTAAGAATCACTTAAAGATAACTTTACTTTTTATAAAGTGCGGTTGACAATTTGCAAAAGTGCGGAAGGCAATTAACAAAGGTATTAATTCGTGGTGGTTTCTAAGGAGCGGCCACACGTCGACTGAACTATTCGTCGATGTTCTGGTGCATTAAATGCTCCTCATGTGCATTAGAAGGTGGGAAGTTCTTGGTCAGCATCAATCAGTCATTGACAAACGGATGTTCTGACTCAGGTGATGCTTCGGTTGACGGTTTTGTCATGCCTGTGCATGTCGAAACTGCCGACTTGGGGCCTGAGCCAGCACCCGCCTAGTTCAATAGCCTCGATATGTCGACATGTTATATTCCAAGTGTTCGAAGTTGAACGTCCTCGAACATCTGGCATATAACAGCTTTATGGTTGGTATCACCTCAGGAGTGGAAATTTCGCGCGGGAATTTTTTTTATCATTACGGCGTCTTTACTCCACGAAGTAGCTGTATTTAACATTAGAATAGAGAAGTTCCAGTCCGATTCTTATTGTGGAAACAATTCGGTCACGTTTAGGTGAGTTTCCGTATAGTATACGTAGCTGTGTCGAGATTCGCGGACCTCTTCTGTTTCCAGCAGATGGTCTCTTGTCCTGGCGTGGCACCCAGGTGGTACGTGTAGAATACCTATTCCTAAAACTTTCGTGGATTTGATCCGTTTCGTTGGGCAAATCATTTCGATCTTTTCGGGTTTCATTACCGAGTATAGCCATAACCCGTCATGGCTAAGGTTAGGGCCATTACGTGTCCAAATTTGAGGTTACCATTATTGGACAATATTTAAAGTTGATATTCGATGGATTGATGACCAAATTAATTTCGCACTCCTTACTAAGATATGCTTCTTTTATAGATAATTGACAGATATAATTTGAGTGCCCCTGCAAACACTTGTCCAAATTATCGGTACATGGTGTATTGGTTACGATTTTCACTTTATAGCAAAAACGGGCGTGTGGGGCGTATAGATGCTGCGCTGACGGTTACATTCTGTGGTGAGATTTAAGGTATTTCTAAAGGGTGTAATTTATATAAGGTATAATGGTTTCTTTCAGTTAACGGTAAATAAATAATGGCAATAGTACGTTTATCTACTTATATCATATCAGCTTTGGATATTTTAAGTATTTCTTCTGGTCTCAGATGTTTGGTGGGGATCAGGGTGATTGAGTTGTGGTTGTTTTGTTGAATGTCCATTGCAATTTCTCGGGCGATTGACTGAGTTGCGGGGGAACGTTTCCTGCTGTATCAGTTCCTGCAGTATGTTTTGCATTCGATCTAGGGTTCTTATCATCTCATCCATCTCTGTTTCAATCGCGGAGAGGTGTGCTAGTAATCTTACTTTGTAATGCAGGTGCTCCAGTTCAGAAGTCTCGTCCTGCGTGATTTCTTTTAATTCTCTAAGAATTGTCTCATATCGTTGCGTTGCATTCGCTACGACGTCCGTGCTGTGCATGAGCAGATGAGTTTTCTCTTTGTTACGTTTGATGACAGCGCTTTGCTCTTGGGACAATTTGTGTAGGGATTGTTGTATAAAGTTTATTTCGTCTTCGGTAGCGGTTCCAAAGAGACTTTTACTGACTGTCCCTACGATAGCTAAGGGGTCCGATTTTCAAAGTCTGGTGTTGGTTATCGGATTTCTAACGGTGTTTGAGTGAGTGGTTGTTAGGCATGTTAGAGCGATTTCCTCTTGCATTTTCTACTGTCATGTGGGACGGTAAGGCCCCCACCTATTATGACAAGTAGTATTAACGGGAGTAATGAGCACAGCTCATTAGTAGTAGTCCAACGCTGAAGCGCATCGCATCTACGGACTTCGGCCCCTCCCCTCTCGGCAACTCAAGTCTAATTCATTGTCTCAATCTTATTTATTATCCTTACCCCACGTAACACCCGGGCGCTCCCCCTTAATTTTGGTGCTAGGTGTGTTCGACGGTGACTGTTGTTTATTCGTGATCGGTGCAAAGTTTTGTTTTTGTCTTTTTTTAACAAAAAAAAAAACGCGTTCGACACCGCACGCAGCAGTACCAATACACCGTCGGAAGAGTGGATCTCAGGGCTGTACATGTGGCATGGAATAAATCGCAAGCTGCCGATACCATTGCGACAGGTAAGTGGGATTTATTGATTATTGATTTATTGAATTGTGAAGTTATTTAAGTAACATAATTGAGTTGTGAGCGGCATTGCCTAATATTTTTAGAAGATTGGAAATTTTAAAATTATTATTGATTATAATGTCGAATGATCAGGAAAATCGCAGGGGGGGGGGGGGAGTCAGTTGCTCCGTACGTGTCGCAGCGCGAAGTTTCGAGGAATTACCTCGCAGAGGCCACGGAGGCCGAGCGCAGAGCGCTCATTGAAGAGCAATACCCGGGCTTCTCGGATCTTATTAGTAGGCGAGGATCGATTATCGAAACGCAATCGGTTGCTTCGTCGCATAGTGACGAGCATCTAGAGTCAGAAATTCAGTATGATCCTCGAGGAGATGCAAAACAGAGTGCTAGTGTCGACGAACTAGCAACAATTTTCGGCAACACTAATTTCGGTACGAGCTCAATGGTCGCGTTATCGACGATCCGAGCCGATGAAGTGTTGGTGGACGTGCACAATTCTGCTTACGGGCCCACCGATAATCAACCGATAGATAAGGGTAAACGCGGCACGTAACGTAAAATTTCAGAGTCCCCTTATAGATACAAAATCAATAGAAAGTAGTAAGAAAGTAATAAACAATGCAGCACGCGCTATGACGAAGGCACCCTCGAATGACCGCGGATTGTCATGCGGGGTAGCTTCATCGAGCCCGAATGCGGGCTCAAATAATAACCCTTTTTTTCAAATTGATAATAGTACTAATGCATCAAGAGCAGACGATGAATTGACGGAATTACTAGCGCGTATTGGTAATTATGTAAAATCGCGAAATCAAGGCCATAGTGGGTATGATGGTCAGGCCGCGTACAATCAAAATAATCAAGGGTACGCGGCGCCTACGCAACCGAGTCCCGATTTGAGCCTCGTACTCCATCTTCCTTTAGCTTATTTAATGATATCGTAAAACAAATTCCAAAATTTGACGGAACAACTGATATGTTAATGTTATTTTGTACGGCAGTCGAGGAAGCGGTCGAACAACTGCCCTTCTTTGAGCAAAAAATTGTCCGAGCACTGCAGTCAAAGCTAGTTGGAGATGCCCGGTATGTTGTCGGCAAGTTAACGAGCTACCAATGCGCTCAAGAATTACTACGTGACCTGCGAGATAGGTTCGTCAATAGAAACGTCGCGGACGGCCTGGCAATGCAGCTAGGCAGCGCTAAACAAAAGGCGGGCGAGGACGCGCGGAAATTCGGCGTCACTATTCGCTCTTTGTACGACAACGCGATAGCGGCCTATGAACAGGCGCCCGATCTAAATGCGTTCGAAAGAGAGTCCGCGATTCACAGTTTACAAAGTAGCGTCGTTGATTGTTTTTTATTCGGATTACTTGAACCATTAAAAATGGAAGTAAAAATTAAAAATCCGAAAACCTTGACCGAAGCAATTGAAATAGCAGGAGAAATCGAGCGCAAGTTACGGTATCGGTCAGCCACTGGCTCGAGTATTACGACCGTCGGGCTGATCGGCGTGCCATTACGCACGGAACAATTCGTTAATACCAATGCTTGCGACGACAAACAAGTAGTCTGTCAGGTATGCGATAAGCCGGGTCATGTGGGAAAAAATTGTAATTTAGTAAAGCGTGCATTACTCCAATGCAGCATTGTAATAAACGCGGCCACGAGGCAAGCACTTGCAGAGCCAATAAAGACTCGCGCGACGCGTCGGCAAATTCGAGTCAGCAAATAATAATAATAATAATAATAATGGCAATAATGGGAATAGTTATTCGCGCAATAATCAAGGGAGAAATTGGCAGGGCTATAGGAATAGCAGATCCTATCGAAAGAACGTGAGTAACGAAAACGCCAGTAGCCAACATGACGGCAATAATAACGGAGCCGTAAACAATAATAATAGTACGGTCGAGTCTAGGAACGCAAGCTCATCGAACGCGTCAGAATCACAAAAAACGCAGGAAAGATCTTTAAACTAGTTCAGGTCCGGCTCAATCCTCAAGCGTCGGGCACAGCGATAAGTCTACGCGTTGGGTGGCAACCATAAATTGCATAGGTAATCACGAGAATGTGCCAATAATTGAGTGGGAAAGCAATCAATTTCGCGTTTTCGTCTCATTGTTTTACGTTGATACGGGCGCCGAGATTTCTATAGTAAAGATTGATGCGTTGTCTGCAGAAATGCAAGAAAAAATTTGCAAGGATATCATTTACACGATTAAGGGTTTTGGCAACGGCCAATATACCACATTGGGGAGAGTTGTTGCTCACTTGATGGGCACCCCTATAGCATTGCATGTGGTGCCGGCAGATGTCCCGATCGAGGTACATGGTATCATAGGCTGGGATACCATCGACAAATACCGTGGTATCGTCAGCTCAGCAGATGACGCGCTTATCATGGACGAAAGCTTTCACCCATTTATCAACGTTACCGAAACAGTAGAGTTGCCCCCACGATCTCGTAAAACGATAGCTGCGCGCGTGGTCAACAACGAGCCCGTTGGCATGGTGCCGTTGCAAAATCTAGGCGAGGGGATTTTGTTTGGTAATTTATCGGAACAAGAACCCCGCAAGGACAAGTCCTAGCAGAATGCATTAATACAACGGACGAAACTATTATTATGCCGCGCCCCCGGGTAGCTATTACCGTGTTATGCAATGTCTTATGAAGATAACAAGACCGCTAATGAGGATAGCGTAGCATTAAATAATACATGCATATATTCATTGTTTTCCAAAGAGAAAATCAGTGAGGAAAAGGAGAGCCTACCTCCGGGATTTGTTTTATATGGGGCGGAGAGAGTCGATAAAATTATTGAATTAATGGATACAGCTGGCTGTGATGAAAAAGAACTCGCTGCAGTAAGAGAGTTAGTCGAGCACAACCCCTATGTGTTCGGGTTGGACGGCGAGCCGTTGCCCATTTCTACTACGCTCAAATGTTCAATAAAAACCACCTCAGAGGTGCCATTTACGCCAAAATATTATCGCTACCCTCCTCAAATAAAACAAGTTATACAAAAAGAACTTGATAAATTAATAAAGAATGACATAATAAAACCATCAAATACGCCATGGCTGAGCCCACTCTGGGCCGTTCCCAAGAAAACCCTTGACGCGGACGGAAATAAAAAGTGGCGCATAGTCACCGATTTTCGGCAGCTCAACGCGATGTCGGAAAACGAGTGCTACCCCTTGCCGTTAACGGTCGATATACTAGAGCGGCTTGCATCAGCTAAATACATATCGTGTATAGATTTGCGTAACGGGTTTCATCAGATTGCGATGGGGACGAAAATTCCGCACATAAGACGGGCTTCGCCGGGCCAAATGGCGTATACGAATTTAAACGGCTAGCGATGGAATAAAGTCGGGTCCGTCCGTATTCTCTCGCGCAATGTCACTAGCATTGGCGGGCCTTCAAGGCACGGAACTCGAGATATATCTAGATGATGTAATGGTTCACGGGGAGACAATTGAAGAACATAACGTTCGATTTAAGCGTATGCTCGACCGCTTCAAGGCAGTGAATATGTCTATTGAGCCGATGAAATGTCAAATGCTCAAAAGAGATGCGCATGTCTTGGGTTATATCGTCGGTCATGGTAAAATACGTATGGACGACGCAAAAATCGCGGCCATGCGTGATTTCCCCGTGCCCACAGACAAGAAAAAACTTAAGCAGTTTCTTGGCCTCACTGGGTATTATCGAAAGTTTATAAAAAATTACGCGTCAATAGTTAGACCGTTGCAGCAACTGCTGAAGAAAACCATAAAGTATGAATGGGGCGAAGCGCAAAACCACGCGTTCGCCGATATAAAACAGCGAATGTGTGAATATCCTGTACTGCGAAATCCGGATTTGTCGCAAGATTTTATCCTTACATGCGACGCAAGCGAATTCGCGATATCAGCTATACTTGGCCAAGGGAAGATCGGTTCAGATTATGCTTGCGCGTACGCGTCGCGTTGCCTCACAGGGGCCGAGTTGCGCTACCCTACGTATGACAAGGAATTACTAGCCATAGTTTTCGGGAAAGAACAATTTTATTATTATTTATGGGACGCAAATTCACCGTTTACACTGACCATCAAGCTCTTGTTCATTTTCATAATACGAAAAAGCCAGATCTTCGCTTCAATAGATTGAAAGCGGAGCTGCGCGGGTATGATTTTGACATTGTCTATAGACGAGGCCTTACTAACGCGAATGCTGATGCGCTGTCTCGAAATCCGGTTGTCAATACGGCAGAAAACCCTGCCAATATGTCTAAACAGCAATTATATCAGTTAGCCGACGCGCAGGAGCAAAATGATAATAATTGCCGGAGGAATTAGATCACCCTCCGGGCCGAATTTTTAAGATACGGACGCGGCGATATAAGAAAACGAAGTACGACCAAGACAAAGAGAAATTTGACAACGAGTCGTCAGCGGACTCGGACGACTCGCTACTTCCTGCCGCGAAGTTCGGAGCAATAGAAACAATTCCGAATATAATAAGAGCGATAGCGACGAGGACGGCGACGTCAGCATGTCACCGTTGCCGGAGCGCGCAGCGAAAACGCGAGCGCGAGAAAAAATTTCTGAAATCGTGAGCATAGGCAAAAGAAACCGAAAGTTAACAATACCTTCACGAGCATCCGCAATACAAGTCGAAAATGTAGACTTCCAAGAAATAGAACGCCCGGGTGTTCAAGAAGATCTGATATCATTCCAAGAAGACCCAGGTGAATTGACACCTGCACCGGCAAGCGCAAAGTCATCAAGCGAAAATGAAAATTTGCCACCGAATGACGCGCCCAAACCGACATCCTATCGCGATGAACAATCATATATTAGACGCTCCTTTCCAGAGATCGCGCGTGAGATTTCCGCAAAGTTGCGCGTAGATTTACGCGAAAATCCTGCGCCCAATAGACGCGGATTGCAGATAGATATTTGGGAAGTAGGCTCGGACGATGAACGTCCTCGTGAGGTAGACAAACAAGATATTGAATGCTACACGTCGGTGAATAATACTACGCGATTACAAGATACAGATCGACCGAAGAGCGATCATAACAATTACACAAGCTCTGCAAGAAACTTCGATGAGCTTGCGGAAGCAACGAAGGAGTACCACGACCCGAAAAATCATCGGGCGAATGTAAGAATACGCCAACTGGCCGGGTATAGCGAATACAATGAATGCGCCGAGTCGCATGCTACACTCGTGCGGTCGGACGATATACCAGCAGAACCGCCGGGAAAATTGCTTATTCTACTCACTTTTGAAAATATTCAAATCTGACTTAACAGCCTGGGAACTACGGCAATGTTTATTACGATCACCTTATATAGACACCTGTGACGACCCACAAGGAGTGACAGAGATTCTTCAATCTCCGTCGGAGTGGGGAGACATAGACTGTCTATATGTCTTTGCGCATTCATTTGAAATAAATGTATGTATTCATTTTGAAGTGGAGCCCCAACAATACATATACCCACGTTTTACTGTAAACAGAAGAAGCCGATATATACATTTACACTTGAGCAAAAAACATTATACTCCATATATCCCAGTAGCAATAGCCACGCTACACAGTGTAAATGAGTCCGATAGCTACAAGCACGCGCAGGAGGTAACTCGATACCCGATACACTAAGCGAACAGAGAAAAGATAACAGTTCGCAGGCGAAGTCAGCCGATCGGCAAGAGTCCGGCATCATAGAGTCGCCGGAGCAAAATCGCTGCTCTGTAACAACGCCAGCGGCGGCCTTGTCGACTCCGACGCGCGGCTTTACGTTACGAGAGGCTCGGCTAAAGCCGCGTACAGTGCGCGACACGCACAACGCGCAGCAAGATCAATTGGCCCAGCATCGCACGCTCGATAATGATGAACAAGTGAACGACATTGCACAGCTGTTAATACCGCCATATGAATACGACAGAGATAATATGTCAATGCACGTCGAGCCTTCCATGATGAATTTTTCAGACAGCGGGTCGCCTCCGCAAGAGATAACAGGAGCGCGAGACTATAATACCTCGGCGCGCGACACTGGCAGCAGCGTACTGCAAAACGCTGACGCTGCACAAGCAGCGGAGGAAGCCGAAGAAGAGCAGCAAGGTCACACCAACGCGGCACTTTGCAAATATTATGTAGGGAAACGTAAGAAGTTGCGTGACCGCCCGCCTTGGTATTATGATAAGCTAAATGGCTTCGGAGGATTGAAAATAAGTAAAGACCATGCATTTAAATATCGAGAGAATTTGATCTTTGTAATGTCTGCAAATATATGGGGCGAATCACGATAGATGCCCCAGCGGTGTGCGCGAGTGCGCAAAACAGCCAAATCACGCAGTTTTTGACTCGCTGTACGGACTTCATATGCTATCTAGAAAAAACCCGAGTAAGTGATTTCGATGTGTTTTTTCCTCAGCTTTCCAGTGGTGAGGTCAAAAATGCAAAAACAGCCTCCATAACCTCAAAAAATGGACTTGAACAAAACACGCTGTATCTTCTATTCCGCCAGGTTTAGAGTTTTTTGGGGTCTAGATCGAAAGATCTCGCGATTTTACATAAGAAATGACTCTAAAAAAAAGGGACTTTTTCGATTTTCTCGAACAGTGAAGGAGGAAAGAGCGCGCGGTCGGCCGTTTTACACCGCCGCGGCCTGTTTTTTAGCTACACTTTACGTTTCTTTATTTATCACGCGTCAGGCTTTCGCCATAAAAATAAAAAATACATGGTTTTTGTGTATTTTTTCCTCATCTTTCCAATGGTGGAATTAGTTTTTGGAAAATTTGCTTTGTATCGCGAATAGAACGAAAATAATAAAACTATTAATCAAAAAAGTTAATTTATCTGCTCAAAAAAGCAAATTTTCCAAAAACTAATTCCACCATTGGAAAGATGAGGAAAAAATACACAAAAACCATGTATTTGTTTATTTTTATGGCGAAAGCCTGACGCGTGATAAATAAAGAAACGTAAAGTGTAGCTAAAAAACAGGCCGCGGCGCACAGTGGGCCGAAACGTCAGAAAAGCGCTCGAAAATCATGTGCAAGCCTACATAAATTAAAACATGGATATGGCGATGTTTTCTTGCAGGTGTGGGTACCCTTTATCGTAATCCATGTCCCTATCCAGTCCGGAGCCCCTCAATTGCATTGTTGCATTCGAAAAGTGCATTTCGAAAGTGCATTTCGATTATCAAAAATACGAAAACTGTTAAGTAATGGTACAAATCAACCCATAACTGTTACCCGGGGGTTTTCGAGGTCGGAGAACCTGAATATCGTGTTGGCGAGAGCCTAGGACGCACCTGGTGATATCTCCGGGTACTGTGAATATCTTCTTCAGGACCAACTTGCCGGATCCCCATGCGAAAGGCCAGAAGCAGTTTCTCGGGGGTTTTCGAGGTCGGAGAACACGAATATCGTGTTGGCGAGAGCCTAGGACGCACCTGGTGATATCTCCGGGTACTGTGATATCTTCTTCAGGACCAACTTGCCGGATCCCCATGCGAAAGGCCAGAAGCAGTTTCTCGGGGGTTTTCGAGGTCGGAGAACACGAATATCGTGTTGGCGAGAGCCTAGGACGCACCTGGTGATATCTCCGGGTACTGTGAATATCTTCTTCAGGACCAACTTGCCGGATCCCCATGCGAAAGGCCAGAAGCAGTTTCTCGGGGGGTTTTCGAGGTCGGAGAACACGAATATCGGGTTGGCGAGAGCCTAGGACGCACCTGGTGATATCTCCGGGTACTTTGAACATCTTCTTCAGGACCAACTTGCCGGATCCCCATGCGAAAGGCCAGAAGCAGTTTCTCGGGGGGTTTTCGAGGTCGGAGAACACGAATATCGGGTTGGCGAGAGCCTAGGACGCACCTGGTGATATCTCCAGGTACTGTGAACATCTTCTTCAGGACCAACTTGCCGGATCCCCATGCGAAAGGCCAGAAGCAGTTTCTCGGGGGGTTTTCGAGGTCGGAGAACACGAATATCGGGTTGGCGAGAGCCTAGGACGCACCTGGTTATATCTCCAGGTACTGTGAACATCTTCTTCAGGACCAACTTGCCGGATCCCCATGCGAAAGGCCAGAAGCAGTTTCTCGGGGGGTTTTCGAGATTGCGGAGCATATTTAAAATTAATGAAGAATTTTTTTTAAAACCGTGACAGTATATAGGAGTATCATATCAGAACAGGTGCATTTATAAAATGAAAGACTAAAATTTTTTGGGAAAAGCCTTATGTCAGCATAAAAACCCAAGTGAACAAAATTTTTATTCTATAATATCTATCTGATCTTTTATAATTATGATTAATTGTCCTCTTCACTTTCACTCTCCTCTGAAGAATTATCATACTGATACTGAAAATTTTCAGTGCTGCTGTTCGCTAACAGCAAATTTTGCATTTCCTTTGTATACTGATACATCTTCTTTTTCTCTTTCAAATTTCTACACATTGATACAAGAGGATCTGAACAAAGCAATAGTCGATGAAACACATCAGTATTTGTATGAATCCTGAAAATAAAAAATATCCCTAATGCAATTGTTACATTAATGTTTGAATAATATTAATTGTATGATTCTATAGTAATTAAGCGTAGCATTTATTGCTTGAATTAGAGTATAATTAATTTATTGATGAAAACGTGCTACAGTACTAGATCATTGACTAATGAATGTAAAATTTTTATACACCTACAATTAATGCAGAATATTTTATTACCTGGAATCTTTTCGGCTATATTTATCCCGAAAACGCTTGACGTTTTTATGATTTGCTTCCTGTGCCTCTTCGGATAAAATGCCTATCGGTACTGGAAGATTCTCGATTATTTGATATCCATGAATTAGAACTATATGCACTGATGGAGACATTTTATACCACGAATATTCTTTAACATATAATCTCGCAGTGTCCAAACAATATTCTCTAAAAGCATCGACATTTGTCCTCGTGGATGAAGAAATCACAGTCAGAATAACTTTGAATCGGTCCAGTAATTTTTTGTTGAATCCTATTACATTGCGTTGTTTCATTAAATCAGTAATTAAGGGTTTATTTTGAATTGAAAATAAAAAAATGTGATTTAAAATAGAGGACTGCAAAAATAGACATTAAGAAATGTAATATTACCTGTAACTTTAGCCACAGTATCAATATCATTGAAAAACCTTCTGGCTGTGTTTCCATCATTAGTATTTCCTGAACCTGGGGTTGGTTTATCCACGATAACTCCCAATAACTTTTTCAATTTATTTTGAATGTCTGTTTTTCTTGCGTTCGCAGCAATTTTGTGTTCATCTTTTCTTACCTTAAAAAATTAACAACATTTTTAGAATAACATTTGCGTCAAGTTATTAAATTATTTCAATTATTAAAATACAAACAATTCGATCATTAAACATATTGATAATGTTACAAATATCTGAGGCTGATAAATGATGAAAAATAATTTAAAAAAATGTTTTATCTTAATATTTCAAATGTTAATCTTTCTTATATTTTAATATTAATTATATCTTAATTATATCTTTAATATTAATTATATCTTAATCATATCTTTAATATTAATTATATCTTAATTATATATTTAATATTAATTATATCTTAGTATTTCAAAAAAAAGTTCAGAAAATAATATTTTACAAAAACTGATTGAGCGACTTACTGTCAAGTAATAACGTAAACCATTAAATGTTGGAAAAATAATTAAAATTGACTGAAATAGTTGTAACACAATTCATGATAATTTTAAAGAAAATAAACATGTAGAAATTTATTTAACGTACTTGATACGTATGGATAACCGATCGGTATGACACATGCAAGACTAATTCCATGAATTTTATGTGTGCATGCAAAACTGGTAAACCAAATTTTAAAGTTTTTTTTTTAACTTTTTTCTTTAATAAATTGGCTATTTCGTTCATCTCCGATGGTTTAGCTTTGCATATGAAGCAGTTTTGGCTTGCACATTTATTCAAAGCATTAAGGACCTATAAATTAAGAAGCATATTATAATAAGTCTCAGTATAGCAGCCCTGTGTGTGGTATAGTTATTCACACAACTTGACTGCTTCGTTAATGAGAGCCGCTTAAATGCCTTGTAGCCACCTAGTGACAAGAGCGCAAACAATTATTGATAGTGAATCGAAGAATCATAAACAAATCAATTAATAAATAATACTACTACTCATGAATACAACAGTGAGTTAACTCAGAACACCATAAACAGAGACCTGCATTTTGCAACAATCCATGAAGAAAAAGGAAGACTTACTTTTCCGTCTAGCATTGTCGACATCATTCTACATGTCACAGTACAACCAGGTATATTTGTTTCTTTATAATTACGCCATTGCAGCTCCATTGTTTATGGTCTTATGGCAAAGTTCCGTTGTTTCTTTTTTAAATAAAAGTTGTACAATGCGACAAAATCGTGTTGAATTGGTTTTTTATTAGTCCAAATGGTTTTAGAAGAATCTAATTCGGTCAGCATGAGAGGTACCATCGAAACACAAAATACATATTCACTGGTGTTCATGTTGTCATTCAAGTTATCTTTTTGTTTGTATGCTTTTGTGTTTGTTCCATCAAAACCATACTTGCAAATTAATTGAAGTCTTACGTTAGCTGTTGCCGGATATGAAATATTCAAATACTTCATTAAGCGGACAACAGTGTGGGATATAAGATTTTTTAAGGGAACTTCACATGTAGACTCGGTGATAATGATACCATCTGGATAAGTTTCTTTTTTGGCATTACTTATCTACAATTAAAAAATTTACCGTTAATTATAACACATATTACATTGAAAAGCAAGAATAAATTTCAAAAAAGTTAATTGAAGTTCGAATAACGAAGATTGGTTAAATTTTACTATCATACTACTTTAGAAAGCATTGATAATCATTGTTAATTTTGAGGGATAATTTCTTAAAGTAATTGAATGGTTTAAAACTCAGTAGGAATTTGTCAAGATATGTTTCAATTATAAGTTAACGATTTGACATCTAAATTTTCGAGTCAACTTAGCGTTTTAAGTCAAACTTTTACACTTATACATTTTTAGGCCTGGCAATATTCAAGTTCAGATACAGTGAGAATTTTACATAAGAATAGGTAAATAAAAATAATCGGAAAATTGTTTCGAGCATCGAAAGGCTTGGACTACAATTACTCGATTGAAAACAAATTTTAACTCGTGTCATTTTTAACGATATTCGCATACGATCACATCATAATTAATATTAAATTATAAAAATATTTTTGAATTTCAAAAGTTGACAATACCTGGCAGTATGTGGGATACACGTCATTATTGGTTTTGAGGGCACTCTGTCTTATCAAATTGTAAGAAGCTTTCGTAAGGTTGGCATCGACGAGTAGAGCAAGAGCTTCTTCTACGAACAATCTTCGAGGTTCAGGTTTCAAACAATTTTTCATAATTTTTTCAGCGCAATCTTTATCCAAGACCATTTTGATCAAATTTGCCCCGGCTGGATTTTCAGGCTTAATTATTTTTTCGAGCGCATCTGCGCACTTTTCCACCGAGACATTGTTAATTAATGGAGCTCTTTTCTTTCGTTTCGTACTCTTCGCAGAATGTTCATATAGAAGTTCTGGCCGTCCCCTTTTAACTATAATTTCAAAGTAATAAATTAAAGAGGTATACAAATTTGCGTCAAAAAAATTACTATTGTGACTCAAATAAACTGAATTTATTAAAAGCTATAGATGAATAAAAATTAAAAGCATTCAAAAAATCATTCGTTAGTGTTTATATTCGATTGTATGCTCATTATTAGGTAATTTGTAAAAAAACGTCAAACTACATTTGTTAATAAATACAAATCAGCACTCGTCACACATAATATACTTGAGACGTTATTGATTTTTAAATCATCATTTATAAATTGAAAATTTTATCCCATATCGCGCATATATTATCTGTTCGAAATTTTTTGTATATATACCAATCGGACAGTTTTTCTGCCACTTGCGGGATTGACCTTATTCCATCTGTTGATGAAATCGAGAAGCTTTGATTATGGTAAAAATTGTTACTATACAAAATAATTTTTCAAATATTCATCCACAAATTTTCCCATAATCTAAAGTAAAATTTGCTACATACCAATTTTCACTACGTTAATATAGCAATTTTTAGAATATCTCATAAATATTTTTGAATTACAAAGTTACAAAAATAACCAGATATTATAGTAATATTTAGCATGTGCATAGTAAAAAATGCCCATAATCCGACTCTGAGGCACTTGCACTAGCAAATATAGTAATTTTTGCTTGCGAATGTGTTGATATTTAATATAGTATTTCTCTCCGTGTACAAAAATGAAAGTGCCAAAAATTATTAAAAATATACCCTTTAATTATTATCAGAGCAACTACTACGTACCTTCTAACTCCGGTCCTTCAGGTGTTTTGTCATCATAATAGAAAGAAAAGTCTTTTTCCAACCAATCTTTGAACTGGTCTTCGAAACTATCGAAATTTCTTTTATTTTTATTCAACGATTTCCAGTGTCTTTGGAAGAGAGAAAAAAAACTGGAATGCAACTTGCTATGTAACGATCGAATCACTTTTACACTACTATTCGATAAGCCGTACAATTCTAATAGCTCATGAAGTAAAGCTTGTGATTGACTCTTATTAGAGTCATCTTTATTTTTTTATAATATTAAAAAGTACGCTACGCTTAATTGTGAAACTTATCATTTTCTTAATATTGTAATTTTCGCACAAGACACAAACCTATCTGTGTTTCAAACACGACTGATACGAAAACTTGTGTGAAAACTTGCTTTGTGAGTTTTTGACTTATTTTGTTCATGTTGATATACTAAAGATACTTAGAAAAAGTCGTAGGTACAGTAAAAAAAAAACAAACGTATGCATGTACTATACATCGCGTATACAGTATTTACTACGCGAATTAAGCGCAGAGGTATACCTATCCCAAAATGTAAACAAACTCCATTGTCGTCACATATGTATCTCGCATTTTTTGTACTCGTTGTTGAAACTATAGACAGCAAAGGCTATTTACTTGAGGAGTTATGTGCGTGCAATTAACGATGATATAAACATCTCTTTCTATCAATACTGTTGAATAAATGTATGAAAAGTTTCCACATTCACATTATTTAGTAAAAAACGAATACTTTCAAAAACGTAATATTCGATTTAGATGTTAGTTTTAGTCTATCTGCTTTTTATAAAGTGTGTCAAAAATACAAACTACAATCATTATTACGCAAATCTGCTCGTGTTGATGGGTGTGGATATTAAATCATAAAATTGAATATAGTATAAAAAATGGTCTTTATTTAATAGTCAATCATCAATAATAATGAATAGAAATAGTATACAAAAAATGGTCGCAGAAAATAAGCGAGTAGGATTAACCAAGTAACATTTCGAAAAATACAGTTAATGTGAGCTTCGATAATAACTGTAAGATTTGAACAATAACAAAACAAAACTCAATTGTAATTAAAACATTTTCCGAAAAAAAGGTTACAAAATTTAAAAATAAAAATGTAGTCGAGGAAATGAGGGAGCGAATTATCGATTTTCAAATAAAGCATTTAATGCACCTTTATTCAAGTCCTGAAGAAGATGTTCACAGTACCCGGAGATATCACCAGGTGCGTTTTAGGCTCTCGCCAACCCGATATTCGTGTTCTCCGACCTCGAAAACCCCCCGAGAAACTGCTTCTGGCCTTTCGCATGGGGATCCGGCAAGTTGGTCCTGAAGAAGATGTTCACAGTACCCGGAGATATCACCAGGTGCGTTTTAGGCTCTCGCCAACCCGATATTCGTGTTCTCCGACCTCGAAAACCCCCCGAGAAACTGCTTCTGGCCTTTCGCATGGGGATCCGGCAAGTTGGTCCTGAAGAAGATATTCACAGTACCCGGAGATATCACCAGGTGCGTCCTAGGCTCTCGCCAACCCGATATTCGTGTTCTCCGACCTCGAAAACCCCCCGAGAAACTGCTTCTGGCCTTTCGCATGGGGATCCGGCAAGTTGGTCCTGAAGAAGATATTCACAGTACCCGGAGATATCACCAGGTGCGTCCTAGGCTCTCGCCAACACGATATTCAGGTTCTCCGACCTCGAAAACCCCCGGGTAACAGTTATGGGTTGATTTGTACCATTACTTAACAGTTTTCGTATTTTTGATAATCGAAATGCACTTTCGAAATGCACTTTTCGAATGCAACAATGCAATTGAGGGGCTCCGGACTGGATAGGGACATGGATTACGATAAAGGGTACCCACACCTGCAAGAAAACATCGCCATATCCATGTTTTAATTTATGTAGGCTTGCACATGATTTTCGAGCGCTTTTCTGACGTTTCGGCCCACTGTGCGGCGGTGTAAAACGGCCGACCGCGCGCTCTTTCCTCCTTCACTGCTCGAGAAAATCGAAAAAGTCCCTTTTTTTTAGAGTCATTTCTTATGTAAAATCGCGAGATCTTTCGATCTAGACCCTCAAAAAAACTCTAAACGGCGGAATAAGAAGATACAGCGTGTTTTATGTTCAAGTCCATTTTTTGAGGTTATGGAGGCTGATTTTTGCATTTTGACCTCACCACTGGAAAGCTGAGGAAAAAACACATCGAAATCACTTACGGGTTTTTTCTAGATAGCATATGAAGTCCGTACAGCGAGTCAAAAACTGCGTGATTTGGCTGTTTTGCGCACTCGCGCACACCGCTGGGGCATCTATCGTGATTCGCCCCATATGCGAGAAATCGGAAATCTTTGATGCATTAATTGAACGCGACTATGTGTCGCTTGATCATTTCAAGGATTCAAATTACATAACGGGTGATATTATGACAATTGAAACATCATTCAATACAAATTTTGTTTTTTGTAAAGGAAAACGTAAATGATAAGTGCATGAGGAAGGACTTACATAAAATCATTAAGTCCTTGAAAAAATTGTTAATTACGCGTAATATTGATTGCGTCGGGATCATTAGAGATCTAGCGATATTGAGTATGGGAGATTGGCAATATTTCATTGATAAATTTAATGAAACGTTTGCCGGTACGCAAATGAAGGCAATGTTATACACAAATTCGATCATTGTGCCACATGTATGATCGAATGCGAGCGATTCGAGACTATCACGAGTCGTGCGCAGCAGGACACCGCGGCATAAATGCAACTTATAATCGACTCGCCCAAGATTTTTATTGGAAAAATATGAGGCCCGATGTCGACGCCTATGTAGCGATGTATGACATGCCAGACGAAAAAACTTATAAGACAAAAGACGAAACTCCCCCTTTTTTCTCGGATACTCCATCAAAACCTTTTGACAAGATCTCGCTAGATTTCTATGGACCGCTAAAGCAGACAGCTAAAAGGAACGTCTACGTCCTTACCATGCAATGTTGGCTAAGCAAGTTCGTAATTTTAAACTCCATGCAAAAAGGCGAATGCGCACGAAGTCGCGCGAGCATTAGTTGACAAAGTCACATGCTACTTTGGCGCGCCCCTAGCAATAATATCTGATAACGGCACGCATTTCCAGAATAATCTGTTGGCCGAATTATGCAAGTTGTTTGACATTGAAAAAATAAAGAGCTGTGTGTATAGGCCGCAAACATGTGGCGCCATTGAACGAATGCATTCGACTCTAACGGAATATTTGAAGAAATTCGTTAATGATAAGACACAATGGGACGATTGCCTCCCGCTCGCGCAATTTGCATATAACAATACGATTCACGAAGCAACTGGTTTTTCGCCCATCGAAATCATTACAGGCTTCCGCGCTCGTATGCCAACAGGTTTCGCGAGCACAGATAACGCTTACTCGTATGACAGCTACTTAGATGACGTAGCAAAAGAGCTGTGTCGCGTACAAACTCTCGCGGCTATGAATTTAAATCAAGCTAAATATCGCTCTAAGTACTATTATGACCAACATATTAATATTCAACACTTTCGCGAGGGCGAAATGGTCATGTTATTAAAAGAGCCGCGAATAAATAAATTTAGCGAGGAATATACCGGCCCATACGAGATCAAGCACGTTGATCATGAAGAAAAATCTGTAATTTTGCTCCGCGATGGCACTGAGCGAAAAGTACACATTGACAAGATTAAGCGCGCTTACGCGCAGAAGCCAGCGGAGTCAGTGGCTGATAACACTGATAAAGTCGAAAATGAAGGAATGGAACTGCGCAGTTCGCAGACCAAACCATGAGTGGCATCGAAAGTATATACTCTTCATGTACATATAAGTTTTTTTTTATATTTTTTTTTAACGACTTCGGTTGTATACAACCTATAGTCGAAATAAGGCAAGAATTGGCTCACAACTTGATTAATGACAGGGCCATTAGGGCCCTGTATAGATTAATATATATTTTTTGTTATAGGCAAGATATCAATAGCCGGTGACAACTGATGGAGAAAGAAGACGATGACAATCGAATGACGGGAGGCATCAGGAAATATGATATGGAAATGCAACCGAGCAGAAGCGTTGCAATTTTTGATTTATGGGGGGCGAAGTAGTATAGCTTCCGCGTGCACGGGAGGGGCATCCGTGCATCGGAATGGTCACTTACGCGCTAGCGGTTAGCTAAATAAAATTTTGCTGAATTAAGTTTTGGATAGAATTAGTTGAAATTAATATAGCCGGCGCGACAGTGTATCAACACACGTCGACCGAGACGGATCAATATTGTAGAGTTTTTGCTAATTATTAGATTTAAAGTTGATTTAAAGTTGAGTAAATTTTTTGGATAGATTAATATAATAGAATTTGTTGCTATAAGTATTTATAAAGTTGATTTAAATTTTGAAAAAAAATTTTTTTGATAAATTTGAATTTTGTGAGTAATGATTGTATATTAAAAGTTATAATTAGTAAGTTATAATTATAATATTGTTGCGCTTGTGCGTGGTTGCAGCCATTACATATATCAACCAATCACCATGAACAAACTACTACAAACAGTTGTGAGCTTGATCGTCATCATAGGCGCGCAGGAGACGAGCGCATTGTCGGGGTACATGTGCGGGCGAAATACACCAAACTTCACGTCCGTCATGACTTCAACCATCGGCAATTGCGAGAGGTACATACAAAAGTGCCTGAAATGCAGAAGGTCTACGTCCAACTCCTGCAACATCTCGCCTATAGATCAACGACCTTCTATAGCTGTCGCGTTATAGTGAGCCGCGTCATCAGATACTGCGGCGCCTTCTCGCATAACAAGATCGTACAAGGCGGCGATAGCAGGTATGTTCATATGCTTACAAAGGAAACCTGTAGCGACGCAATCAAATATAATGAATTAAGATTCGAGTCTATTACAATTCGCGATCTCATTGTAAATGCAACAAATAGGCGTACGCTGACAATCGCGGGCGAGCTGGCCACTGACGGGACCTGTACGGGAGTAAAATATATTACAAAAACAGCGCAATATGATGCGGTAGTAGTAACAGCTGATCTCGAGATTTTGCTAACAACGGGAGTAGCTTCTTTTGACGATCGTCTTAATCGCATAGTAATGACAGACAATCTCGAATGCCCATACCGCGCAGGCACCTGCGTCGATATAAGTGAGACGTCCTTTTTCTGGAATTCAAATGAATTCCAAGGCGCATGCCAATTCGATCAATACGCCGTTCTATATGAAGGCGATAGCATGCGCGTACGTGAAAAAGATGGCTCCGGGCCGATCATTTATTTTACGAATACATCTTCAGCCATCCAATTCGGCCTCGAGAAAAAAGGCGAAATGTCCCTCTGTGGCTACACTCTCATGACAACAGAACACCCGCGACTCTTCCTTTTAGAAACAAATCCGAATTCTGGCCTCATAGCAAAACACTCGCTAAATGCCGAAAACATCCTTCTGTCGGCATATTTCAATACGAAATTTGCGTACTTCGCACATCACGTTAAGACACAGTTTGATTCGCTCTATCGTGACTCCGTGTTTCAGAGATGTATGTTAGCGCGTCAGATAATAGCTAATGCCCTTTCAAACATACATGAGCATCCCGACATATTTGCTTTAGCCGTGATGAAGAGAAGGGGTTTTTCAGCGATCCTGGCAGGAGAGACAGCCCATCTTATTGAATGCGCCGAAATACCTTGTCAAATTCGCGCAACTGCCGTATGTTTTAACGAACTGCCTGTAGTGTGCAAGGGCGCTGACGGTTTTCTTAAACCAAATACCAGAATTTTCACGCGCACTGGCACGCCCCGCGAATGCAGCGCAATATTTCCTGCAATATTCGAGGTGGACGAGGTCTATGTCGCCATGAACCCCAACGTATCGTTGGTGCATAAGCCACACACTATCCAACCTCTCGAGACACCTACGTGGAATTACGAGGAAATTCGCTCGTTCATGTCGTCAGGAATTTATTCAATAGAGGAACTAGATAAGCTCGAAGATCATCTAGCTTTTCCTCTCAAAAGGCAGGCCTTATTAGAGTCAGTCGTGAGGCGTCTGGCCGACAGACCTCGAACAGCAGAATCGGGGGACTTTCAAAAATTACTGGACGAAGATACATTCAATAAATTATCTCGGTCATATTTTAGATCGATTTACGCGGGATTCCTCGAATTCGGAGCTGTATGCGCGGGAATTGCGGGATGTCTCGTAGTAGTTCAATTAATAAAACTTGTAATTGATACCGTCATTCATGGATACATTATATTCAATATACGGCTGGAGCTTTAGATTGCTCGGAGCTTTTTTCAGCTCCCTGACGACTATGTTTATTCATCTTCGCCCAGACCCAACAGACGGGCCTAATAACACCGATAATATCGCGGAAAATCAAGCAGGCTCGGAAGTAAATACAACGCCCAGATTACCAGTTGTACCGCCGAGAAATACGATAAGCGCGGCGTATGCGCCAACCGAACAAGTCCTGACGCATAAGAATGCAGGCATCGGACGTCGAGAATCGCGTTTTTAATAGTCCGCACGTGCGAAATGCCAGCACGAATAATTGAGGTTTCCTTTGCAGCCTATGTGCATACAATACTAGAATAAAATCTATACTTATTATATAACTACTAATTATATTATTGTTAATAGCAATATCATATGAATATAATAATATCTTATGTTATAGGAATAGACATTAAGGAAGAGAAAAAAGAAACTTTGTCTTTAGCGTTCTGAATGCTAATAAATGATTAGATACTATAAGAAGGAGAAGGAGAGAAGAAAAGAAAAAGTATATATTGCAAAACTAAACTGTTATTACGCTTGCTATATAAGTTGCGCGGGTAATATAATACGCGCTTCTTCTTGTGAGAAAGATATGTCACCGGTCGCGGCCGGGCGTAAAACAATACGCTGTGCAATCATTTGATGAAGCTTGGCGTTGCTTATAAAGGTTTATTTAAGTAAATGGCTAATAATTTAACCAGTATTTTCTTTTTGCGTTTTAAAAATAATTATTTATTGAAAAGGTTATTTTTGTTGTTTTGTAATTTATTTTGATGATATTGAAATTCTGAATATAATTTTGAATGGAAATTTGGAAATAATTTTGAATAATTTATAAATTGAAATATTGAAATTTTGAACTTTGAATGGAAGTTAGATAACTTTCATATATTTTGATAATTTTGAAATAATAATTAAAAAAAAAAAAAAAAAAAATTTTTGAAATATCAAAATTTTGAATATAATTTTGAATCATTTACAAATTGAAATATTGAAATTTTGAACTTTGAATGGAAGTTAGACAACTTTCATATATTTTGATAATTTTGGAATAATAGTTAAAAAATTAAAATGTTAAAATTTTGATTATAATTTTGAATGAAAATTTGAAATGAATTAAAATCATTAAAATTTGAATTTTGAAGATAATTTTGGAAGTTATAAGGAATAGAGACAGTATAGGGTTGTAAATAATAATAATAATTTATGTAGTAATAATAGAATTTTTTTTATTTATTATTGTAATTTGTTATGATGGTTACATGAATTGTGGGAATTTCACATGGGGCAGGCGCCATACACATACTGCCCCGGGGTATCCACCGGGCGCAGGCATGTTGGTCGTCGCGTAACGACTTCGGTTTTGTCATGTGGGACGGCAAGGCCCCCACCTATTATGACAAGTAGTATTAACGGGAGTAATGAGCACAGCTCATTAGTAGTAGTCCAACGCTGAAGCGCATCGCATCTACGGACTTCGGCCCCTCCCCTCTCGGCAACTCAAGTCTAATTCATTGTCTCAATCTTATTTATTATCCTTACCCCACGTAACACTACATAGTGTTGAATTGTTTCACAACGCTCGAACTTTTGAAAAGTTCACAACTTGGTGTCCTTTTCAATGAGAAGCAATGATACTAATTGCACGTAGAAGCTTAGCGCAGGGTTCTCGCTGGTCCATGTGGTATTATCGAGATAGATGGCAACTCGCCAGGTAGCCTTTTTCAATACTGTAGATCCATGATCTTCATAATATAACCCTGGGTTACTTTAAATAGGTTGGATGTTGATTTCGGCGATTACTCCCATCACAACCATAAGACTCATCGTCGTCCATAACAGTGTCATTACGTATTTTTCTGAAAGGGCGTTAGACCATTATTCGGGTACTGCCTTGAGTTTACTCGTATGTTTTCGTATTTGTTTGCCCGTTGGAAGTTCTAGAATCACGTTATTGTTACCTAAAATTTCTTTAATTCACAGCTGGGCTTTATAAAACTCATCGAATTTACCGGTACGAGGTTCTTTAAGAATCCAAGCGTAACCTCCTACTTGCCCGTTAAATGGTTTAAGGTGGCGGTCGTACCGAGCTTTGGATTTATGCTTTTGTTCAATCTGTTTTTCCACTGCTATGTACTTCATTTTTTCGAATCGTGTAATAAGATCTTGGAGATATAGGTTATAGGTGGAGAGCTTATTTTCATCAGGGATCCGTAAGGAAAACCGGGCTACTTTTCCATATACCAATTCGAAAGGCATGAAGTTGGTTGCCGGACCCTGGTGTTATAAGTGAAGGTGATAAAAGGGGCCAATCGATCCCAATCGTCATAACTAGAGCCCGTATTATATGCAAATGCATACGTTTCATATGAAATTGCATATTTTGCCATTATTTTCTAAATGTATATGCAATATTATTTTTTGCATATTTATGCATATTTTGCGTCGAATTTCCAAGGTTTTTAAGTTTTTACAAATTTATTTGCATGAGCTATTGTGTTCAGATTTTTTAAACGTCTTTAAACAGCAAAGATTTAACGTCTAAACTATCATTAATAATAGAAATAGGAAATATGTTATAATTATTATTACTAGTTTATTTGGCAAGGCTATGCCGGATGCCACAGACAAAACATACATATTACAATACAGTAAATAAACATACATATGTATTGATGGGCCTCAATTAATATACCTAAATATTCAACGTGAAAATAAATAAAGTGATTAACGACCAAAGACTTTCAAAATCTACGCAGTACTACGCTATAAGGTATTAAATATGCCACCAGATAGAACGCATGCGCTTGCTTGAATCAAACCATATCCTAATGTTTTTACATATGATGGAAAAACATTGTATTGTAATGTCTGTGAAAAAGTGGTCGAGTGTAGGTACGCACAGGTACGCTTTTCATTACGAATTTTCAAACTCAAAATTATTCAGTACAGAACTGCAATGTTGTTATAGCATGTTGATACATTAACCCATCAAACTAGATTGTGCAGTAAAGAACCACGACAAACGCAACTATATCAAGTGGTAGTGACACCGCAGCAAAATAAATTATCCAAAAATCTGTGCAAGACACTTCTCGCTTGCAATATTCCTTTTTACAAATTAAGTAATCCGCATCTAAATCGTATTCTCTAAAAGTATACATCAAAATTAACTAGATTAATCGACATTGTGCGAGATTATTTACGAGACATTAAAGAAAAATTAGATAATATTTTGGCAAATAATCCAGGATATTCCAAATGATGTCAAATATATGATTTTCGTAACACTCAAAAGAATATTGAATTGCCCGAAACTGTATCTCCAAGCATAATTCCAAACTTCAATTATTGCTCTACCACTTTGGTTGACGTTGAACGATCATTTTCAGCCTATAAAGTTATATACTACAATCTTAATGAAAATTCTGTTGAAATAAATAACTGGTAAATAAAACCACATAAATGCATATTTCTATCATTTTTGCATACTTAAAATATTTTTAACTGATTTTGAATATTTTCAACATATTTTTTTGCATATTTTTTGCATATTTTTAAGATTTTTTTGTACATATTTGCATGCATATTTTGGCTTTTTTTTGCACATAATCCGGGTTCTAGTCATAACTCTCGGAATAGGTTCGGATAAAGTCGACCAGTGGAGCGTGGCTACGTTCTAGGGCACCATTGCTTTGCGAACTGTAGCTAGAGGTCGTTAAATATTTGACCTTGAATATTCGTATAACTGATTCGACTAAGTCCGATAAGAAGTTAGTGCCGCGGTATGAGAGGATAGCTCTCGGGACTTCAAATTGACAGATCAAATGCCGAGCCAATGCGTCAGCGATTTGTGGGGACTTTTAGGTTAGGTATGGGAATGGCTATTAAGAATTTAGTCAGGTTACATTGCATGGTTAGGAGATGACAATCTCCTTTTGGAGTCAGCCGCAGTTTTCCTATGGTATTGATCGGTACTTTGTCGAATGCCTCCGAGGGGGTGTCTGCTATAATTAATGGATCTCTAGTTTTGCTACGGGTGAGTTTCTTTTCTTGGCAGTCGGGACGTTTTCGTATACAATTTTGAATATCGTGGCGCATACCGTTCCAATAGTACCTCTCTCGAATCTTAGCATATGTCTGATTCATCCCCTTGTGGCCTCCTATGCGACTGGAGTGGAGGTTAATAATGATGGGTTTCCTCTCCTCCTTGGAGGGTATTTCCGTTTGCCCATATCAGATAGTGACCTTAATTGGAGTGTGCCGGAATGTGTCTCGCACTATCTCGGTCAAAAGTCCCAGAGAAAGCGTGTCGGTAAGCTCACCTCTTCTCGCTACACGCGTGCTGTATAGTTTGTTTCGGGTCATAAAATTTCGTAGGGATTTAAATTCTGCCCGCACATTTACGGCAGTTGTTGCGGCAGCAGAATGGTGTTGCTTTACGACCAACGAAATAATATTGTTATTCTTGAAGGGGCTGACGACGGCTTGGCCAAGGGCTGGCCGTCGGGCTTTAATAGCCCGGATGTCGATAGCGTCCATATCTGACAGTTGTCGAAGTTTGCGCGTGGATGGCTCACAATCCTGGCTAACAAAGGTGACGTAGTTATCGGATCGGTAAGTAAAGGCTTCTCGGATTGCCACTATATTTCCAGCTATTCTACTTTGAGGGCTGTTGGAACCGTATTCCGAGTAATCGGATCGAGTGGCTCGGCTTGCTGGATTGTGTTCGATATTTATTTAATGGCCCTTCTTCCAGGGGTATCGGGAAGAATATGATGGAGTCGGGGACTGATGGATGCAAAAAATTGAGGACAACAGGCGTCGTCTCCGCCTCTTCAGGGATATCTATTAACTTTTGAGGTGTGAGTGAAGTTCTTGTTGCCCTAGTTGTCATCGGAGTACTTTTGCCCATGGAGGTATCCTTTCGCGCCCCGTTCGTTAGTTACTGGTCGATTACTTCCTGATACAATAAGGGTTTCTCCCTCCCTTAGGGAACTCTCCTCGGTGTCAACGGACGCAGTGGATGCGTTTTGCTCCTGGCTTACATTGGCCTGCATATCTCATATGAGTTTCTCGACTCGATCTTGGAGTACCTTGTCAGTGTTCCTCACTTCGTCATAGGGGTCGAGACTTGTTATAAAAAATGGGGGTCACCATGCGAATAATCGATTTTTGGTTCACCGTAGCGTATAGGTCAAGGTTCAAGGTCAAATTCAAGGTCAACATTGAAAAGAGCGGAAAATTTTACGTGAAAATAGGTATTCTATTATTTTGTTTCAAGGTCATTTTCGAGGCTGTACAATTAGAAAAAAACTCTTACTTGAGCTTGATTTTAGGTTAAATTGGGGTTTTATTTGCGTCTGTAACGCCCTCAAAATGACCTCGAAAAAAAAACAAAACATACATTTTGACGTGAAATTTTCCGCTCTTTTCAAATCTGCAATAAAAAATGGGGGTTACATTTGAAAAATCGGTTTTTGAGTTACTGCAGCTTTGAGGTTATGTTCAAGGTCAAATCTGAGGTCACCATTGGATTTCCCGTGAAAAAATACGTCGGATATAGGATTATCGATTTTTTGTCCCCCGCTTATTTTGGCCGCTTTCCATAGGTTTCCATACTTTTGGGACACCCTGTATATAGTTATGTATGTATATAGTTGTGACGAGGGTGAACGAGTGCATAGGTACACGGTTTGAGACTTGGAATTATTAGAGTATTGCAGGGGTGCAATAGTTAGAAGGCAGAGGTGCGTTCTTACTGCTCTCTGGTCGAGGGTCTAGAGAGAACTGACTTCGTTATACAACGAAGTTTAGAAGTTTAAGTTCCCTCACTTCGATTCCATGGGTCCTATTGCTGCATGTGTTCCTTCGTTCTGGTCTTTTTTCTATCTGGCCCAAGCTCTTTCTGGCCTTTGTTCTATCAGTTTTCCAAGTAGCCTCGTCGCAGAGGCAGCCAAAACTTGAGAGCTTCCATCTCACGGTCGCGCCCGTATGCTTATCACTCATAATATGCGACACGCTTTGTCTAGTCTCCCATATAGCTTACTTATTATATTTTTTATCATTTTATTTTTATTCGTATCCGGTCGGGTTTTCCTAGATCGTGGGTAATAAACTTATAAATACATGCATAGCGCATGTAAACTCTCATAAAGAAAGTCCTTGCAAGAGAACCAGGGACCCTATGATAGTCACGAGTTATTATACATACATAATAATCGGATAGGTGGATGTAAATATAAGCTAGAGGGAGAAGTAACTTGAATCACGATAGAAAGAATTAGATATCGTTTGATCAATTAGCAGAGAGCTAGCATCGGACTATTGATACGAGCTTGCATCGAGTCATTTGACAAGTCGCGTAGCAGACGTATAGATATCGTAAGTTTGGGGTAGTCCCGGGGACTACCTACGTCAAGCCGCGGGTGCTCTGTTATAGCAGGTGTTGTACCGTAAGCCCTCACAACGAGGGGTGCGTGTTTGTTCAGTGCGTGCTCGTGTGTTTTTTTTTCTACTCCACCCCATTCGGACACTCACCGGTAACCCCCGCTAGGCATTGCTTCGGTGAGGCCGGGGTTAGTTGAGCATTTCTGCTACTTCACTGTTAGTCGTTTCCATACATCCCCCATCCGTCGTATAGTGATTTGCGATGATTAGGGATTCAGGGACTAATCTTTTTCTACTTGGTGAACCTCCGATCCTGCGCGATGCCATCTCTCGATTCTCGTATCCCCCTTTTCTGAGCCGTCTTTTGCGTGGTCACACATTGCTGGCGTCTCCTCCAGAGTTAAGTATTAGAACTCGCTGCCCAATGCAATCTTGTGAACGTGGTTCTCGCTTCTGTCGCCGCCCGGCAAGGAGCCAGATTGCCGGGGCAGCTTCATCTTGTGAGTGTGGTTCTCGCTTCCGGCGCTACCATGTGAGACCCGGTGAGTTTTTATGATACTTCTTTCTGTTGTCATCTTGTGAGTGTATTTCTCGCTTCAGGCGCCATCATGCATTACTCCAAAAAGCCTTGCGTCCATCCGTCCAAGAACGGGGCCCCCGCATTTGGCGCCATCTTGTGAGTGTGGTTCTCGCTCCTGACTTTATCATGGGAGTGCTGTGCTCCCTGTCTATCGCCAACCTTGTGAGTCCTCGCCTAGGACTCCTACTTATGGTCATCCTCTTCGTTTCCAGCTCGCTCAGTAATCGAAGTTTTTCTACCGCTTTTGAGGCTGATGACATAGCGCGGGTCTTCTTTTTGAGTGGTACCCGCTCCGACTCGGGCACGGGGTCAACCACACTAGGCGAAAAAACGCCATCGAAAATTCGCACAGTGGGGATTGAACTCACGCCCTACGGCACACCTTGTATCAGCAGGCAAGAGCTATACCCACTGAGCCATGGAGCCCGATTCAAGCTCGTGTGTGTGTGTGTGTGTGTTTTTTTTTTTTTTGGACGTGGGCAGAGTGAACTCTGCAGCCAGTGGCCCTTCGAAACGAGTACCCCACCGGGAACCGTCGTTAAACATTACTTCGGTGAGGACTCTATAGAGCTTCTCTGCTACATCTGTGTCTTTTCCGTACATCCCCCGTCCACCTTATGGTGATAAGGGGTTCAGGAACCAGAAGCATCGTCTTCTTCTTACAGCATCGTCCGGTCGCTTTTACGCCTCTTGTGCCTCTTGCTTCAGTCTGGAGACGACTGATTGCGCGAAAGACGCTACCGCCATCCAATTTCCTGCGGTTCGAGCATGAGCCTGACGATGTTTTCAGGCTCGATTTCTTCTTGGAGAACTTGTTGGAGTCTCTCCCTCTCTTCGTGGAATCGCGGGCAGCGAAAGAACACATGCTCCGCGTCTTCTACTGTGACTGGGCAGGCCGGGCAGAGAGCGCTAAGGGTGTTGTCATAGCGCTGGCTATGGCTTCTGAAGTAGCCATGCCCGGACAGGAGTTGTGTGAGATGGTAGTCCACTTCTCCATGTCCCCTCTCGACCCATTCCGTGATGTTCGGGATTAGCCGGTGTGTCCATCGGCCCTTTGAGGCCCGGTCCCACCGGTCCTGCCACCTGTTCAGCGTCTCTCTTCTTTCTTCCTCCTTGACATCCTCGGGGCGGCGCTGGTATATGCGCGCTCGCTCATCCGCTAGTAGCGCCAGCGGTGGTACGCCGGATATCACGTACGTCGCGTCGTAGGAGACGTGTGGTCGCCCGCTGATCACGCGCAGGCAGGCTCGTCGATGTACCGACTCTGCCTGGCGTATGTAGGCCTGCGTCTCCGTCGCGCATCTCCAGATGGGCGCTCCATACAGGAGAATCGAGTCGACGACGTGGGCATAGAGCACGCGTCGGCTACTTCTGGGCCCACCGATGTTGGGCATGATCTTCGCGAGGGCTCCAGCCACTCTTGCTGCCTTTTCGCTGACGATTCGGAGATGTTGGTCGAACCTCAGCCTGGAGTCGATGTGTAGGCCCAGGTAGCGGATGCAGGGGGACGACATTATGCTGCAGTCGCCCACTGTGATGGTGATGGTCTCCATTTTCTTCCTGCTACTGATGAGAAGGGCCTCGGTCTTGTGGTCAGCCGTTTCTAGGCTGAGATCTTGAAGCGCGCCACGCACCTGCGCGATGGCAGAGTTCAGATCGTGTTCGATCTGCCACAAGTGCTTGGCCACGGCCACCAAGGCGATGTCGTCCGCGAAGCCTACGATCCTTACGTTGCCTCTGAAGTTGAGGCGCAGAACGGCGTCGTACATGACGTTCCACAGGATGGGCCCCAAGACAGATCCTTGCGGAACGCCTGCTGTGACTCTGTGGGTCTCTGGTCCGTCGTCCGTATCGCAATCAAGCAGCCTCGCTGAGAGATAGCTTCTGATTATTCTCAGCAGGTACTCAGGTACGCGCATTCGGCGTAGCGCGGCGTTGATGTTGTTCCACCGAGCCGAATTAAACGCGTTCCTCACGTCGAGGGTGACCACGGCGCAGTACTTCTTGGTGCCGCGGTTCCATCTCTTGCCCGCGATGGCCTCTCGGGCGGTGGCGATGACGTTCTCGATGGCGTTGATCGTCGATCGCCCCTTCCGAAAGCCGTACTGGTGATCTGAGAGGCCCCCAGGGCTCTCAGTAGTGGCTTCGAGGCGGTCACAGATGATTCTTTCGAGAATCTTGCCCGCTGTGTCAGCATACACAGCGGCCTATACGACGATGGTTCTTTGGGTGGCTTGCCTGGCTTTGGCAGCAGGACAAGCCTCTGTCTTTTCCAGCACGCGGAAAAGACACCGGTTCGCAGGCACGCCGTGTACACCTGCAAGAAGATGTCAGGGTTCGTGGCAATGTCGATCTTGATAGCGGCGTTTGGTACTTCGTCCGGCCCAGGCGCAGTGTTATCCTTGATCCTCCTGCATGCTCCTCGGTGTTCTTCCATGGTGACAGCTGGTACAATTTCTTCTGCTTGGAGTGGCGGTGGCAGAGCTAGCTCGTCATGCACACGAGGGAAGAGAGCGGCCACTATGCGGCGCACCATGGTCGGTGAGCTTGGTGAATTTGCTCTTGGTCCTATGAGATGGGACATGACTGTCTCGTATGGTTTGCCCCATACGTCCTCGTTGACCTCTTCGCACAGTTTGTTCCAGCATAGGCGCTTGCTGGTCTTTATAGCAGCGCGCAGGAGACGTCTGGCGGAGGTACAGCTCGCTCGGCAGGTGTCTTCATTTGGCCAGCCATGCGCTCTCTGGGCAAGCCTTCGCGCTCGCAGACATGAGCGCCGGAGGTCAGCGATCTCGCTTGTCCACCAGTATACTGCGCCACGATGACTTCGTCCACCTGCCTTGGTCATAGACGCGTCGCATGCACTGGTAATGGCAGCCATGAGCCTCATTGCCATCTCTTCTGTAGGCCCGGGTGGAACCGCGGCACCGGCCATGATGGTCGTGAGGCACTGTGTCGAGGCTGCGCGCTTTCCACTTGCAGCTTTAGCGCGTCGCGGGTCTTGGCGGTCTGGCGATCTCTATCTCAAACACGATAGCCTAATGGTTGCTATGCGTGTAGAGCTCGGTTACGGCCCATGATGTAACTTGGGAAGCGAGTGTGTCGCTGGCGAAGGTGAGATCTACGACGGAGTAGCCCAGTGCACCGGTGAATGTTGGTGTATCTCCGGTGTTCAGCAGTACAGCTTTGAGGGGGGCGAGCCCGTCCAGGAGAGTGGTGGCGTGCTGTCTCGTCCCTCGGTTTCCCCACTCCGTTGACCAGGCGTTGAAGTCGCCAGCAATGATGAGCAGTCTCTTGCCCCGGGCTTCCTCGGTGATGTTGGTGAGAAGAGCGGAGAATTCTACATCAGCGAGTCTTGGTGGTGTGTAGACGCTGAAAAAGAAGATTCCGCTGATGAGGGCCCAGGTGAAGAAGGGACGCGCTCTTGCTGGTTGCTCCTGCACCAGACTACCTCCCTGCACCTAGATGGCGGCTTGGCTGTTGGTTTCGGCGAGCCATGTATATGGTGGATCGAGGTTCTTGTACTGATCACAGACTATGGCCACGTTGATGCGCTGCTCACGGATTGCTTGAGAGGTCAGTACCGGGCTGTGGACGCAGTGTCGTGGGCAACGCCTTGTTCTTGGCCGAGAACGCACATTGGGTTGTTCTTGCAGTCCTTTATTTGGTGGCCTGCTTGTCCGTAGCGGAAACAGTGCGCCGAGCGATCAGGTCCCTTACAGCCGGCTGAGGCGTGACCGGGGCTCCAGCAACGGTAGCAGCGCAGAGCATCCTCACGATCACGGATTCGGCAATTGACCCAGCCAATCCGTATGTGGCCGAGTTTCAGTGCCTTGGCCGGGAGCGCGGCGACAGCCGCCTGAGTTCCAGCGTACGCTTTACGTAGTGACCTGACTACTCACTTAGGAAAAGCGATGTGCTCAGCGCGTCGGCGATCTACTCCTTGGTGGCACACTCATCGAGATCCCTGATCTCGATCTTGGTAGTATGCTGTAGAGCGTTGGTAGTGGCCGCGTCACCGAGGACTTGGTCCAATTACGCGCCAAGAGTGGAGGCATTGTCCACGTTTTTCTTGAGTTGCAGCACCAGGGCCCCCGCAGCACTGTGTCTGATGTTTTGGACGCTGCTCCCGACTGATTGCTGCAACGTCGGGTTCGCATTGAGAGTTCGCAGGATGTCGGCATATGAAGACGCATCCTTCGCCTTAATGATGATTGCGTCTGGTCGATGGTGATCTCTACGCTGCGCTGACCGTGGCTTCGGCAGTTGCTAGGCGCGAACAGATTCAGATGTTATTGGTGCCGTCTGATTACGCTGGCGTTGACGACGATGGTCGACGAGTACAAATCCGTCTTGGTCTCCGACATCGTTGTTGTTCTCGTCAAGCCGCTTGGATGCGGCTGTCACGGCATGGCGCTTGGGTGTTGCGTGAGTCGCCAGCGGTGACGTTGCAGGCCGCTTACCAGTCGCATTGACCGGGAATATTGGAGAAGTACAGACCGCCTTCTCGGCAGAGGGAGGTCGAGGCGGTACTTGCTTCTGCTTCGTCTTCTTGAGCGCCGAGATGGCTTGCTCCAGGCTTAACGAGTATTTGATCACCTCTTTGTGGAGGTTATTTTTGCCAAAAATAAACGTATTAAGGCCCTTCACAAGTCCTTCTATACGAATCATTTTTTCTTCGTAGCTCCCGGTCGCAAACTCTGTGGGGCCGGGAGCGGGGCATCTTTTGCTAGCAGAGGGGCGCCGATGATTCTCCGTGTGTTGGCCGCCGCAATCACCGCAGAGGAGGTCATCGTCTTCATCGGCATCGCCGGCAGCGAGCCGCTCTCCAGCTGGCTCATCTCTCCGACTTCTTTCGTCGACCCAGGTGCCCGCCGGTCCTGCTGCCCGTCGCACATAGCTGCCGACTTGCCGCAAGCCCACATGACAGCACAGAGTACCGGCACAGCGGCACGAAGCACGCACTTACACTGTGGTAATAACACTAGGAACTGACACACAATGCAAGATAGCTTGCTACAGCTGCACACACAGCGGCGGGGCTGCACACACACATGCACCGACGCGGGGCGCCACAGCGAACGCGTAGCACTCACACACGCACCTTGATTCAGCGTGTATCTACACATAAAAGATCGAAAATACCGGAGCACGAGCAGAACACGTCCTGCTTGATTTGCTCTTCAGACTCAACTTCCGTGTGTGTGTGTGTGTGTGTGTGTGTGTGTGTGAGAGAGAGAGAGAGAGAGAGCAAGTGTGATAGCGTGAGTCAGGCCACGCGAATGTTGTATCAGCGGCACAGGATAATAACTTGCGAGCAAGTCTTGGCCCACTTGGGCAATCGGAAAGTGCTCAACGCATGCGTAAGCGACGACGGGGCCGTATCGTAAGCTGAAGATTGTAACTCGCGTCGCTGTGATTATGGGTTATAGTTTGTCCTTATGGGCCTCAAATAAAGATAATTCGAGTACTAGTAAATGATTGCGTGTTAGTTCATTTCGTTTGACCCATTCGAGAATTTTAGGTATCAGAAGCCCAAGCGACAGAAGATAAGTGAACGGGCCTACGGCTCGTCCGCACTGGTGAAGGGCCCAATATCCCTTTTAGGACTTGGGTAAAGTCGGGCCCGATAAATAAAAGTGCACGCCAGTTGAGCTGAATTACCCACCCGGGGCAGGCTGCCCGTCGTAATATGTTTTATGTATAACTAACATTTCACAAGGAAGTACAGCTTTTTGTGCTTTATGTGTTTCTTTTTGTGCCACGAAAAGGTTCGATGCGAGCTATGCGATTTTGTGACAATAATAATACATATGTCCAGGCTTCGAATTACGACAAAAAGGTGGCTGTACAAGCCGAACAATGGCGTGCGATTTGTGGACTTTCGCGCAAAGATCGTTCCTGCTCGAAGATAGGAAATGCACACATGAAAGGAATAAAATAATAAAAAGCACTTGCAAAAGCAATGCACAACTCGATTACGCCTAGCTGGATTCGAATGCAACGTCCCTGAGCATCTGGTTATGCTCGAAAATGCAGATGGGCCCACACCAAGAGTCAGTGTTTCAATTTACCAACATGTACGATTTTTTATCACGATGCACTCGATTCGATCTCTGCATTTCTGTCACCAATTAATTGTTTCATGATCGGATAGGGTCAGTGTAATGGTTGTCTAGTTTATCTGTCTTGTGTTCTTTTAATAAGTACTGTCACGTGGGCCCACCGGCGGGCCCCGCCAAGTGACCGGCACTTACGTCACGCGTGACGAGGTAATGAGCGTAGCTCATTAGTTATCTCGTCGCGCCCGAGTAGAGTAGAACCCTGTTTTCGCAGCCACGAGCGCTGCTTGTTCTATCTCTCTCCTTGCGTACTGTCACTGCAAGTCTTGGGTTCGCATCATTTTATCCCCTCCTCACCTTCATCCCACGTAACACTCTATTCTTCCCTTTTCTGGTGCTAGGTGTGTTCAACGGTTTTTTCTTTTTGTTGTTAAAAAAAAAAAAGTTTGCGAGTTTTTATACAGCAACGCCGTTGGAAGTGTAGAACCCTAGGGTCGTGAGTTGATTGGACAGGACGGATCGCAAGCTGCCCAGACCATTGCGACAGGTGAGTAAGAGTATCATTATTATTGTGGGATTCAAAATTTTTTATTTATTCTAAAAATATATATTTCGATTAAGTTGCGAGTTGCATTGCTTATCAAAGGAAAGTAAAAATTTAATAGAAGAAATGTAAAAATCCGAGCGAGCCTGCCGAGGCACCGTTTGAAGTGGAAGATGAGGAAGCGCGAAATATATTTTTGACGGCTGCAGAGAGCGAGCGTAGAGCGTGGATTGAAGAGAAATATCCAGGCTTTATGAGTTTCATGAACAGACAACATTCAAATAGGGGGGGTAACAATGACGATTATCCGTCGGATGAATTAAACGATGCGCGTTCGGATGCAGGGTTGCCGGATACATACAACGACGAAGAGCCGTGCGTTACTGTCGATGAATTGGCAAAGTTATTGCGCGACGCGGAGCTTACGACGCAAAGACCAACGTCCGCGATGTCAAACACTTACGTTAATAGCGTCCCAAGACGATCAAATAACGATATATTGGGAGACATAGACAGGTATGATCCCGAGGGGAGACCCGGCAGTAGATTGCGCAACGTGCGATTCCAAAGTCCACCCTTAGACAACGCGCGAAGATCATGCTCATTAAATGAGATATATGACAGGCCGCACAACGAGCTAGTGACGAGTAGTCGCGGAGCGTTGAACAGAGCTTTGAGCCCTAGAGTCTTATCGAGGCACGCTACAAACCCGTTTATAACTGATTATCAGTTGCCGGCGACGTCTCGATCAAGTCGCCCGGCGGCTACTATAACAGAGATTATACCATGCCGTAGTAACTCGCGTATGAGTTGTAACGCCAATGCGCAGAGTGATCGCGTAGACGCAATATCGCGCGCGAGCACGAACGCACATAGAACCCGCGACTTAGAGTCCAGGCGATTGCCAACATCACGACGAAACGATAGTCGAGACACAGAGCCAAATCGATCGCGAGATAACTTTTCACTCGCGCAGCAGGGCATTAGTCTGAACAACCCCTTCGCGTACACTCATTATATGCCAAATTCTATCAGCTTGTTTAATGATATTATTAAACAAATACCAAAATTCGACGGTACGCCCTATAGACTAGATCTCTTTTGCACGACAGTCGAAGAAGCGGTTGAACAACTGCCCCTGTACGAACAAAAAATATTGCGAGCATTGGAGTCTAAGTTAGTAGGAAAAGCTGAAAGGATGGTAGGCAAATTAGCGTACTATCGGCGCGCGAATAAGTTACTACGAGACCTCAGAGATAGGTTTGTCAACAAGCATGTTGCCGATGGACTTGCATTAGATCTAGGTAACGCGAAACAGCCGATTGGCGTGAACGCGCGACAATTCGGTAGCGACGTCCGCGCACTATACGATGACGCAATAGCCGCGTACAGCTAGGCCCCCGATATGAACGCAATTGAGCGAGAAGCTGCCATCTACTCGCTTCAGGGTAGCGTCATGGATTGTTTTTTACTAGGCCTACGTGAGCCACTGCAACTGCAGGTACGATTGAAAAATCCCGAGTGCCTAGCAGATGCGATTGATATAGCGGGGGATATTGAGAACGAGCTGCGATACCGTACGGCAGTAGGATCAAACGTTACATCCGTGGGATTGATAGGCGTACGTTCGCCACCCGTGCCGACAAAAGATAGCGAGCCTGTTACTAACGACAAGAAGGTAAAATGTCAACTGTGCAAAAAGATGGGTCATGAAGTAGCCGACTGCATTAAGTATAAGCGTGCAACACTTAAATGCTCAAATTGTGGCTTGAAGGGTCATGAAGCAAGCACTTGCAGAAGGCCAAGTATGAATGATCGAGACTCACGCAGATATAATCGGGACGAGCGAGACTCGCGAGATACGTCCATAGAGTCAAATTCACGGCGCAATAATTATAATAGAAGCAATGATACACGCCGTGATGATGATGATCGAAATCGATTTGCGCGTAGCGCGAGCCCGGATTATCGAAATTCAAATGATAATAATAATAGATTCACCCAGCAATCGCAAGGCTATAGGAACAACAAATCGTATAGAGAGAATGTAGATCTCGGAGAGCAGCCGAGATGCAAGACGCGCGAGATAGAAATTTAAACTAAATCCGTGTCCGGCTCGATCCTCAGATACCGGGCACTAGGAAGAGAAGGTAGTGATGCGGGTGGCGACGATGAATTGCATAAAGGCTAATAAACAATTGCCAGCAATCGAATGGAACAATGCTATGTTTAACGATAATCCAAAAAAATTTTTTGTCGATACCGGTGCTGAAATTTCAGTGGTAAAGTTAGGCTCATTAAATGACGCATGTATAGCGAGAATGAATAAGAAAATTCTATATTCAATTAATAGAATTGCTGAAGGTGAATACGTTACGTTGGGCAGAGTGACGGTCGATTTGAACGGCTCCCCCATAATTTTACACGTGATACCAAACAGTGTTCCGATTGATGTAAGCGGTCTGATCGGCTGGGATGTCATTGAAAAATATAATGGCATCGTCAATGCCGCAGAGCGTACGCTCATCTTGAACGATGAAGTTTTTCCGTTCATTGGTGAGGACAAAATAGAATTGCCCCCTAGATCTCGCAAAATTATAAAAGTACATGCGCTTAATGATGAACGAGTTGGGCTCGTACCATTGCAACATTTAGCCGACGGTATTTTGTTCGGAAATTTTATCGGAGTTAATAATAAAGGCGTTGTTTTTGCCGAATGTATTAACACTACAGACGAATTAGTGTCTTTGCCAGTACCCCGCGTGAAATTATTGCAGTGCGACGTTTTGTCGTATGACGATAATAAAAACGCTAATGAGGAAAGCGTAGCCGTGCGGGATACGTGTGTATATTCATTGTTCACAGACAAAAAAGTTAGTGAGAAAGATGAAGAGCCATCCCCGGGACTTGCGTTGTATGGTTCAGAACGGGTAGATAAAATCGTCGAGCTAATGGACACCCAAGGTTGCGACAAAGATGAACTTGCCGCTGTGAGATCTTTAGTCGAATACAACCCTTATGTGTTTGGCCTGGAAGGCGAGCCATTGCCCATATCGAAAACTATCACATGCGCCATAAATACTACAATGGAAGTGCCCTTCACACCCAAGTTTTATCGATAACCCCCGAAAATTAAGGCGGTGATACAAAAAGAAATCGATAAAATGATAAAAAATGATATCATTGAGCCTTCCAATACGCCATGGTTAAGCCCGCTTTGGGCCGTACCTAAGAAAACCCTTGATACGAATGGCAACAAGAAAAGGCGCTTAGTCACCGATTTTCGCCAGCTCAATGAAATAACCGAGGGTTACTGTCACCCGCTACCGCTAACAGTCGACATTTTTGAGCGACTGGCGTCGGCTAGATATATTTCGTGCATCGATTTACGCAATGGATTTCACCAAATTGCGATGGATGAAAAATCAGCACATAAGACAGGCTTCGCAGGGCCAAATGGCGTGTATCAATTCAAGCGACTCGCGATGGGCATGAAGGCTGGGCCGAGTGTTTTTTCGCGAGCAATGTAATGTGACGAGTAAGAGAAATGTCTATGTTCTCACCATGCAATGTTGGTTGAGCAAATTCATAATCTTAACTCCGTGCAAGAAAGCTAATGCGCATGAGGTCGCGCGAGCGATGGTCGATAAGGTAGTATCCTACTTTGGCGCGCCCCTGTCAATTATATCTGACAACGGCACGCACTTTCAGAATAATCTATTAACAGAGCTGTGTACATTGTTTAACATCGAAAAATTAAGAGCTGTGTGTATAGACCGCAAACGTGTGGCGCTATCGAACGAATGCATTCGACCTTAACAGAATATTTGAAAAAATTCGTGACCGAATCAGCGCAATGGGACGATTGTCTTCCGCTCGCGCAGTTCGCATAAAAACACGATTCATGAAGCGACTGGATTTTCACCTATCGAAATTGTTACAGGCTTTCGTGCGCGTATGCCAACAGGTTTCGCGAGCATAGATAATACGTACTCATACGACAGCTACTTAAACGATGTGACAGCGGAGCTATGCCGCGTGCAGACTCTCGCGGCAATGAATCTAAATCAGGCAAAATATCGTTCGATATATTATTATGATCAACATATTAATATTCAACATTTCAGAGAGGGCAAAATGGTAATGCTGTTAAAGGAGCCGCGAATAAATAAATTCAGCGAAGAATATAGCGGCCCGTACGAAATCAAGCGCGTTGATCATAACGAAAAATCGGTAATCTTACTCTGCAATGGCACTGAGCGTAAGGCGCATATTGATAAAATTAAGCGCGCCTACGCGCGAAAACCGACGCAGCCAACGCAAAGTGACACTGATAAAGATAGAGATGACAAGATGAAGCTGCGAGACTGTGGGACTATTAGCAGCGTTTCCAATGTATAATATAATAAAGAAAATTTTTTTTTGCTGTTTGAAGCTTCTCATTCGAAATGCATGGGAAGTATACGAAGAGAGAACTTCACGCGAACGAAATGCCTACGCAGCGCCGGTCAGTGGACCGTGCGATAGCTGCGTCGCCGGGAAGATTAAAATTTTACGACGCAGAAGGCAACGTACGTGAGGCGGGCAGCATAGCTCGGACTCGGCTACAATGAGTCGAGTAAATGAATCTAGTTTATTAGAATTGCAGAATAATGAATAATGTTCTTAAAATTTTTTTATATAAATGGCAACTTGGGTCGAAGTTGCCATTTTGTGAATTTTTTTTTGGGTTTTTTTAGCTATCTAATGGAAATTGGATAGAAATCATTTATTGGAAACGAGCCTGCCTCATGTGCTACCGTTTACCATTGTATGTTTGCGAAACGGGCAGTAGAAAATCTGGTATGTGCGCATGTCCAAGGCTAAATCTCGAAGACGACACGGTGGATTGGATAAATTTTAATGGCATTCATTGTCGTTGGGGGTATTAATGAGGCCAGAAAAAGTTTTTGGCAATACACAAAAGAGGAAATTTTGTTTTTTCCTCTCTCAATTTTCTTTTGAGATTTTTTTGTGAAGTCAAAAAAAAGAAAAAATGTGTTCTTTTTGTGTAAAAATGCCGGAATTTTCAAATTTTTTTTTTGATGTTCCCATGAGAAACAGTAGCCAAGCTCTAATTTAAGGTATCACATCGGCTACAATCAAAGCCAAAAGTTATACCACCTGCTTCGTGCGAGTGACATTGCGCGCGCACGAGGTACAGTCTCGAAATTTCATGGGTGACTGTACCACACAAGCATGCTCGGCGTATCCGTGTACCACACAAGCATGCTCGGCGTATCCGTGTGCCACACAAGCAGGTCCGAACGTGTCCGTGTGCACACAGCAGCCAATCGCGAACCCTTTCAAAGCTGATTATTCATTAATGGCACGATCGATTTTCCGAATCTTTCGTCCCAGTATTTCTCATGGTTTAATGTACCTGTAGTCAAATTTTTATCAAAATCATATGGAAGTCACTTTTACCGATGTAACGCTTTAAGATTAAAAAGATAGGCATTTACCGAATTGAGATTTTTTTTTTTTTTGTAAAATTTTTTTCGATGAATGCCGAAAATTTTAACTATTATGGAAGTTATAATGATTTTAAAATTTTAGAAAAAAAAATATATATTTTTTTGGTTGTTCTTATGAACATGTATACATAGGATTGGGGTAAAGGAGAGTTGTGTTTTAGAAAAAAAAAGAGAAGATATATAAAGTGAAAAATTTATTTTATTTTGTTATTGATGGGCTGAATCACAGCAGGTCGGACAACACTAACGTCTCGAGTATATCATTCTCCACACGGGTCTGGCCGGGACGTTGACGGGGCGGCCGCACAAAGGACACGTAGGCACGGGCTGGCCGGCTGCAGTGTCCCGAGTCTCGTCATGACACATAAGGGAAGGGTCGAATGAAAACTATAACAGAAAGAAAAAAGAGAGAGAAGAATTAAAAATAATGTAGCAGAAAAAATGCGCCCAGCTTTATACAAACGTAAATTACTTACGGTATATTCGTCACCTCCGATGACGAGCGTGGATGCGCCCGGCGGGGCCGACGGAGGGGGATTATTGCTGCTACTGCCACTGCCACTCATATTTTTTTTTTGGAATTTGAAAAGAATAAAGAGAAACAACACGAATGAAGCACAATCACAAGCGGGGCGCGAGATGTGTGTCGTTTGGCGATCAAACCTGTACAGCCGATCAAACGCTACAAAGCTACGCAGGCAGCGCGCAAAAGTATAAAACGCAAGCTCGCACGACGAAATTTGAGAATCTTTTAGACAAGGACGCAGAGTCGTAATCTCGAGTACTCTCATAAATACGCACATATAAAAGAACTACAATGTATGGTACGACGTATGCTACGTTGTATTGTAACGTTGAAATATATCGAAGCAAATATTACGCCGCGAACTAATTAAGAACAAGCAACAATTGATGACCTTAAAATTTTCCTCTAGCAACTTCAGTCGAGCTGCCACTTTTTTTTTCTCGATAAAGAATTTTAGTTCTATTTAGAAAAAAAAAGGAAAATTTTTTTTTTTAGTCGGAAATTATTCATTATAAGCAGAGCTGCACTGCAGAGAATGAATAAGTCTCCGTATTACCTCAACACGGAGATATTAAGGAGAAATACGAGTCAACTAAGCTATTGTAACAGATTTTTGCAAGGTGGACATAAAGAGGATGCGCAACGGATAATACTGGTGTGAATATGCTCTTCAAGACAAGGATCGTTAGTCTTAGTGCAGCATTCATTTAAACAACATGTGCCCCAGAAAACCAATACCCGAACTAACCATGCCGGACGGACCGATTTTCCTCGTCGGTTTTCCGAACGTGGAATTGTTCGATCGGGAAGAGGTCGAGATCGTGAATTTCGATGATATATGGGTCGAGCCTATAGGGTACGATAGCGACGGTGACCCTATTTATGAAGAAAGTTTGGTTAGTGATAGTGATAATGAGTCGATGATATCATTGTTTAATTGGACAGTAGATGTATTACACATCGATGAACTGTTCGCGTCCAAGCGCATCGTTCTACACGACGGCCGAGTAGTAGTCGATTTTTACTACTCGGAAGTGCGAATCACTGTCGATGGCGAATTGATAGCGACCTTGGACCGTGATTTATTATGTCACAACGAATGCTGGGATGACGACGTACCAGCGTGCGTCTGGTGCGCGAGTCGCAGGAATCGAGGGCTCGAGAATTTTTGCAAAGTTCGATTATATGCACGAAGAGCAAAAATATTATAAGAGAGAGGTATTGTTATCATCTGACGAGTAGCTCGCAACTTAATCAGCCGCGGGGCCACTGCGGGCCGTAGGTAAATTAATAGACACATTTTATTGTTACAGAGCGAGATGTGCATGAGACATGGCCAGTCCGTAAAATCAAAATTTTTTTTGGCCTCAGAGAAAAAAAAAATTTTTTTAAAGTAACTTAATAACTGATTGTGCATTATATATGTTATAGCTCGGCGTGGATGCACCAGCAGGAGACACGACATGGGAGGGGAAATTGCACACAAGTGTCGCGGATACGATATACGAGCCGGCCGTACGTGATAGGTGAGGCGCCGTGCAACGGAGTTCGCCAAGCCATCACCGTCCGGTTGGTCTCACGTTTTATGAAAAAGTAGAGATGGCATAATGCTGATCGAAAACTTAAACTATAATACCAGTGAGCAGAGGTACTTGCACAATCAGATCACGAAAGGCAGTGAGCCGAGACACACGGAAGTGCAAATTAAATTGAAATTTTTTGTTCTCTTCCTCTCTTTTGATATTAGCTTCAATCAAATTAACGATCAGCATATTAAAATCGGTACGATCGGAATCGCAAATAAATTTAAATCGGGAAGAAGTAAATTACAATAATACACTTGTGTGAAATTGACCTCTTTATTCATAATGCTGAAAATATCATTTTGCTTATCGCCATCATGGGGTGCACCGAAAGCGAACGCACTGACTGGCTACGTGTGCGCCGGAATTCACCAAACTTTACATCAGTTATGACATCAACGATAGGGGGCTGTGACGTGCCGGTAAAAAACCCGGAGTCCCAAAAGGTGTACCTACAACTCCTACAGCACCTGGCCTACAGGAAGGTGGAATTCTTTAGCTGCAAAGTGTTGGTGCATCGTGTCATAAGATATTGCGGCGCCTTTTCACACAACAAAATAGTCGCAGGCGGAGACTCAAGGTATGTGCACACGTTATCTAAGGAAGCTTGCGCCGACGCGATAAAGTATAACGAATTCAAATTCGAATCACTTATGATTCGCGATCTTATCGCGAACGCGACAAACAGACGTACGCTGACAGTCGCGGGTGAACTAACCACGGACGGTACGTGCCAAGTCACGTAATACAACACCAAGACGACACAATACGACGAAGTAGTAGTGACCGCAGACCTCGAAATCATATTGAGCACGGGAGTAGCGTCATTTGACGAGCGATTGAACCGTGTCATCATGCCTGATAACCTGGTATGCAATTACCGAACAGGTACTTGCATGGATGTGAGCGAAACATCGTATTTTTGGAATCCATCTATTTCGGGAAATTTTTGCAATTTCGATCAATACGCTGTTCTGTACGAAGGCGAGAGTACACGCGTGAGTTAAGTGAGATGATAGGATTTAACAAAGGTACGAACTTATATTCTTTATTACTGAACATGGAGTTGCACTTTATTAATATCACGATATGTAGTGCGACGTGCGAGGGTTTGGGCCTTAGCCTATGCTCGCCCTGCAGTCGTATCATTTATTTACTGAGGCTCCGGTTAGCCTACCTGGTCGTCTTACCTCAAAAGGGGGTCGAGCCTTCCACCAAGTGTGCCTCGAGCGTCGGCAATTCGTTGCTAAAAATTCGGAAAAGGTTCGCGAAATAACCACAAGAGGGAGTTAGTTTAAATTAACATTCCTTATTTTATTACTCCAAGTCAAAGTTAATTATTATTCTATGATTTACCAATCACTACTCAATTACGATTCGATTGTATTTTATTTACAAGGAAAAGTCTCGATAATTGCTTCAGTGATGTCAAATTACCATAAGGGTACTCGCGCAGTAAAGTCCAAGGGGATACTGTCGAGTCACAATACGACCTCGGCTCGAATCCCGATATCGTGCCGCGCACCTGCACTCGCGCGTCTCCGTTCCACTGTAGACGAAGCCTAATGCCACGTGCGTTCGCTCGCGAAAGTCCAAGGGGAATTACAGAGTCACCACACGTGCTCTGTTCGAATCCCGTTTTCGTGACGCTCTCTTAGCTACTACGTGGAAGTGACTTCGCACCGCTCGGCCTACGATGGCTCCGCGACTTTGTGCGAACGGGCACGGTGATGTACAAAGATGGCTGCTTTCCGATGTCGGTACACGCGCGCCGTAATAGCGACTTACTCGCCTCGGACGACTTTTACTACGCGACGATGAAACACACAATAATCGACTTTATTTGACTCCGCGATAGCTTCTCGTACGCATACAACGACATACAATTTACTACTCTACTTCGCGAGATTCTCTGTACGCACGCAACAACATACAATAATGCTACGTTACTTCGCGATTTTCATACACACGCAACAACATACCATACCACACACTCGCATACACGACCGACCAAGTTACTACAATTAAATTATCTACTCGCTTACGATGTCGTTGGCGTTGCTCCGCGACGCCATGCCTGCCGGGTGTCTGCTGCACAAAGTTGTGGTTATGTCCAAGTTCTCGTGGAAAAATTGGATCGGCGCCGCGTCTCGACGGTCGACCCAGCCTTCGTTCGTCGCACGTGCTCGTACGGCTTCTGCCGGTGGTGTCACCTCGGCACTCGCGACGATGTGGCTCGTTTTCTACGCGGGCACACACACAGCACAACGTGGCACGCAGCTATCACTGCTGTTCGTCGAGTTCGGCCGCCTTAACCTCGCTCTCGTGCGCACGACTCTCCGCTGCTGCTGTGCGAATCTCGCCTTGGAAAACGTTTGCTGCACGTTACTTTTCACGAGTGTAACCTCACTCTCACGCACGACTGCACTCGTTCTTTCGTGCACTTAATATTCGCTTTTTAGCCTCGGACTTCCTTTCTGCCTTCGCAGTCGCGCGATCACGTACAATTCTTACTCACTTTTTCTAGCCTCGAAATACTCTGCCTCTGCGTGCGGCCACGTACGTAATAATAATGGTGGTCGCCGTCGTCGCTTCACGTGGCTTCTCGCGCTGCCTTCGTTGCTCTTCTCCCTCTACTGCTGCTGCTGCTGCTACGGCCCGTCGCCGAGCCGTTCGTTCGGTCGGCAACGCACGTGCCTACGCTGCCGCGGTGTGCGGAGGTTAGAAGAGCTTGGCTCTTCCTTCACCCTGCACGGCCGGTCGATCGCAACTCTCACACGCTCATACACGCGGCATTCACTCTTCATCGGGGCAAATTCGTTGCCAGTGACATCGTCACAGTAGTTACAGGCCAAGATCCCGACAGAGAATGCCAGCCGGTCGATACCGAACTCGCTCAATAGCTTAATGTATGTATAAGTCCAGTGGGAGAGGTGACGATCGAACAGGTAGGAGAGGTGACGAACAATGGGTGTAGTCGCCTCGGTAGCCAAGATGTTTTGGCTTCGATGTTTTGGCTTCGATGTTTTGAGTTGCTGGTCCATTGTTCTCCACACTCGCATTCGCACTCGCAGTCGCGCTTGCACTTATTAATGTATATCAATCTTTGCAGGTCAACTACGGTCAAGCAGGTTGGTGAACTCGCGTTCATATAACTCGTGCGCGATAAAGAGGGAGCCGGCCCAACGATTTATTTCACTAATACTTCGTCGTCTATCCATTTCGGACTAGAGAAACGGGGTGAAGTGGCGCTATGCGGCTACACACTGATAGCGACGGAACACGCGCGACTTTTCCTTCTCGAAACAAGACCAAATGCCGGTCTCGCATCCAAGCAAGTATTAGATGCAGAGAATATTATCCTCTCAGCATACTTTAATACGAAGCTCGCGTATTTTGCGCATCACGTCAAAACTCAGTTCGACGCATTGTATCGCGACTCTCTATTTCAGAGATGCGTGCTAGCGCGGCAGATTATAGGAAACGCGCTATCTCAGAGTGAATCCCGACCAGATATTTTTGCTCTGGCCGTCATGAGAAGGCGCGGTTTTTCTGCAATTTTAGCTGGCGAGGCCGCGCATATAGTAAGTTGTACGGAGGTCGCGTGTCAAATCCGCGCAGCCGAAACATGCTTCAACGAACTACCCGTTGTATGCAAAGGCAAGGAAGGCTTCCTCAAGCCAAATACGAGAATTTTCACGCGCGTGGGTACTCCGCGAGAGTGCAGCGTTATTTTCCCAGCGATATATAATATCGATGACGCTTTTATCGCCATGAACCCCAACGTGACTCTAGTGCAAAAACCAAGCATAATTCAACCGCTCGAAGTTCCCACCTGGAATTACGAAGAAATTCGTTCCTTCATGACATCGGGAATTTATTCGGCGGAAGAGCTAGAGAAACTCGAGGATCATATGGCATTCCCATTGAAGCGACAAGCGTTATTAGAGTCAGTGGTGACTTAGTTTCCTCTATAGCGTTATTAGAGTCAGTGTGACTGATGGTGAAGCTGCTCTCTCTGCAGAACATAAGACCAATAACGTCAGTGAGGGGTGGCATACAAGTTTCCGCCTGCTCGTAGGCAAAAACCATCCTGACTTGTACTCGCTCATGTCCGAGATTCAAAAAGAACAAGCAGATACGGAAATTGCGATCACGGAAATATGCTTGGGTAGAATAGTGAAAGCTTTACCGAAAAAAAAAATGGTTGGATTATAAGAAAAAAATTGTATGTTCTACTTGATTTAGTTTTTTGATGCATTTGGTTAATGTATAATAGTTGTATATTTAGCTAACATATTATGAATAATTATATGTGATTATTAGAAATTTAATGACTAAGGAAATGAAAAAAAAGAGAAAGAAAAAAAAAAAGAAGAGAAAAGTATGTTCTACTTGATTTAATTTCTTAAGCTTTAGTTTAAATTACAATGATTATGTATTTGATTGAGATATTTGCAGAACAAAAACAAATTAATCAGTAATAACTTAGAAATAACTTGGAAATCAATCAATAATGAGTTAATAATTTGATTAATTAATAAAAGAAACCGTTAAGGAGAGAGATGGATAAATAAAATTTTGTATTTTGGTTGTTGTTGTTCGCGCCGCGGTCGGTGCGCAGCAACTTGGGTCGTGTCACGTGGGCCCACCGGCGGGCCCCACCAAGTGACCGACGCTTACGTCACGCGCGACGAGGTAATGAGCGTAGCTCTTTAGTTATCTCGTCGCGCCCGAGTAGAGTAGAGTCCCGTTTTCGCAGCCGCGAGCGCTGCTTGTTCTATCTCTCTCCTTGCGTACTGTCACTGGTCTTGGGTTCGCATCAGTTTATCCCCTCCTCACCTTCATCCCACGTAACAGTACACATGGTTGCCAAGGTTGACAACCCTCACGTTGTGTTTAAGGTCCTAGTAAGCTTTTGATTTCTTCTTTGCTTTAAGTGGAGAAAGGTACCTTAAATCTCAACAACAAAATTTTTTTTTTATTGACCTTTTCGATAGGATTTTTCCTCAGCTTTCCAGTGCCATGATCAGAATTTTTCACATTTAACTTAACCGTGAGGTACAGCCTCTTTAGTACCGATACTTTTATGATTATTTTAGCAAAAATGAATGAAACGACCCAAAGATATCGTTGCCATTCTTTCATGAATCTCGAGACATGCATAAGTCGGTAGCGCCATCTATTGATATTCATTTTATCCTTTAGTTTGAGTACATCCAGCAGAAATTTGTTTGTTTACATGGCTATAGGTATACAGTAACGCCACCACTCGTAGTACGTGGCTTTTGGTATATCTTCTGTCTCTCTCAGTTTCGTGCGAGAGCCTAGATCATATGTCAATAACAGTCTGCTGACTGCTTCTTCATCTTCCAATGGCTAATAATGACATTTTTTTGAAAATGAAAAAAGTATATGTAGAGTGCAATTATATCTTTGCAACTCAACATAGTGTTTCATAATGAAGCTATGAAGAAGTTTCAATAGCTATTTATGAAAATGTGACATTTTTCGCAGTTCAAATTCAAGAAATACAGTGTACATAAGTAAATTGACATATACATCAGTGTGTATGTCACTGTACATTATGTATTTGTATGTGACTGAATCATGTATAATTGTATGTTGACACATGGCCCGAGTCAATGACGTATATATATTAAGCGTATACGCTCCTCCGAGGCTCTCCAACGCAGAATTTTCTGCTCTGCTGGCCCACGGGGTAGAGGAGGCCCAGGGCAAGAGGCCCCTCATCAATGCAGGCGACTTCAATGCCTGGTAGACGAAGTGGGGCAGCAGCGAGACAAAACCCCGCGCCGTCATTCTCCTCGATGCGCTCTCTGCCCTGGACGTCGTGCTGCTAAACGCCGGACACAAGCCAACTTTCACCGGTCCGCTGGGCAGCTCCATCATCGACCTCTCCTTCGCCAGCGACTTGCTTATTCACAGAGTGGCGGGGTAGCTAGTGGAGAGGGAAGTCTTCACGAACATCGACCACCGAGCCATCACCTTCAACCTGAGCATGCATAGACCTCTCGGGACCTTGGCGGGCCCGATACGAAGATTGAGCGCCCGTACACTGGATGAGGAGGCCTTCTCCGAGCGGCTGTCCAGCGAGAGGATCCCGCACGCGACGCCTGGGCACCCGGAGGACATGGCGGCTGCACTCATCACCGCCATCACCGGAGCCTGCAGCGCGTCGATGTCTAGCGGGGGAGGGCGCCGCCGTCGTGACGAGCCCGTTTACTCGTGGATGGATGAGATTGACGCTCTCCGTTGACAGTGCCTGCGGACACGAAGACTAGCTCAAAGAGCGCGGGGACGTGCCGTGGAGGATGCTCGATGTGCCGATTTCGCCACCGCGTGAGGCCGACTGCATGCTGCCATCGAGGAGAGTAAGCGCCGCTGCTGGAGCGACCTTTGCGATGAGGTCGACCGGGACGTGTAGGGCCAGCCATACGGGACGGTTATGTCGCGCCTAAGGGGCCCCAGGACGACGCCACTGCGAGAGCCATCTCTGGTGCGTCGGACAGTCGCCGCCCTATTCCTGACGGTGACCGAGGCGCTGATCAAGCCACCGGCGGGACCGGCCGGCGGCGTTATCCCTGGCGTCTCCCTTGAGGAGCTTCGAGGAGCCTGCACCAGGATCCGGGATGGTGCAGCACCCGGACCTGATGGTGTGCCAAACAGGGCCCTCAAGCTCCCCGTCGCCTTGCGTCCGGAAGCCTTCTTGCGTGTGTACTTGGCATGCTTGAGCGGTGGTGTCTTCCCGAGCCCGTGGAAGAGGCAAAGGCTTGTGCTCCTGCCGAAGCCGGGCAGGCCGCCCGATGCACCTTCGTCCTACCGTCCGCTGTGTATGCTCGACACGGCGGGCAAATGTATGACACCATATTGCGCCTGAGATTTGACGAAGGAGTGCGCATAATCGGCTACGCGGATGATATCGCCGTGGTCACCGTGGCGGGGACGACGTACGAGGTCGAGGATCTCCTCAGCCGCGCCATCGCTGGGGTGTGCGGTGCGCTGTGGAGACTGGGCCTAGAGACCGCAGACCATAAGACTGAGGCCCTGCTAATATCAAGGAAGAGGAGGCTGGAGACCATCACCATTGAAGTAGGCGACTGCTTCATCGCTTCCTCACCTTGCATCCACTACCTGGGCCTACAACTGGACTCGAGGTTGACATTCAACGATCACCTCAGAGCGGCCAGCGAGAAGGTTTCGAGAGTGGCGGGAGCCCATTCGCAGATAATGCCGACCATATGTGGCCCTAGGAGCAGTCAGAGGTGGCTCTACGCCAACGTCACCGACTCGATTCTCCTCTACGGCGCTCCTATCTGGAGCTCTGGAACCGGAACGCCGGCCGGCACGCGTCGGGCGGAAGCAATCCATCGGCGAGCCTGTTTGCGTGTCAACAGTGGTCGCCTGCACCTCTCGTACGAGGCTACCTACGTCCTCGCCAGCATACCACCGCTGGCCCTACTAGCAGACGAGCGTAGCTGGCTCTACCAGCGCCACCACGAGGACGTAAGAGCCGAAGAACGCCAGGAGACATTAAGAAAATGGCAGAGCTAGTAGGACCACTCGCCAAAAGGACGATGGACGTACAGGCTGATCCCGAACATCAGGTCGTGGATAGAGAGGAAACACGGAGAGGTAGACTACCACCTTACCTAGCTCCTGACAGGCCACGGCTATTTTAAACACAACAGCCAACGCTACGACCACAACGCTAGCGCAGGTTGCCCAACCTGTCTCCACACAGTCGAAAACGCAGAGCACGTCTTCTTCAACTGTCCTCGATTTGAGGAGGGAAGAATAAGCTCCATCGCCAGCTCCAGGAAGCTGTTAGGCCTGAAAACATCGTTCAGCTCATGCTAGTGGACGAAAAGAACTGGCTCGCGGTAGCCACTTTCGCCCACTCAGTCATAACAAGTCTGAGAGCCGAAGAGATGGCCAGAAGAAGATGATCGGACGATGCGGCATGAAAAAGAAGTAACAAAAGTGCAAACGTGACGAGCTCGCTGCACCAGCCCAGCGTCTCCCCGCGAAGTAGTGCTCAACGGCAGTTCCGCGGGGGTTAAACAGGGGCAGAAGGAGAAGCCGATTGGCCACACAACATCCTCCATATTCTTTTATATTTATTTTATTTCATTCTATTTTTGCTTTACATATCATATGTAACTGCAAACCTATAAATGTACTGTAATACATTTTTTTTCTCAATAAAATGAGCCCATCGCTCCCATAAGAAAAAATAAAAAAATGACATATATAGGTGTATTTTTGTTTTTTTCAACTCTTGGGCAGTTACGTTTCATCTCGAAATTGCTCTGTTGCCGTAACTTTCCATGTGAACCATTTGAGCAAATGAGCTGAAATTTTCAGGGATTGTTCTACATGAGAATCTCTACAAACGCAAGCACTTTCAAAGGTATTGGACAAAATTTGCACTTTTTTCAGACCATATGCTAGCATAACTTGTCATTTTATCTTATTTTATTAATAAATAAAATGTATATATGTCTGTCAAATTGTGTATAATTAATTAAAATATCTGAAAGTACTTGCGTTTGTAACCAAACATCTACTGAACAAAATAGCACCCAAATCACCATGATTGAATGATCGGTTCTAGCTGGATCCTACGGCACAGGTGTACCTCTCATGACTGTGGGCTTGCTTCATCGAGGAGCGTTCTATGGGATCTGGGACCTCAATTTTCATATTCCAGAGTGAAAAACTTTGGAAAAAGAGTGAAAAAACAGAGTTTTCTCTGTAGAGTCCCAAAAAATTATTTTTCTCAATTTTTAATGAATTTTTTTAAAATGCAAGTTTAAGGTACTTTTCCCCCCTTAATAATTTTCTCGTGTGCTTCTCTCTGTGGGAGTTTAGTTTTCTGTCAATGTCGTCGAGTATATCGTTGTAAGTTTTGGAGATGGTTGTTTTCGTGAATTCACATGGGATTCGAGCCTTGCGGGCGAGAATTAACTCATGAGGCGTGAACCCGTGAGCCGAGCGTATTGAGGTATTATATGAGAATACCGTATATCGGATCCAAGTGTCCCAATCGCTGTCGTTGATGTACATTTTAAGATACTCGATGAGGCTGTGGTGGCTTTGCTCCAGAGATCCTTGGGTGTGGGGCCTGTAGGCCTTAAATTTTGGCCCATATCTGTCCTTAGTGTCTGTGAACAGCCAAAACGGTAGATAAACTCGTTGGCGAAAGCTAAGGCGATCATGTCGGCCTGTATGTAGTTGTTATTTTTATAGGAAATTTGGTCTTGACTCGTGTGAGTTTTTTCGCTTAACAGTCGTGGCATGTCTTGAGGTAATTCCGGATTTTTTCCATCATATTTGGCCAAAAATATCTTTCTCTTACTTGGTGGTAAGTTTTTACCATACCCTTGTGTCCAGCGATCTCAGAGTCGTGTGCTTCGCATATGATACCTGGGATGTATTCTTCTTTGGGGGTGGTCACTTGGTCTGTGCATATAGTAACGTTGAGTTTTACCTCTGCTTCCAATCCCTCGAGGTGGTTTTAATTGCTAGCCAATACATGTTGTCGAGATGTTCGTTAGATTTAGCGATTGATATACAATTGTGTCTTAGTTCTACAAGCGTGGCACCAAAATTCGTTAACATAGGTCTGAATCCGTCATGGCACCCACGTTTAATTGTTGATTTTTGATAAGTTTGAGGTCTAAATAATTTAAATCGAGTAGTTGTTGCTCCAGGGGTTTGTGGGTGTCACAATCAACCGAAAAAAAATGTGCGTAATTATCTTGATGCATTAAAAGTGGGTCTCGCAAGTACTGTAAACTTCCGGTAGGAGAGGTGTTTTCGGGGGATTTTTCTCATCGTCTCTTTATTTCTACTACTCGCACATTCATCTTATTTTCGTTCAACGTATTTTCGTTTACGTACTTGGCTGGTTGGTAACAATGATATGCTTGTGATTATTTCGTCGCCGGTGTTGCTGTCTTCCGACGACACCTTAAACTCATTAACATCCTTCTCGCGATAATCCAGCCAATCTGAGGGTGTCACCCGGTGACTCGTCAGCCCATCCAGGTACGGTAATTCTTCCAGGTAGCCTTCCTGCCCATCCACGTGCAATGGTTCGCCCGGTGACTAATCAGCCCATCCAAGTGCGAGAAATTCCCCAGGTAATATTCCTGCCCATCCGTAGCTAACCCTCGGTGACCAATTCTATTGCTACTTACTTCCAGGCAATCGTTCGGGTGTTCGAGAAAGTTTATCGTGAATACTCTTCGCTCTCTTTCATGCTCATAATCGTCGATGTATCGTGAGGTGAGAGTGGGTGATGAAATGGGAATGGGGTTTCGCGAAAGGGCGTTGGCATTTGCGCTCACTCTCCCGGGTTTGTGGACTATTTCGTAGTTGCAATCGCGTAATTTTTCCTTCCAACGAGCTAGTTGTGATGTGGGGTTTTTGAGGTTGTGAAGCTAAACAAGGGGTTTGTGATCGCTTACTACAGAAAATCGCGTATATTAGGATTGCCAAAAATTGCGGATTAAGGAGTGCAGAACAAGGGCCAGAACGATCTCTTCCCACGGCACTGTGACTGTCGTGAAAGGTCCAGAGCACGATCCTCCTCACAGTCACCCTCCAAATCGTGAAGTCGCTGAGGCAGAAAAAATCAAGCTCACAATTATCATATACTACGTATATCACAGTTATAATGCATTTGAGCCATATAGCCATGTGCACGAAAATATAGATTATAAAGTGCATCATAAGAAATCTGACCAACGCTTGAATTTTATGATGTGTAATAACACAATTGAAGATGCCATGCAGCCAGCTGAGTAAACAGAGGTGGCCTGATATCAGATATCTGAAGTAACAGGATAATAAAAGTCTTTCCATCTTAATCAATTTATAATCAGAGCACAAGAATGCGTAGCACATGTTTTATGATCAAATGAGAGATGTGGACTATCGACGAAGTTAGGAGAAGATTCTAAAGTCACGAATTCTTATCTTATCTTTGGGTCTGAGCCTAGGAGAAGGGGACCAACCATTGGGCCTCATAAAAAGCCCTAGTCTTAGACAATCGAGCCTTAGCCTTATTCTTGATTTTGAGCAGTAACAACGCAAGTTTTAGAGAAGGGTCAGGCTAGCTGCTCCTCTGCCGAGGCAGAAGGTCAGCTAATGCTTGTTATCCGGAGACAGCCGACCCGTACAGAGCTCGGGTAAGTGTTGCAATCTCAGAGTCTTACTGTGAGTTCCCGTGGTCCGCTGTCTCTCTTCGTTGTTGGTGTGCGAACAAGTGACTCGAATTTCATAAAAAAATTAAGCAAAAAAAAAGAAATAAGAAAAGATAAGTGTTCGGGAAATTTCCCAAATAGTGGAGATAGCCTTCCGCGGGCCAGCTTACGCTCACGTGCAGTGTCGGGCCACGCGAGCTTTACGCGGCGCGCTCAGAGATGGCGTTGCTCCACGGCTCGTGCCTGCCGCGAATCTGCAAGATGTGCGTAGTTCGCGACGGACACGAGTGTATTTTTCGCATTGTACATCTCGCTATCTCGTGTTCAACTGCCACGTTCGCTCATGCATTGTGTATATCGCGCTCCTTGAGTTTCTCGCCTTCTTTTTGGTGCGATTTACCCTTGCCTCTCGCGTGTGACTCGAAGCCAAATTGCGACCAACAACAAAAGCCAGCTCAGCCAGACGACTTCAATACCATCGTCGACTGCTCAACTTGTCCACACCTGCTGCTCTCCCCCAGGTGGAACAAGAAAATCATCACCGGCCACTCATCGACGCCTACTAGCTCAGCATCGCATCATCGCTCTACTCATCTGATCCAGCTCATCTCGGCGTACAACACCAGGTAAAGAATCTGCATGGGTTACTGGAGAGGAACAATAATGCCTTCTTCAGGCCCTGTAGAGTCTTTTTATTCACGGGCGCAATTAAGACAAGCGTTGGCGCTTGCAAGGCATGAAGTCACTGCGAGGAGAAGTGAGGTTACGCACGCACCATGTGCAAGCTCACGAGGCTCTCAGCACCTCTCACTTCCGACAGCTTATTCAAAGGACGAGGGGATTAATATAACCTCTTTGGGGGGGGGGGGGGGGGGGGGGGGGGGGGGGGGGGGGGGGGGGGGGGGGGGGGGGGGGGGGGGGTGATTGTTCAAATGCAATTCATGGTGATTAATATAATTCAACCATGCAGATGCTACGACTCATGTACGCGACTTATCAATAATATAATGTCGATGGCCAACATTGTCCACTCAATCTGTTGTAACTTCGCACTTAAACTAGCTCAAGCGTAATTCATGCAAAATGTGCATGCTTCGACAACTGTGATATTAGTTTTAGTTGTAAATAAAATGTGTAAATTCATGTCAGCTCAAATCAGTGCAACTCGACTTCAATCATTTAATGCCCTTGTGATCCTTCCTATGCACCACTCTCATGCTCAAGCTAATTCTCAAACATTTGGTCCTTCGAGCCGGATATGGTGCATATGGATAGGTGATCAAGTGCATTGCTCTCATGAAGATGCTTATTCGACTCATGTTCCTACAGATCAACTCATCATCGCTCATCATGTCTGAATCTGAAAGTTTTTGCAACGATTCACATGTGAAGGAGGACAGCTCAAAGGAGACTACGGACACAGCTGGCTGTGGCAACAATACCACAGTAAAGGAGGTCAGCGCAGGTGAAGCTGAAACCGACACTCAGAAACTGCCAGAGTCATTGCCAACTGGAGCTCTAACAAATGTTACTGAGCAACCCCCAACTACTGATACAGGCAGTTGCTCATCATCAAACAACAGACAGTACTCTCTCACCTGAGTTGATCCAGCTCAAGATCTCAGACAGCCCTAATCAGACAACTCAATCATCTGTTGGTTCAGTATCAGCAGAGTATCTCTGCCGCCTTCAATCTCAAGCAGATCGCATGGACAGCTTCAAATCTTTGCGTGCTCTCATCAAAGCTCACTCTCGCACTGCTGGAGTGTCAGCTTATGAACAATGGACAAGACAGTTGGAGCAGCTGCTCAAAGAGTTCAAGGACGAACATGCAAAACTTGAGGAAACCTGCACAGCTGAGCTTTACCAGCATGCCTACTTTAAGCAACGTACTCTGTTTTCTGCTGAGCGACGCTACACTGAGATAGCTTTTGAGCTTGCCTTGATCAAAGATGATCTCCTGGCCCAAGGCAAATTCACACCAACTGTAATTCAAACATCAGGCAACTCAGAGCCACCTCAACCACGGATGCCAGAAATCAAGCTCAGTAAGTTCTCTGGGTCATGCGGAGACTGGCCTGCATACAAAGAAACGTACCAATCAATCATATTGGACAACAAGCAATTGACCGAGCTGGATAAACTTAACTATCTGCGTGGCTCATTGGCCCAGGAGCCTCTAGCATTGATTGAAAGCCTACCACTGGCAGACAGCTCACTCAAACTATCATTGGATATGCTCACCAAGCGCTATGAAGATCAACAGTATATTGTGCATTCGTACCTCGAAATACTACTCTCCACCGCACCAGCTCAGATAGGAGATGTTGAATCTCTCAAGTTAGTCACCTCAGCCTTTGGCGAAGCTCATCAAGCACTACGCTCACTCATCAACAAAAGGAATTTGGCAGATCTCATGCTTGCCTCTTTGCTTGTCAGATTGCTAGACGAAGAGTCGAAGGAAGCGTGGGAAACGCACACCAACAATTGGGAAGGCGAGTGCAACGTCGACCAACTGTGCGAGTTTTTGGCCTCTCGCACTCGCTCACCCGAGCGAATCGACGACAAGGCGTCAGTTCAGACCGCCTCGCATGCTGCGCAAGCAAAAGCTCGTGCCATGTCAACAGTGACAAAACTGGCCCAATCAGCAATCTTCAGCCCACTCGAACCACACAAGCACTCCTCAGGATGACACAAGGAAAGATTCATCATACCCCTGTTCAGTATGCTATCAAGCAGGACATTACATTGTTGTGCCCTAGATTCAAAGATCTCAACATAGAAGAACGTAAGGGCATTGCAGTGACTGAGCGATTGTGCTACAATTGTCTTGGTCGTTATTCAGTTCGCAATTGCAGGTCTCAACTCCAGTGCAAGGTGTGCAGCCAACGCCACCACACAATGCTTCACTCAGACGAGCAATTGAAATCCAATTGAAGCAGCCCTCAATCGTCCACCAGGACTTGTCGCAAGCTCATGTGCACTCTCACGAATCTATCAGCAGCTCTCACCACCCACAGTTAATCTGGAGGACGAAAGGATCAAGATAATCCTTTTTTCATCCATGCTCAGCATATTCAGCTACATGAGCAAATCAAGCCAACTCATCGGGTTCTCATCTGCATCGCTCATAGGCAATCAATCAGAATTGCACAATTTCACCGATCCATGTCTCTCTCAATTAATTTTGTTTTATCTCGACCTCTCTATGTAATCAAAATTTCATTGTACTTAAAAGTAAATTTACGTGTGAAAATAAAGTTCAATCTCATGGCAAATCCTCAAACTATTCTCACTCTCAACGGCACTGTTCAATCGTCAAGTCATCAACATTGCGCTCTCACCAACGACCCGTCGACGACATCTTCAGCAAACCAGAGCAAATCTGGATCAGCTAGAAGCAGGTCACAGGACTTGGCATATCTGCTCACGGCGGGCGGGCTCCATCAAATAGAGGAAGCTCAAATAGTGCAGATCTCACTCTGAATCTGCGCAGCGCAACACACTAAGTACAATGTTATTAGATAAGTGTGAAGCCAAGCGTCTTGGACTTTACGAATGACATTTGGTCACTCATCATAATCTAGCCATTTCGGCGCAAGTGCGTGGATTCACGCAAGTTCAACTCACGTTTCCACAACCATAGGTTGCAAGTTCAAAGTCAGGTTGTCGCCTGAGCCAAAGACCATCTCGAAGCGATCGATTCTCTCAGAAAGAGCTCAAACCTGTGATCCCGTAGGTAGCAGCTCACCTGTCACAATAACGGCAAATGCCCTCCTGTAAGCTCTGTAACTTCACACGTCCACTTGGGATAAATCTGTGACAGAACCGTAACGCTCTACTTGGAGACTCATGAAAGACTTTACACACCTGAGCGACTCATCACTACCTCGATGGCAAGCCCTACAAATCACTCACGCCAGTGACAGGATTCTCATTGCATTTTGTGCACTTAAGGGGACACACCTGTGTTTCGGGTCGAAAAATCGATTTTTTTGAAATATTTTATTTAGAAAGGAAATCTTTTCTAGTTTTCAAATTTTCAAACCGCGTTTCTCTATCTATTTTGTATAAAAAGTTATTCACAAAAATGTAATGAAACTTCACTGATTTCAGGCTCATGTTGTGTTGTTTGTGTTGCCCACTATGCTTATTATTTTGACAGGTGTGGTTATGTTTTGCATAGCCTCAAACATCATCTGCTATACACAGATGCTGTAGCAGCAAGATAATGACAAAAAAAGTTAACAATGCATCAATAGAGGGTATACAACTAATAATTTAATGTCAGTGGTATAATTGAGAATGTTAATTTTAATTGTCTTATTCTGAGACATTGATTTTTCCAGGTTTTAGTAGCTTTGCCGCATGATCCTGAATGCTATTCTTGACCAATTTGAATTCTAGAGGTCTTAAAAGAAAGGTAATTTAATTCTCTACCACTTAAGTGGAGCAGAATTTTTAATTAGGGCTTCAAAAATTGTTTGCACACTCAAATCCAAAAAAAAAGCCCAAAATAACTATTTCATGAACGCTAATAGCTGTACTTAAAGACTGATGAAGTAAAGAAGTAATGTAGTAAAAATTCTGCTCCACTTAAGTGGTAGAGAATTTTATTACCTTTATTTTAAGACCTCTAGGATTCAAATTGGTCAAGAATAGCATTCAGGATCATGCGGCAAAGGATTGAAAAAGAATAAAACATTATAGATGAATCCTGGACTAATATAAATGTTTTTAGGCACTGGAATCATATTTTTTAATGTAAAAAGTATTAAAAAAACAGATTTTTAAATCAAAAATAATAAATTGTAAAAATATCATATTAATTTCAAGTTTTTTCATTTACAGGGTATAACACAGGTGTGTCCCCTTAATGACGACGATCGCTTCCCTCAAGGCATTCTTTCTCCGAGACTTACACAAGCGACAACTCATCTCATGGCAAGCTGACTTGGGGCATGTCATTCGTGCTCGACAACCAAGGCTTGCAACAGCAGTGTGACTCTTTATCAAAAGGAGTTACATCACCGTGCCGATGAATTGCTGCTTCGTGCGAAAGCTCACCATCGGCCCAATCATTATCATAGACGCGCTCAAATCCGCAACTCAAATTATAATGAAACTTGCTTTCAGTGACATTTCTCAACAGAGTTTACTCAAGCAATTACACATCCTAAGGGACACATTAAGAATCGACTGACTGCATTCACTGATTCTCAAGGAATCCAAAGAGTAGGAGGCCAACTGACAAATGTTCAGTTGCATCAAGCTTTGACTCACCCAGCCACTCTGCCCGGAATTCTCAGGTCGCAAAGCTCGTTATCGAGCCTGGTCATTGCCTCACACTCAAGGAGGTACTCAGCTCACTCTTGCCCTGATCAGACAAGAGTATCAGCTCTTCTGTGGCAGAGCTCCTGTAAAGTCCTACACACTGCACTGGGTGACTTGTGCACAACAGCGAGAAAATATGCTCATCAGCTCAGGGACAACTACCCGTGGCCAGGGTAATCCCGTTCTCGACCTTTTCACACACAGGGATCGACTGTGCAAGCTCGCTCATTATCACGGATTGAAAAGGTCAAAGTCAAAAACTCACAAAGGCTGGATTTGTGTGTTTTATATGTTTTCTGCATCAGCAGAGCATCGAGAGACAGTCAGCGATTACACAACAGAAGGCTTTCTGGCTGCCTTTCAGAGCCTCTCATCACGTCAAAGCTCACCAGTGCAATTATATTCAGATGCATAACGAACGTAATTGGCGCAACACAACCAATTCAGTGAAAAGCTCATACAAGTCCACAGAAAACACAATTAGAACAGCTCCAACCAACTAAGGAGTGTCTCATTCGAGTCATCGACCTTCGAAAGCTCAGTCAACTCTCACGCGGCCCATCACGAAGCTCATCGTCCTGCCAATGCCATCATCAAATAAGGATTAACTTGGTGGTTAATCGGCGGGCGGGAATGTTCGGGAAATTTCCCAAACAGTGGAGATAGCCTTCCGCGGGCCAGCTTACGCTCACGTGCAGTGTCGGGCCACGCGAGCTTTACGCGGCGCGCTAAGAGATGGCGTTGCTCCACGGCTCGTGCCTGCCGCGAATCTGCAAGATGTGCGTAGTTCACGATGGACACGAGTGTATTTTTCGCATTGTACATCTCGCTATCTCGTGTTCAACTGCCACGTTCGCTCATGCATTGTGTATATCGCGCTCCTTGAGTTTCTCGCCTTCTTTTTGGTGCGATTTACCCTTGCCTCTCGCGTGTGACTCGAAGCCAAATTGCGACCAACAACAAAAGCCAGCTCAGCCAGACGACTTCAATACCATCGTCGACTGCTCAACTTGTCCACACCTGCTGCTCTCAACCCAGGTGGAACAAGAAAATCATCACCGGCCACTCATCGACGCCTACTAGCTCAGCATCGCATCATCGCTCTACTCATCTGATCCAGCTCATCTCGGCGTACAACACCAGGTAAAGAATCTGCATGGGTTACTGGAGAGGAACAATAATGCCTTCTTCAGGCCCTGTAGAGTCTTTTTATTCACGGGCGCAATTAAGACAAGCGTTGGCGCTTGCAAGGCATGAAGTCACTGCGAGGAGAAGTGAGGTTACGCACGCACCATGTGCAAGCTCACGAGGCTCTCAGCACCTCTCACTTCCGACAGCTTATTCAAAGGACGAGGGGATTAATATAACCTCTTTTCGTCCGGCTCCAATATGCTTAGTCTCTTGATCCGCTCAAGTTGACCGCTCGGTACACTCATCTGGATTGTTCAAATGCAATTCATGGTGATTAATATAATTCAACCATGCAGATGCTACGACTCATGTACGCGACTTATCAATAATATAATGTCGACGGCCAACATTGTCCACTCAATCTGTTGTAACTTCGCACTTAGACTAGCTCAAGCGTAATTCATGCAAAATGTGCATGCTTCGACAACTGTGATATTAGTTTTAGTTGTAAATAAAATGTGTAAATTCATGTCAGCTCAAATCAGTGCAACTCGACTTCAATCATTTAATGCCCTTGTGATCCTTCCTATGCACCACTCTCATGCTCAAGCTAATTCTCAAACAATTAGTTATCTGAAACTCAATCTACTTTTACAGATCAAACTCTACACCGCGTCCTGAAATGAGGAAAAGGTCGTGTGAATTATAACACGGGGAGTTTGTGTAACTCAACAATAACTATTTATTTAACAATAAGATTATATACACTATTTACAAACTTGACTGCGCAACACTAATACAAGTGAGCCGCTATATGCGCGAACGCGAGTAAGAAATTCCTATTACTTTAATCAGCCTCGGCGATGTCTGCGCGATATGAGTTGCTAGATAGTCACCGAGAGCTGCTACTTGCTTTATTAGTTGCAAGGCTTAGAGCTGTATAAGTTACTCCGTGAGTCGCCAACCGAAGGCTTCTGATTCTTTCTTGCTTGAGCTGGCCCTTTTATAGCGCACAATTCGCGCCAAAATAGCCTACCCCGGCACCCATCAGCTGATCTGTCAAAGAAGGGATACAATCAGCTGACTGGTTGTCAAGGCAGGGGTACAACAACTGATTAGCTGTCATAGTAGGGGTACAACAGCTGATTGTGGTGGTAATACATCAGCTGTTCTTCGTCGTTGCTCGTAGCGTCACATTACGAAAATCTAAGTCAAGTCTCAAAATCATCCTTAGAAGATCGTCATTCTCCATCGTACGGGGCAGCGTTCGAGAAGGGTATCATCAAGCCAAGAGGAAGCGAGCCTTTATTGTGTGTTTCAAAGTCGAGTAAAATAAATTAATGTAAGTCATTTTAAAAATTATAAAAAATTGTCAACGTCTTATTATTTCAACTCAATCCTAACCACTTCTGTGAGAAAGAACTCTAAATAAACAAACTATGTAATTTTCATTAATTCGGATGTTACACAATAAGTGTCACATCAAGAGTCCTGAGCCAACTGCCAGAGCGCAAAAATTTAAAACAAACCATATGAAGAGTGCGAAAAGCCAACGACGGAGACCACCCTGCTTCCCTCGATGACTTTGAAGATTTCCCTGAATAATTTAAAAAAACTTCAACAGATGAGAGGTTTTTGATTTATGACTCGCGAGGCGACGGAGAACCAGCTGAAAACCCAATCTTAGTTTTCGCTACGCGAAAAAATCTCGAAGTTTTAGCGAAAAGCTCAATCTGGTTTCTGGATGGCATATTTAAGGTATATATGTATACTCGTACCCATATATTATATACCCCATAACCTTTGATACACACTTCATGTATACTCTTTCGAACAGGTTGCTCCGCATATTTTTACCTAAGTATTTACAATCTTAGGATGGGTAACGAGAGTTAATGGAGCAAAAACCAATGCAGTAGTAGCATTGCCATTAGTATACGCATTGCTATCTTCTGAAAGGACCGTTCAATATTTCAAGGTACTAAAAGCGGTACTTGATAAATGTGGCGAGCATGAAATAGCTGATTACTTGCAAGATCAAGTGACAAGCGACTTTGAACTTGCCATTTTAAATGCCTGCATAGACGTATTTCCCAATACAACATATTTATAATGCTTCTTACATTTCGCGCAGAGCTTGTACAAGAATACCCAAGAAAAAAAATTGCAAAATTACAAACAAAAGCATAAAAAATTTCACGCATTAGTTGGCAGCCTTAGCATTCGTTTCTGTTAACGACGTCATAAATTATATCAATGAATTGAAAAATGAAGTTCCCACTGAACCACCTCAAATGACTGACGTATGGATAAGGAACGAAAGCTCGAGGCAAAAGAGCAGCTGCTACTCAACGTTATCCCATTCAAGTTTGGAATCACTACGACGCTGTGGTGAATAGACAAGCGAAAACCAATAACGTGTCTGAAGGCTGGGATAATCAGTTTCAGCTTCTAATAAGGAAAAATCATCCTGACATTTTCAGCTTCATCCGAGAGATGGTCAAGGAACAGGGAGACACTGAAATGGCTTTGGTCAAGTTATCACGCGGTCGAACAGACTGCCCAAAAATAAAGTGGTTAGAACTTCAGGCCAAACTCCAACGAATCGTTCAAATTTTGCTATGTATCAACCCTTGGAATATTTAGAGGCATTCGCATCATACTCGCATGTGTGCTAACCTCACTTCGCAGTACCAGAAAGTACGACTCATGACTGGAACAAGGGGGCATAAATGTGAACTTAGCACAGTACTATAAAATGCTGTACGATACTCGTGCCATGGGGGCACTTTTCGGCCCAGCTATGAGGACCCTCGCTGCGCTCGGGCCCCAAACTATGCCGTGCCGAAAAGTGTTACTTATAGCACTAGTATCGTAAAGTACTATTATTGCATTTGAGTTTCAATTTTCTTCATAAAGTTAAAAAATATGATGACATTTTAAAATTTTCGATTTTGGAATTTTTTTTATTTGAGTTTTAATTTTCCTCATAAAGTAGAGAATATGAAAATTTTGAATTTCATACTTACAAGGAGATCTTCTTACCTTCGGGTCACGGATCATTACCAACATTTTTTTGAGGTCTCCAGGAACCTAATATAAAGATCCCTATGCTTAGTTTTATTGAATGTGCTTTAGGGCCCATTTTAAAAGGGGTTTTCTATTTTAATTAGAAATCTTTGAGATTTTCTACATCAAGTTAGGAGCACTTAAACAAAAAAACGCACCGAACAAAAGTTTGAAAATTTTCAAAAAATCTGTCTGAACTTTTTCAGAATTTTTCGAATTGTCCATTACCCTTTTTCAGAGACCCTAATTTGATGCTTTTCTTGCAAAATTTAGAAACTTCTAAAAGAGGGCAATGGACGATTCGAAAAATTCTGAAAAAATTCAGACAGATTCTTTGAAAAATTTCTAAACTTTTGATCGGTGCATTTTCTTGTTTAAGTGCTCCTAACTTGATATAGAAAATCTCAAAGAATTTAAATTAAAATAGATAACCCCTTTTAAAATGGGTCCTAAGGCCCATTCAATAAAACTAAGCATAGTGAGCTTTATTATTAGGTTCCTGGAGACCCCAAACATTTTTGGTAAAGATCCGTGACCCGAAGGTACAAGGTCTCCTTGTTAGAATAAGTTGTAAGAAGTCGACATAGCCAAATAATTGTACCAATATACTTTAGTAATAGAAATGTACACATTACTTCGATCGCTGACTAAATTTGTATATCCGTGTCAATCCGGCTTATGGATCCCCAGTTCACAACATATTACGAAAAATTTTGCCTATGTTTTATTCGGTTTCTGCACCCAGAATTTTGTATAAAAACCAGGTAAAATCAATATCATATTTGTTTATTAAAACCATTAAAACCTAATAATTTTGTTTCACATTCAAATCTACTTTATTCCATATTACTTTTTAGATATACCCGATATATTACCGTTTTAAAAACATTAGAGCAAACATTAACGATTCTGATTCCATTTAAACCCAGCAGAAACCTCGCATGCCTACTAATAACCCATTCAAATTTTCCACTGTGGAACTTAGCTAGCTAGAAAATATCGTTTTGCCTATTGGTTTCTTAGGGTTTGAACAAGGTATTATAAACAGGGTCTAAATCTTGGACTCGGAGTTGAACCCTGATGCTCAGTTTCTTTGAGCTAATGACATCTGACGGTAAGTTAGTGACGCGAGTCGACGCTCATGACTGATTTCACGACAAGCCAGAACCCGCTTTGATGAGGCAAGACAAAAAGCTTGCTCGAGAAAAATAAAATATTGACGTTGGAACGAGCAGGGGCAGTTGCCTACCTCAGTCAAAAATCAATTTTTCAGAGTATTCAGTAATGAAAGGTAAAGAAAAATCCTTTCCCAAAATTGAATGAAAAATTATTCTTTTGAAGGTGCTCATAAGTTCTTAATCCAGAACCTAAAAAATACATTAAAAACCAATTTTATCTTCCTTACATTGTTTTTTAAATGTCTTTAAAATTGCGTATTTATCTTAATATTTTGATGACTGCGTCGTCGTGGGAAAGCAGAAAGGAAAAGTAATAAAAAAGTTTCATATCACGTAAAAAATGAGCAAAAAACCGTAAAAACGATTTTTTTGAAAATTAATAAAAAGTACGACCAATCTACGATACGACCGAACTTTTATACGCCAGTCAAGTAACTTAAGTTGTTATTTGTAGGATAAATTTGTTTACTATTTGTCGAAGAAGGAAATATCGACTTTTACTACTTTTACTCTTTTTTTTATTTTTTAGAAATTGTCATTATTAAATAATTTAATAAATAAATAAATAAATGAATGAACAAGAATCACTTTCGCAGAAAACCGAATATTAATTCCTTAGCGGCATTTTTTTATATAAAATTGAATAGAATGAAATGTATTTAGTTCTCAAAAATAACACTGGATTACCAGAAAATTATCGTTGGGAGAATAATTGAATATCTATAAATGTTTGAGTGAGATTTTATAAACTTGAAATGAAGATTTTATTGAAAAGAATCAGCTTCTGCAAATATTTAAATAATTCTAATATCACTATAGAAACGAAATTGAGAAAATAAACGTTTCTATGGTAAGTTTTATCAATATTTTACTATTTGGCCCGTTTTAGATCAAAGCTTCTTTATCCCTCCCAAAAGTTCAGACTTAAATATGAAAAGTAGAATACAAGTTTGAAAAGCGTAATAAAGTTTTTAAAGAGTATTCATCTTAACAAAAAAGCATAATTAGTTTATAATCAAGTTTGACTGTGAAATCTATTTGAATTATTTATTTTTTTCATCTAGGAAAATAATAAAGTTCTGGATTAGCAAACGAATTGTTTAATAAGATTTCCTATTAGGACACTTTATCAACAAGTAAGTCACTTTTCATAATTCATAACATACGAAAAAAAAAAGTTTCTGTAAATAACATTATAAAGAAATGATCCAAGATTCATCTTAAATTCATCCACTTTAGTAAATTTCTTATGAATTTTATTCTATAGTTTGAAAAGAGGTGTATGATTGAATAGCTATTTGAATTGAGAGTCGTATCACAGTTTCGGTAGAGTTTATTAATGAAGATGTTGGACATTTCTTACCTATTTATAAAAGTTTGATAGTTTTATCAATTGATAGCGAAAGAAATTTAATTTTTTAAAATAGAATTAATATGTAAAACCATGAATGTTACAGTTGAACGATGAGTAAATTATTTATTTTTATTTGAGTGAAAGGTAAAACTGAAAAATAAAAATATTATTTCTCACTTATTTAATATGTACAGTATTTATAAAACTTACAATTTCATATTTCAAACTGCTAGCTCACTAAGATATTGACAATATAATAATTCGAAACCGTGGTAATACTTTTTTAAAAAGATTAAATATATAAAGCCATGTATGACAGTCTGATTCTTATAATTTTAATCTAACTTTAAAATTCTTTCTCTTATTTATGAAACTTTTTATTTCAAATCGTTAATGAAGTCCGTCAAGTATCCAAGCGAAGTAAAAATTCTTGTACTTGGTTCACGGGCTGTTGTGAATTTGCTGAGCGTTCAGTCGTCAACCATTAATTATAATGGTTTCATTTACTGGTAAAAATGTTAAATTCATTTGTGCATCGTTTCCCTTATGTTATTTTATTAATGAAAGTTGAAAGTAAAAATTCTGCGAAAATTCAATTCAGTGGAGAAAGACATTTCCTATTATAATCCATCTCAATAATAGCCTTTAATTTATTAAAAACGTTGATTTGAGCTAAATTTAAACAAATTTTTTTGAAACCTTTCATTCACTGAGTAGGTGACTCTATATGATTAATTTATTTCGTTAAATTTTTGTGTCTGTAATTAATAAAAATTGACCGATATAGTCTAATATTATTATAGTAACTTACGATAAAGGTGCTTAAGTAATTCTTTGGATCAGCGTAGTTAAGGGCCCGAGCGTAGCAAGGGTCCTAACTGATGGGTCAAAAAAGGTCACCGTGGTACGAGTAGCTTGCGCTTTTTATAGTACTATGGTAGGTTCAAATTTATGCCTCCTTTTCCGATGCATAAAACCCACTTTCTGGTAAAGCGAAGAGAAGTTACTTGGGTTTTCAAAGATTAGTTAACAACAAATTTAATGAGTGATTCAAACCATAAAATAAGAAGTTTCAACTACAAATTTAAGTCGAAAAAATAAAAAATATTTTCATCATAATTAACTAACTACATGCGCAAAAAAAAACGGATCCATACTTGCTTTTCTCCGTACTAAATTCAAACAATTTACTTGGTTAATGATCAGTAACAGACTATTCGCTAACTCTTCTTGTCCTGCTTAGCAATTTTCGCGACATAAGACTAACAAGGAGAGCCTTTCATCTGCGGGTCACAGATCCTTACCAAACTTGTTTGGGGGTCTTCTTGTACATAATAATAAAGCCCCTTATAGTTACTTTGTTCCAATGGGCCCTGAAAATCATTATAAAGTATTATTATGAAGTATATAATATAATATAATGTATAAAATACCAAATATTAGCGTATAATGGTATCAAGTTTACACAGTCAAGTCTAACTGACTGAGAAGTATTTACTTTGACTTTTCAATGTCCAAAACACCTTTTCAATCAATAAACAATTTAACTCAATTGTTTTACTGGAAAGTCTTAAAAGCGCGAACCAATTGAGCTAAAATTTATGCATTTATCAACTAATATTTATATTAAATCATGTAAAATGTTTTCATTTATAAAACTCACTGTTCTTTTTTTCTCACCTATTTCTGACACTCATCTGGAGTGAATCTGAATCTAGTGAGTGTCAGGAATAGATGAAGAGAAGGGATTTGTGAGTTATACAAATAAAAACATTTTCATATAATTACATCAATATTGTTTGGTACGTTAATTTTAGCTCAAATTGGTGCGCTCTTCAAAACTTACACAGCAAACCAATTGAGTTCAATTGTTTATTGTTTGCAAAAGTGTTTAGAATGCATAAAAGTTCATGTACAAATATTTTTGAGAGAGTTAGACTTGACCGTACAAGGCCTAATACCAATAAGTGGTATTTTTTAACATTATATTATATTTAATACTTTTTTCTGCTCTATAACTCTTTCCAGGGCCCATTGGAATAAAGTAACCATAGGGGGCTTTATTATTATGTACAAGAAGACCCCCAAACAAGTTTGGTAAGGATCTGTGACCAGCAGATGAAAGGCTCTCCTTGTTACTCAATTTTTTTAATATTTCAACTAAGCACCTAGGAAAAAAACTTTATTGAAAAAAACTTTTTAGAATTGTTCATAAAACATGCCTGAATTTTTTCAGAATTTTCCGGGAAAATTTTTAGATTTTTGAAAATCTTCAAAATCCGAAAAATCAAAAATTATTCGAAAAAATCTGAAAAAATTCAGGCATGTTTTTTGAGCAATTTAAAGACTTTTATTGTTTTCGAGTTAAAAAATATATAAATGTCATTTAGCCGCCGCCGATGATGATATCGTCGTTGCCCAACTTTTACCGCGTGGAGGTAGACATTTGCAAAAGTCTTTTTTGATGTTTTTGTTTGTGGTTTTCTATTTTAATTTTTTTTTTACATAGTTTTTTATTTTATAGTAGTTTTTTGTATTTTTCAAAATTTTCATTCATTATTTCTTATCATTCTTTTTATGTTGAACAGTGTCAGGATTTGATAGATTTTTGTTGTTTATGTTTTATCGGGAAACAAGTTGAGCAAATGTAAATATCACACGTAGTGCACATTAGTTGTGTTCTTGCTGAACAAGACGAGAAGTTATAACAATTCCGTTTTTTTGATGATTGTGTTGTTTCGTGTGGTTTTGAAGCTCTAGCTTTTTTCCCAGAGATAAATAATTACGAGCTACTTCTAATGCAACATCTTTAGTCCCAATTTTTTTACTTGTATCACTTACCAAGTTTATAAGAACTGTAGCATTTGATATAGATGCTTGGATTAATCTTTCAAAAATAACAAAAGTCCATTTTTTAGACCTAATCGAAGGCATTGCATTACTGCAGTGAAAATCATGTAGATCAACCCTACCCATATGTTTATTATAAATTTGAAACGCTTGTGGAAAGGGTAAGTCCGACTTTGTTTTTAGTTCTTTAGAATAACGTTTCATTGAGGATAGTGGTGTAATCCGTGCTGCTGTTGACAGTATAGAAACTGGTTTTAAATCTATAAGAGTAATATAATTTTGACTACCATTTTCTATATAGTCATGTTTCACAGCGTATAAACCTCTTTGAGATTTTTTATCGATGTCGTTACTGACATTTTTTACCCTGTTTGCTCGAACTGTAGCAGTAGCTCTTATCCCAAGTCTTAACAGATGTACCAATAAGTCAGGACTAGAAAAATAATTATCAAAGTATAAATGATAATTAATAATTTGTTTTGGTACAACTTTATTCAGTAGCTCTTGAATCATGTGCAAAACCACCCTACTGCCTAAAGTGCATTTCTCGAGGACGTTTGTATCTTTGAAAAAAGGATGAGATCCTTTTCCACTATAAATGTCGCATTCAAATAAATATCCTTCAGGATTACACATGGACCACTGTTTTATACCCCACTTCGTTGGTTTATCTTTTATGTACTGCTTCATGACAGTCCTCCCGTAATACTTGATCATACTTTCATCGACAGATAAAGCAGTAGAAAAATAACCAAATTGCCTTAGGTTTGTTCTGAAAATGTCGTATACTACTCGTACGCGCCAAGCTTTATCAGTACTACTAACATCATAATTTTTTGAGAGTTTGATCCGCGATTTTATCATTTTAAATTCTCTGTGACTCATGGCTTCGACAACTGGAGTACAAGTCAGTAATGGGTCTGTTGACCAATATTCGCATTGATCTTTCCTCACATTAAAAATTGAGATCACAATAATACCTATAAATACGTCTAAACTTTGGAGAGAAAGTCCGTAATCGTTCTCTTTTGTACTCTCAATTAAATAATTTTTCATTTTAGTTGAAAAAAAATATACGAAAACTTCTACAAAAGTAGCATTACGAATTTTTTTTTGTTGCTTTAGAGAGCAGAAATTCATTTTTCACCACTTTTGGAAAAATGTTTTCCCCGCCAATCTATTCATATTGGTGGTTTGATGCAAGTTTGTTTTGGTCGTCTGTGTATTCTTTCAGAACCTGATCGTTCGATGTAGTTGGGATCAAGTCTGAAGTATGATCGAACCAATCGGAATTTTTCATATTATTAAAATCTTCTGAACCACAGTCAGATTCACAAGATTCTTCAACTTCAGAATAAATCTCCTCATCTTCAATATCAACATGTCCTCGCTTTTTATTTGATGCTTTTTTTTCTGAAATTTTTATATTCGTACTCGATTATGTTTGCGTTAGCAACATAGACAGGTATCCATACAAATTTTTTTTAGAGACTTAAGTACAACAATAATTTTTTACTCGAAAACAAAGCTTTTTAACGAAAAAAATTTATACGTGATAAAAGTCTTAAAATTGCTAAAAAAACATGCCTGAATTTTTTCAGATTTTTTCGGATAATTTTTGATTTTTCGGATTTTGACGATTTTCAAACATCCAAAAATTTTCCCGGAAAATTCTGAAAAAATTCAGGCATGTTTTATGAACAATTCTAAAAACTTTTTTTTCATAAAGTTTTTTTCCTAGGTGCTTAGTTGACATATTAAAAAATTGACTAAGTTCATATACGATTTTTTTTTACGAAGCTCCATTTTGATGTCCGCCATGTTGAATCTCGATATGGTTGGTATTGGGCTTTTATGTTTACACCCCATGGATGCAAAAAATACGAGTGAGACCTAGAGATCAAGTCTCTTTTGACTCGAAAATTCGGGTCAAATCAAATTTTTTTTTTCAAAAATCTCGTTTTTCATTGTTTAATTGTTCATAAATTGTACAAATTTTAAAATTTGACAATTTTGATGCCGGAATTAGAAAGATCATAAAATTTCACGTCAATAATGACTACTTTAATATTTCTCACATACTTTTTTCACCGATTTTACAGCAAGTGAAAACATAAGTCACATTTCATCCGATGGGCCCAAAACGGGTTAAAAAAAAATCTAAGTTTGTGGAAAGTCTTATAAATTATCTTACGTGACTGAATGAAATATAATTTTGAATATTCTTGTTATCATGAAAGATTTCTTTTGTTCCACTGGTAAAATGTCAAATGTTTAACCAGGTAGTGGCAGAGAATGACATCGTAATTTGGTCGACTGTTTGCGTAGCATGTTTATGTCGCGGAAACAATAGCCTCAAGTTATTTATTTTCATACCATTTGAGACATTGGTAGCAGCCTGTGAAAGGTCTGAAAATAAGACCGAGTTAATTCGATATTTCCTAAAGTAACGTTTACAACTGTATGCCATCCGTACAAAGCATAAACTAAAATAATTAAATTCCAAATGTCGTCGAAAAGGTTATTTCTAATTTATGAATTGTCGCACATTTTTCTAATTTTTTTCCCTGACTTCTTAAGCTGTTTCAACAGCGTTTTCTCCTGAATCAATTTTTTTGTATTTTTTTGCGTAAATATATGAAAAGTAATAACTATCAAAAGTATCGAAAGAGAAAAGCAAAATTTAAAGTTGTGCACAAATTACTTAACAATCTCTCTTGAATATGGAGGTGTGACCCCAGAAGCTTCTACAATATTCGTTTCACTATTCAAAGTTTCATTAAACGTATTGCATGGAGAAAAAAATTACTGTGTAAACTTGCTCCTCTTTATTGTCGTGAAAATTGTCACCCCAAAATTGAAATAAAATCAAATTAATCTTTTTAATATTCCTGTCTTCATGGAATATTCATCGAACAGCAGTGGTTTTTTTTTAATAGGTTTAACCAGTTAGTTATTGACAATGCCATCGAAAATTGGTTCACTGTCATCGTAGCATGTAGCTGTTGCAGAAGTTGTTTTTTTCATTTATTTATTTCAGTACCATTTGAAATATAAGGTCTGGCCTGCAAATATTATAAAAGTGATACTAATTCCAGCCTTTTTGAAGGTCATTTCACAACTGAATTGTATGGTTTCAATTAATGTTCTCGAATTATTTTGATTCCAACTGTCAGAGAGAATTTTATAATGTTTTTATGTTATTTCTTTGACAATTATCCAAGTTATTTTCATGCCTAATCTTTAATTGATCTGAAAATGTTGATACTTTGAAATCTTACATCCCTGGTTTTTCAAAGTAAAGGACATGGCAGTTTTTTTTTTTTTATGGAGAGGACGTAGGCAGGGTAAACCCTTGCATCAGTGGCCCTTCCGAACTCAGGCATGATTCCCACCGGAACTATCGTTTGACATTACTTCGGTGGGTGCCTTTTTTAGCAGTACTGCTACATCGATGTATTTGGTCATTTCCTTACATCCCCCATCCAACCGCACGCTAAGACGTGGTGATTAAGGGTTCAGGAACCGTGTCAACTCGTTGATGATTCCCGTGGAGCCCTCATTTAGCGTCATTCCCGCCTTCTGGAGCCGTCTTGTTGGTGCTCTCCGTTGTGCTGACGCTTCCCCCAAATGATATACTCGTCGACCAACATCAGCACTAGGAGTTCTGGCTTCGGGCTCCATCTTGCGCGAATTCTTCCCAACTTGGACCGCAGGGCGATTGGAGGATATTTCACCCTCCAGGAAGGCTGACTACAGCCGTGGACCTACAGTTTAAAGTGGAATCCGAACCACTTCGGGCTCGAGGGAAAAATAACGAATGAAATTTCCCCCAGTGGGGATCAAACCCGCTACCTCAGCACAAAACGTTGGTTAGGCAGGTAGATGGCCGAACGCCCTTACCCACTAGACCAACGAGGGCCTTGGACATAGCAGTTTATAAACAATAAAAGTAGTGGAGAGGCGTAGGAAAAATTGTTTTTTTCTACTGATGAGTTCAGAATCTCCTACAGTATCTTTGTCTCGCACCGGAAACGTCCCTGAATTTATTTCGATTGAAACAGCAAAGTTTTAAAGGAATTCAGTTATTATAATGTTTTTTGATTAGACAAAAATTTTTTATGAATTTACTTTCTACTTATGTCGTTAAAACTTACATAATTAATTAATATTCATAAACGATCTTGAATAAAATTCAACATTTATTACAAAGAATATAAATGTTGCAACGATTTATTTAGAATTTCTTTTTGTTTAGTGGCATGGAATATGTTTCTTAGATTCAAAAATCATTATTTTAATCTCTATGATTAAAAGAATTCGTTGTATTTTTTTATTCAATTGGGTATCTTGAATCGTTTTAAGATTAAATCTCTTTTTAAAGATAATATCCATATTTTGATACGACCCGGCTTAGCGTTGGAGCTCGATGACACCGGTAAGCCGAAGTTGGAGATTTTTTAGTGCCTCACGGTGACGAGCCGTGAGGACTTTGATGCTACTCCCTACCTACGTTTCCGTAGTAGGGAAAGTTTCGTCGGTGCTGGCTTCTTTGGTGCGCTGCTTACTGGCTGCGGATGTTTGGCCAGAAATAAAGCCAGTTGGTGGTGAGTGGCCTTCCGCCGTTGCTCGCGCTCTATTTCCTCAGGCAGCGGTGGTGTCTGTGCGCCGTTCAATGGTGCTCTGTAGCGACGAGGGTCCGTAGGCCGGAGACGCGGGTCGAGGCGCGGCTTCTGTGGTGGAGGCGGTGTGTCTAGGCGTATCAGTCGCCACACCGGCGGAGGAGATCCGCTGGGGTCCGCAGGCTGCGCAGCTGACTGCGGCGTCGAGGCAGGGGCTCTTCGCTTCGGTGGTGGCGTTGGCGCAGCTCGCAGGTAGCTCCGCAGTCTCCGGTCAGCGAGGTGTAGCAGGATCCGCTGGTGTATCTGTAGCTCCTTGGCGGCGGCGACGTACTCCTGGAAGGTGATGGTCGACGGCGGCGGCTCCGGTCTTGCGTCCTTGCACTCTGTAGGCAGAGGTGACATAGAAGGAGTGGGTAGAGGACAGTTCACCGAATAAATAACAAAAATGATTTATTCGGATCCAAAAATTCGATTTTTATTTAGACTCCTTTTCGAATCGGAGCGAGTACGATTCTGCTCGCTCAACGTGCCTCTATATAAGGCTACAACTCGTGTTTCTTGACTGCGGGTTTCGCCCCCGCCCTCTAGCGGTGCAACTTAATACTAACATCGTTCTATTTACAATTCTCCGGAGAGTGACATCTGCAGAGGTCAAATGTAGTTTATATTAATTTACATCAATTTATAGATAATATTCATTTTAAATGCACTCGGTATTTGTTATTTAATACAGTGACCTCGTATTCAAGTGGTCCTTTTTGCGATATTTTTTTCAATCTATTAGTCTATGCTTGTTATCTGATGCGTCTTTATAAAGTTCAATTCACAGTCATTTTTGAATGAAGCTTATTTTTTCATTTTCAATTCAATGCTATAATATCAATGCTGTTGCTTCTTTTAATGTTATTTCACATTATTTATGGTCATTTTCCAGGAAAAAATTAATCAGTTTTTTTGTGGACTGGAAATACATTATATATTTTACATATTTTAATATTATTACTGGAATCTTTAATTGCCTAATATATTTATATTAGGCAATAAATAAATTATTCATAAATTAAATAATTATTAATAATTATTAATTATTATTATTAATATTATTATTATTTATAAATAAGTTTAATTCATAATTAATTTAGGGCATAATTTAAATAATGTTTATATTCCAGATCTATCGCGGTGAATATTTTTATTATCAATAATTTGTCAATTAAAGAAAAATTTGTCGTGTGCGTTTGCCGCGAATAAGAGGAAATAGTTGCCCGACAACGATGCCACGTAGCGGCAAACAAATCTGAAAATATCGTCACTGCTTCTTCATAGGCTGCAGTTTTCTCGATCGTTGAATTCGATGTTGTTCACATTTCCATTACTTCCTTCAGATTCTGAGTAGCATTTAAAAATTGAAATTGTCCCATGTTTCGTGCCTCGTCCATTTCAATCGGTGCAACTTCGTTTATTAAGATCGTTCTCATAAATTCCATTTGCGATCTCAAAGTTGCCGAAATACGTTGAAAATCGTGAACGTCGCCCTATTCAATAATAACAATGATAAATTCCTATTATAATATACAACGTAAAATTGTAATTCAACCCTACTGTTATGAATTTCATTCAAAAATTAATATATAAAAAGATTTAACTGAAATAAGAGCGAATGTTACATACCCGAAATACGTTGTCCATTTCAATGAAAACTTCTAACAATATCTGTAAACAGTTTGGCAATGGCTCTTCTTGGTCAACCGACATTTCGCAAATATTGCGCCGCAGATGTCGGTTGGCGTTGGAGTATCTGGAATATGGGCCATCGACGTCGCAATTCTTCGATGGAATCGTCGTTCAAATTACTCCAGCGTCGCAATTCACACCACGATATATTGTATGTCACATGATGAATGTATTGTTTCCAAGACCGACGCTTGACGTCTATTCTCGAATAAATACGCAGAATCTGCAAATATACACAAATATGATATAACTTATATATCGTTTTACTTTTAATTCTTACCTCTTGTTCGCGATTTACTTGGTTTCTGGTCCAGCGCAATACCATCATATCCATAAAATTTACAGTTCCTAATTGTTCTTCGATTGTAAACTCCAAATACCCGAGTCTGACCAGTTCGAGAATTATTTGCGCGACCATTGTCTTCGGTAGGCCCATGAAACATCCATATGACGGACAGTCGAAATTCGCCGGGTGAGCACTATAAGTATGTTGTTCGGCCACGAGTATGCGAATAAGCGAATTAATATTTAATGTTCCGCAATTATTTAATACATTACGAACTTGTAATACCGCATCTTCGATAACTATGTATGGTCGCAACACATTAGTTGTACAATTTGTGCAGAAGTTTTGGCATGGCAAAGCAATATATCCAGCGTCGGCAAAATACAATTCAATGTATTGATGAATACATGTGGTCGTGTTTTCAATCAGAGTTATGAATTCGAAAAATTCCATGGTTCGAAACGATTTCCTTTGCTTAATGATACTCCGATCTGTATATTCTGCGGGGTTATTGCGTTGAGGTTTTGATAATAATAACTTCCATTGCTGATAGTCACTGAAACTGTACAAGAGAATGGCACGAGATAACTGTCCTACGCGACCACACCGCCCTATCATCTGCGCGTATAAACTAATGGAATCCGTTAAATCATAATGAATTATTAACGAAGTCGCGGAATTATCAATCCCCATCCCAAAAGCGCTGGTTGCAACCATTATGCGTGTCATTCCATTCATCCATTTGAACATCGAAGATTTGTTATCGTCCTTAGTCTGAGTACCAGTATAGGAACATACACCAAATCCGTTATTCTCCAAGTGTCGTTTCAAACTCCGAACCGAGCTACAAGCGTAACAGTATACGATAACCATTGCATCGATATTTTCTGGGCATCTCAATATCGACACTATCATTCGCAAACGTTTAATTGATACGTGTCCCATATCTGGCAGACATACAACTTGTTCTTCGTTATGCTCATCGTTCACTTCTTCCATGCGAATTATTTCGATAAAAATGTTATTGCGACGTAAGGGTACTGCAACGTATAAATACAAATTAAACATGAAAAGACATTTTTTTATAAGACACAAATACTTATATTTTATTATATTTACCTCGAAATAAATTTAATCTGATATTTGATCCACCAATAACATTTTGAATGGATTTAATTTGAGCCGACGAAAGAGTGGCCGAATAAAAGGATAATGGCACGTTCTGTCTCAACGTTGATAATTGAATTGTTGCATGTATGTAGTCAGAACGAAAAGTACACCCCCATCACACGATACAGTGTGCCTCGTCGAAAACAAATCTCTTAATATAATTACGTTCAATAAGCTGTTGTATAATCGTCTCCACACCTTTTGTATGAATTAATGCCTCGGGTGTCATAATAATGACTTTAATCCCATGCAAAATTATATCCTCACCGCAACGGATTAAGTTTCTATCATCCCTTGTCATTTCACTTGACCAATTGACAAATGGCACCTGCGTAACATATATTACAAATATAACAATAGGTAAGATCAAAAGACACACAAGTAACAAATACAGTATACATACGTTACATCGCTTCAGCATTTGAATTTGATTGTTTATCAAACTTTTTAAAGGAGATATTAAAACGTAACAACCTCCGCTTAAAATCGCAGCTATTATGTAAATAATTGATTTTCCAAATCCAGTTGGTCTTACAATAACGTTATTTTGTTCTGATAATTCACAAATTACAAAATTTTCTTGTTCTGTTCTCGGGAGAAATCCAAACATCATATTGATCGTATCGCGAATCACTTCAATATTATGTTGCAAATTCATTTTATTTATTTTAATTATTTAATTTTTTATTCCTTTTTTTTTTTTTTTTTTTTCTTCTTCGAAATAACGTGAGTACTTTACTCGATATGGTAATTTTAAATGCACATTAAGCAACCACTGCTTTTTTATCGGTACAACGCCTACACTTGTACAATATCAATGTTTTGTCACGCGTCAATATGAAGAAATTATTTTCACGATCATGTTCCCTGCCGAACGGACACTTCAAAACACGTATTGGCAAAATAAGATTACCTTTATTGTCTCTCACAATGGTAGAAAAAATCGCACCAGGTGCAATTTTTAAAAAACGTTCCTTCGCTTCACTAAACTTAGTAGCGATTTCAGGTGGTACTGTGACCCTTTCACACCTCTGTTGATACCCCGGCGTCACAAAGTTGTAATTAAATGCGGTGTTACTCTGAAAAGAGGGTACTAAAACAGATAGTACAGCACTAGATTCTTCTCCTGTATATCGAAGGAAATTTGTCACGATACCAATTGGGCGTGTTACCAAACAAAAGTAATCGATAGGCCACTCGCTAAAATCACTTGCAAGAAATTGTAAGGGCCGATTAGTACCCAATTTCGAACATCGATAAATCCGAAACTGTTGTTTTGCTGCGTAAACTTTAAAATCGATAATGCATCGATTAGTCTTGATATTCGCTATATTTGGCTCTACCATATACTGAGCATCGTCGGACTTATTTAATGCTATCGGCAATTCGTTAGAACCTGCAAATTTAATTATATTCATATAATTTTTTATTGAGCACTGACAATCGTCAAACAAACGATTTACGAATACGAATAGACCCCTTCAAAATCCTCCCCTCTCTCTCTCTCTCTCTCTCTCTCTCTCTCTCTCTCTCTCTCTCTCTCTCTCTCCACCACTGGCGGTATCAAATGTTGTAAGTTTATCAAAAGCTTGACCTAATACTTCGGCACTGGGCAGGTATTAGGTCAAACGAATAGTGAACGCTTAAGATGTGCGGCGGACTTGTTATTTTTCAAAATTTTTTTTTTTTTTTTTGTTTTTCGTCGACGAGCGAATGCGAAATGACGATAACCAGAAACAATGATCTTTTTCTCCTGTACTCCGGGTATTTTTCGGGAGACGTTGGGGATCGCGGTTTTTTTTTTTTTTTTTTTTGTATTTTGCGGTATTTTTTTGGGAAATGTTGGAATCGCGGTTTTTTTTTGTTTTTCGTCGACTCGCAATTCACGCCTGGCACTGCAAAACACTGGCAATATCTAATGTTTTTGAGTTTTTCATTACAAAAGCTTGACCTAATACTTCAACATTGGTCGGGTATTTGGCCAATTATCAATGCAAAAAATAACTTTACAGGAAATAACTTTATTTCCCACGATGTTATTTTTTTTTTTTCTCTTGTATCTTGGGTATTTTTTGGGAAACGTTGGGGCACGCGCGACTTCGTACGTCACACGCGTGCGTCACCACAAAGTCACACTTCGACCTAATACCCGGTCCATAATGAGGCATTTGTTAAAAAAAAAAAAAAAAAAAAAAAAAAAAAACGCTATTCCAACATTTCCCAAAAAAATACCGCAAAATACAGAAAAAAAAAAAAACCGCGATCCCCAACGTTATCTAGAACCGTGTGGCAATGCACTTCGCCAAATGCCGTGACCGAAGAAATTGAAAAATTTACATCAAACAAATTCCTCTTCTTAGCACAAAGTCTATACTCAACGTTAAAGGATATAATGTCTCACCTACCAGATGTAACAAGGCAGGAAATTTTTAAATGCTGCAGCACATACGAGCATCAATTGTTCGCAATCAAGAAATTGGAAAACACAAGAACAAGTGAAAAATTAAAACGAAAAATTTTGGGGGAAATTGGCATTCTCTCGCAATCTAATTATAGCGGCAGCACTTCGTCGCAAACATCAACACAAACTTCTACGGAGCAAGATACGCAAACTGAAGATGCAACGGAAAATTTAACAGAAATGTCGACTCAAGAATCAACAATGAGTTCGTTGAACCGCGAGATGCAATCACCATCGGGACATACACCAACAATTTTTTCCCAGCGCACGTTTGCACCCATAGAATTAACGTCCGTAAGAAATGTAAGTGAGAAAACCCGAAATTTGAAGAGACGCAGTTCAGATAAATCACAAAAATTTCAACCTCCTACGAAAAAACCAAATTTGATGCAAATTGTTGACGTTCGAGCTGCGACAAAATCAGGTCCATAAAGTTAGCCCCCAGATTATGAAAAAGTGCTTTTCCATCATTAAAATTAATACCATTAGTTTGCGCGTGAAAAGTTTTATCAAACTGCCAAATCTCACGTTTGCGCGTTGAAAATTTTCCATGGAAAAGTGAATTTTCAAAATGGGGGCTGGAATTCTAGCCCCCAGAAGAAAAGATGCCATATTTTTTTTTTATTGTATTTTTGACACGATGAGAGCAACTAATCGTTTGTTCGTGAAAAGCGCAAACGATTGGTGCTTACAAATGCACTCTTTGATATAAAATGCATAAATTTATCCAAAATAGATTATTTACATTCATTTCAAAATTCTGACACCCGCGCCATCACTCGGTGATGTGAGAAGTTGGGCCAACAGCACTGTGCTGTGTGCAGCAGACAACAGTTTATAAAACAACATCAACTTTATGCGTAATAGGTTTTGTTTAATGATTTAGTTATCTTCAGGTAAGCATTAAAAATTATTGACCTAACTTACGAACATCATGTGTGATTTTAATAAATTAGTTGTTCACTCAGTTACATGATGAATAAATGCATGTGTGTGTATATATTATTTATATGTATATATATATATATATTACTAGGGGGGCTTCGCCCCCCTGCTCGCTCGCTCCGCTCGCCAACCCCCCAATTTAAAAATATAGATGAGATGAAAATTAAAAATGAGCAAAAAGGAAATATGTATAAAAAAGACTCAATAGTATATTTAACCCATTAACGCGCAGAGGACGCAATTTTGACATTCAACTTAGTGCTCCTACCATGTCTCAATCGATAAGAGAAAAATTATGAAAACCACTATACTTATTGGCTTTGAGGGTGTTCTTTTTAATAGTGGTGTTTAAAATTGCGTAAATTAACAATTTTTAACAAAAAATTGCAAATTTACAAAAAATAACGTGTTTTCTAGGAGAAAGTTTGTTTTCATTTCAATTTTCAAACCACTTATTATTGTTGTATGGGGGTAAAATATATGTAGAATATGACCTCGTGGTCTCTACTTTGAAAAACCACGGTGACTTGTGTCGAACAATATTTTTTTTTTAAGGGGACCGACCTGTGTTAAAAGCTTAAATTCAGCTCCAGCTAAAAATAGCTATATAAAACGAAATAGTGGAAAATTTTTTTTGTGATAGTAAAATATGTTCATTCTACACCTGATTGACCAAAAAAACTTCTACCCAAGCTTTGAAATACTACCTACATCACTTTTTTCATAAGACAAAATATTGTGTTATAAATCACTTGCCGCATGATCTTGAAAAGAGTTTTTCATCAATATTGATCTATGGGGTCTCAAAATCTTCAGAAAAGTACCCTCGTCCACCTAAGCGGAGCAGAATTTTGAAAAATTGCGAACAACTTTATAAACACGTCAAAATGTGACAATTTTTAAGAAAATTAGAATTTTATCAACACTAAATGCCATATTTAAGCTCTTGGAAAAGAAACAAACTTTTTTTCAAATTCTGCTCCGCTTAAGTGGATGAGAGTACTTTTCTGAAGATTTTGAGACCCCGTAGATCAATATTGATGAAGAGCTCATGTCAGAATCGCGTGGCAAGTAAATTCAATTATAATCTTTAGTATTATGAAAAAATAGGCGCAATTGGTATTTTAGAGCTTGTGTAGAAGTTTTTTTTGGTCAATCAAGTGTCTAATGAACATATTTTACTATCACAAAAAAATATTTTCCACCATTTCGATTTATATAGCTATTTTTTGAATTTAAGCTTTTAACACAGGTCGGTTTCCTTAATAAAATGGCGGTTCGAATGAAAAAATTGACTTTCAAATTTCTTTACTATTTATCTCATGAACTATTGAGTTTAGTAAAGAAGTTTATATAACAAAATGGTATTCGAATTGTTCAAGGAACACCCTCCAATTTTTTCAGAATTTTCCTAGACAATTTTCCGATTTATGGAAAATACAGGAAATCTGGTTCCCCGAAATTCAGTTCCAAAAATTCTGAAAAAATTCAAGCACTTTTTTTGATTAACTTTAAGACTTTTTTGTCCTGTTATCTTTTTTTCTAAAATCCCTATTTTTCTTTAGATAAAATGTATCAATCATTTTGGCGATTTTAAGAAAAAATATTATATATCTTTCGATTTTATTATCGTGGTTTCTCAAAGTAGAGACCGCGAGATCATGTTTTACATATATTTTACCACCATTTAACAATAATAAGTGGTTTAAAAATTGAAATGAAAACAAAATTTTTCTTCAAAAACACGTTATTTTTTGTAAATTAGCAATTTTTTGTTATAAACTGTTAATTTACGCAATTTTAACACCACTTTTGAAAAGAACACCCTTAAAACCAATAAGTATAGATGGTTTCCATAATTTTTCTCGTATCGATTAAGATGGTGACAGCGCAAAGTTGAATGTTAAAATTGCGTCCTCTGGGCGTTAATGGGTTAAATAATAAAATCGTAGCAAAATTTTATTAATATGCTATATTATATGCGATGACTTTTTAGAAATGGTTACTGAAATTGACCGTTATGGCAAATTTTTCCTATCATATTTATGAACTCGGACATTAGACAATTTTCTTAAAATTCTTATTATCTCCAAAATTCTGAATATTTTTCCAATCTTATATATCCAGCATCTAACAATTTTCCATCAACTGTTCTACTTTTACATTTTTGGCTGATTTCACCTTTCACACAAATTTTCAGAAATTATAATAAATTGTCCTATGCTTATTTCACACTTCTAGATACATTGTATTTATTACAATAAACTTTTGATTTCTGTTCACACAATCATTGTGAATTTTTTCTTAAATTTTTATGAAATAGTAAAACCTATAATTTTTTTGAAAATGTCTGCAGTGTCGAAAATCATTGCAAGATTTCTCTTTCTATCTATTGAGTGAGAAATGCAATAACGATTGACAGTCTTCTACGTACGACTCTTTCTAAAAATCTTTAATGACACTGACCGTAATTTTCGGACATATTTATGTAGCGAAAAATGAGATAAAATTTTTCAATAACTTTGACTATTGCCACAATTTTGACCAATTTTTTCTTTTATAAGTTGAAAAATTGAATTTAATCATTTGTTAAAATGAATGTTCCAATTAAAATGCTCACGAATCATTGATAAAATTTTCTATAAAGTTGCTACTCCCACAATTTTTACGAATTATCCCTCTCGCACATTTAAGTAGGAAATTCAATGGTTTTTAACCCGTCCAATACCAAGAGACCCGAATTTTGACTTATTTTTCCACGCGTTTTTTTATGAAACCATTGTCAAATTAATGTGAAAATACCATATGTTATGGAATTTATATCGCTCTTTTCAATTCTGGCGCCAGAATTACGATATATGCAAACGTTTAAAAAATACATTCGTTAAAAAAAAAAAATGTGGTTTTTGAACATTTGTCTTTAAAATAATCGTATTTTTCACCACGAGTGCGCATTCGGATCGGGATTAAACTCTGGATTTGGTGGCATACAGGCCTATACAAAATGCTGGCAGCCACCAAAACAGCTGATTCTACAATTATCGGCTAAAAGACGATACGGAACAAGTTATAATGCTTTGAGATTTTTTTACCTACTAACAATGGACTTAACGAAAAAATGTTATGAAACAAAAATTGCTTAGAATTCATAAAGAAACACGCGTGAATTTTTTCACATTTTTTTGGATGATTTTGGATATTTTTAGATGTGGCAATTTTGTAAAAATTTCCAAAATCATCCGAAAAATTCTGAAAAAATTTACGCGTATTCTTTGATCAATTCTAAGTACTGTTTGTTCTATAACATTTTTTGTAGAGTCCATTCTTACCGAGTAAAAAAGTACAAAAGTATTATAACATGTACCGTATCGTCTTTTAGCCGATAATCGTTGAATCAGCTACAAAGTCTTATCCCGATCCGAATGCGTAATCATGGGAAAAAGTACGATCATTTTGACAAATGTTCCAAAACCACGTTTTTTTTTATTTTAATAAATGTATTTTTAGAACGGTTGCATAAATCGTAAACTTGACGCCAGATTTGAAAATAGCAATAAGAATCCTATAAGATTTAATATTTTCACATTAAGGAGGTTCCGTCGGGGTAGTTTTCCGATATGCGAATATGATTTTTTATAATTTAGATCATAACGATTCCATTGGTATGCTTATTAATATGGGTAGCCAGGCAAAATCCGGAGATATTTCAATCCAAAGTTGACTTGCTATGCAGCAGAATAACATGGCTCTTATGACAAGGAGAAACAAAAATTTTTTTTAGCATCTCATTAGTCATAAATACTCAAGTTTTCCCAAGCAAGACATATACGGTTTTGGAGATCTAAATCTCTACTTTCTAGTGATATGTCTATTAATATGGGAAACCAGTGAAAATCGAAAGAAAATTGTCGATGAAAAAAAAACGGGCGTCGTGCGAAGCACTCCGTCGTCGCGAGGTGGGCCGTCATGTTTGTTTACATGTCTGTAATTATTTTTTTATATTTTTATTGATCACACTTAGTTTTTAAGTAATTATATCTATAGTAATCGATGAAGACGTTCGACTACGCGCTTGCACGAAATGGCTAACCTGCGTGACGGAACCTCCTTAATTGGACAATGGTTTTATAAAGAAATACCGCGTGGAAAAATAAGTCAAAATTCGGGTCTCTTGGTATTGGACGGGTTAATATGAATTTCCCAATCCTGTATGTGCAGCATTTCACAATTTTTTAATAACTTTGGCTACTTCCAAAATTTTGATTAATTATCCTTATCACACATTTTAGAAAGGTGTTATATGGTTTGTTAAAATGAATTTCCCAATTCAGTATATGCGAGGCATTCAACAATTTTTCAAAAACTTTGGGTACCCCTAAAATTATGGTGAATTTTCTCTTTTTGTAGTTAAGTATTGGATTCAACGAATTCACAATTGCATATGTTAAGCATCAAATACTTTTTTAAAGCTTGGCTAGTCCAACAATTTTAGAGAATAGTCCTTTTTCCAGTTATTCACTGAGTTTGAAGTTTTCAAATTGGACTCGCTGATATAAACTTTTGTATGATTTTGTGTATGGATTGGAATTGAAAATTTTAGTTAACTTAGTAATGTGATTTTTATGTAAAAAATCATTCGTTTTCAATCTTTCTTGTATAGCCGTATAGTCGTCATAGATATAATTGGCTGCAAGTTGGTTTTTTTGGGTTTTGGAGGAAATGTTGGAAGGAATTATTGAATTTGCAGTCTTATGGCATACTCGTCCTTGTAATTTTAAGTTATATATTTGTTTCCATTTAACATGACCAAAATTAGCGCTAAAAGTTGCATAACAAAATAAGTTATTGTAATATCGTATTAAATGACGAAATTCAGAATAATTCAATAACAAATTTTCAAGTTCTTTGTTATATTTTGACAATTGCGGTAAAACTATATTGCCTTTTTGACAACAAGTTTTAAGTTTTTCTTCAATCCAAAAATATGCTCCACAAAACGAACATTTACATGTCATCTGCCCATAATATGATCTTATTAAAATATTAGTTGGGATACTATTTGTAATACATTTTTTGGCTTTTTTAGTTATAAGACCAATGTTAGAATTTTCATATTTTCTTTTTCTAGAGGTTTTGATATCGCGTTTTGAATTTAAATTTGGGATTGAAATGTTTTTTTGAAGTATATCTTGAGTTTTTAGACATTCGAATTTGCTTTTAATTATAGGCGCACAATTTACTGTTGTGTTCTGAGGAAGAGGAGATCCTATATTTTTATTGTAATCTACTATTTCGAAATGTCCTGCTCCATGATCATTTCCAGAATATACTAATGATAATTTAGAGTTGCTTTTTCATTTCCATATTCACATTTAATTCTACCATTTTCATATATTTTTATGTGAGTGTTATGATATTCTGAAAAACTTTTAATTTCTACGTCGCTGCCATGTATTCCATCTTGTATCATGTAATTTTTATATTCATTTTCAGTTGTTATTTGGTAATAATATTCGTTTTCGATAATAAAATTTTCATATGTAGTCCAATGGGCACATATGTAATTAACTACGTCATAACGTAGTTGATTGTGACTATATTCTCGTTACCACTTCACCTGGATATCATCAATATATTTCAAAACTAAACAAAGAACTTTCTCAAAGTGTCAGAAAATATCTGTTTAATTTTTGTAACCATCCTATAATTTCAACAGCCAGTTAAATTCCCAGGGTAAAATGTACAATAAATAAACTCATTTCATAGGTGGTGTGGAAACGATATAAACACCAAAATATAATACGAAAAAAACTTATTTATCAGCTATTAAATTCTTGACACTAATATATTTATAATAATTCGATACAAATATCAATACAATGTAGGCCATAAAAAACTCAGGAAGAGAAGTAGCGGCGGAGGAGCTGCGGAGGAGGAGTTGTTGGCGGAGGAGGGCGGAGGAGCGGCGGAGGAGCAGTAATAAAAAAAATGCAAAATCACGTGAAAATGAACAAAACTACCGCAAAATGCCGTTTTGGAAAGAGCGGAGGAGCGCGGAGGAGGGGCGGTGGAGGAGTTGGAAAATCCTTACGATCATATAATATATAGATAGAGATATATCTGCCTATATGTATATAGTACTAAGGAAAAAATTTTTTTGCCAACTATCGGTATACCTCCTCAGCCTCCTCCTCAATACTCCTCATTTTTGAAAATACCATTTTCCCGTGTTTTTTTGGCCTCTAAAGTGTTGTTTTTACGTGTTTTTTGAACCCATATAGTTGCTCCTCACGTGATCCTCCTCCCGTACCTCCTGTGATCCTCCTCTCGTTCCTCATTATTCCTCCTCCTTACCTCCACCTATACCTCCTCAATTCCTCCTCATTTTTTTATTCCTCCTCCTACCCTCCTCCTATACCTCCTCAATTACTCCTCATTTGCTCCTCTAATTTTTTTTGGTACCCAAAATTTAAATTTATAAATTAATTCAAAAAGGTTAACCTATAATAACTGCATTCGTATCAATGCACTTTAAGGTAATAATAAGTAACAGTTATATATCGTTTCCACACCACCTATGAATAATGTTAATTCAAGTTTTATTCTACGCTATTTTTTTTCGCCATAAAAATGTAGCGTTGAGTTTAACCTGCGATAACAATATTCAAGAGGTAGAGGTAGATAGATTTATAAATTAATTCAAGAAGGTTAAACCTATAATAACTGCATTCGTATCAATGCACTTTGTGGTTATAATAATTAACAGTTAGATATCGTTTCCACACCACCTATGAATAATGTTAATGCAAGTTTTATTTTACGCCATTTTTTTTCGCCATAAAATGTAGCGGTGAGTTTAACCTGCGATAACAATATTCAAGAGGTAGATATATCGGCGCGTTTTTTTTAATGTGGTTCCCCTTAATTTATTTTCATAATAAAAAATTATATTTTTTTTGGTCCTGTACTATGTTTTTGTTTAGAAAAAAAATATAATATTACAAAAATAACTTAAAGGTCTAATCCACTTTCGAAAAGGTTTTTTTTGCGATAATCTTTTTTCGAAAATTCAATTATCTTGCTGGACAAAAATGTGTGTTGAAGTATTGTATAATGTATGTTATTAATTTTTTTGTTGTCGATGTATTAGCTGACTGAAACAGTTTTTTTTTTTAGTCGCTTTCTTAGCAGACTGAAGTTTTGTCTAATTTAGTTTATTAATTTTGTATAGCCGCTATATTAGCAGACTGAGGCAGTTATGATGTAGTGTACTATGTAAAGTACCTTTCGATATCACATTAAGAACATAAGCACTACTGAATTTTCTGTTACTAGCGAGATGATACATTTTTTGTCCTCATAAAGATAATTCAAGCATCAAATTGAATATCTGTAATTTTATTTTTTATATTTTTTTTGTGCAGTCGTTTTGTTAGCAGACTTAAAAAGTTTTGTATATATATTGTATTGTAAAATGATGTACTGTTTAATTTTTTTCTATTTCAGTTACAACTTAAAAATTTCTCTCCATACAACATTTTCAATAATATCGCAGTTTTCAGAATCATTTTGAATAAAAATTTTATCATAATTTTTACACTGAGATAGGGCAACATATAATTGTCCATGAGAAAATAATGGTCTATTAATGTATAAGCCTACTTCGTCAAAACTTTGACCTTGTGATTTGTTAATGGTCATAGCAAAAGCTAATATTATTGGGAATTGTTTTCTGTAAGCTATGAAAGGATAATCGGAACTTTCGTCTGTTTTTAATGTAATTTTTGGAATGAAAACTTCATTTCCAACTTTTTCTCCTGTTAGAATTTCTGCTTTTATATTGTATTCATATAATTGTGCAATTTTCAATCGTGTTCCGTTGCACAGACCATCATTTACACTTAAATTTCGAATTAACATAATGATACAATTAATTTTTAATTTCAGTCATATTGAATTTTTTTGTGCAATCGTAATTTTTCAAAACTGGTCGCTCCTTTTTTTCTATTTAAAATCAATTTTAAATGTAACCTTTCACTATCTTTTGGAGATACCAAGTTCAATCTTCCAATAGCTGTATATTTTTTTTCTTATACGTTTTGTCCAACTTTTTGTATTTACATTAAAATTGTAATGTTCTGGAATATTAACGTACTTAATCTTTTTGGCCTTTTCATCAATTTTATTTAATTCAAACCATGCTGTTAATGTAGTATCATATTTGTATATAGATTTTTCCATTTCGTAATTTATAGATGATGGATCAAAAACACAATTTTGTTGATTGTCTAAATGTACTGCTAAATTTACAGCTTTATGGCTTCTACCACAAATAGGATATTCTTGTAAACGCCAGGCTGCCTCCATTGGGCTAAGATATCTTCCATCAATAAAATTATTGATTTCATCTATAATTTATGATTTATCTTTTCTTTGAATTTTACAAGATGCTCTGTCTCCACCTTTGTGAATATAGTTAAATATATTTGATACTATTTATCGATGCACAATACTCAATGTTAATGTGACATTTATATTTTTTTAATAAAAAAGAATCGTATGGAAGAACTATAGAATTGTCTACAGGTACCATTTTTTTTATAACTTTATTAAATTGAAAATGCTCTTCATTACTATTGTCTCTTCTTCTATTAAAGGATAACCGTTTTTTGAAAAGTTGTAGAATCTCTGAAAGATTTTGGAAAATTTTTTTTACAAATTTTTCCATTTTTATTATTGCATGGTGATTTGTTATGATGAGGTCCATGTAACATTAATTTTGTCACACATTGGTATAGTTCCGGATCATGAGATTTTGAAGGAATTTCAGCTGATATATACGAGTCAAGTTTTTCAATATTTTTCAAATCATTATCAGGTCGTAAAGTTACTATTAAATGAGCATGTGGAAGGACCCGTTTTTGAAATTCTATCGTCCATACATATGCTAATGTCACACCAAAAATATAGTTTTCAGTAATATCAAATAATAATTCATTAAATTTGGTCTACATAAAAACTACATTAGCATATAAACATTTTAGTACAAATTATAAAATGTAGTAATTAAATTGACGCATTTGACTTTGTGTGGCTCTCTAGGATAATTGAACATTGTCCTCATAGGTCCAATTTGTTGAAAATCAAATGTCATTACTGTTTTTTATTGTTCAAAAAATTTTTAACAGCCTCAGTGACGTGAAAATAACATTATCAAAATACCATATATTAGTGTATTTTTGTTATTTTCAACTCTTGGCCATTTATGTTTCATCTCTAAACTGCTCTGTTTTCATAACTTTCTATGTGAACCGTTTGAACAATGAATTGGCACTTTTGACTTTGTGTGACTCTCTGGGATAATTGAACATTATCCTCATGGGTACAATTCGATGAAAAATTCAAATTGAATTCAAATTGAATAGTAACTGAAAATTCAATGACTGTTTCATATACAGGGTGTCCCAAAAGTATGGAAACCTCTGAAAAGCGGTTAAAATAAACGGGGAAAAAAATTGATAACCCTACATCCGACGTATTTTTTCACGGACAATCCAATGGTGACCTCAGATTCGACCTTGAACATAACCTCAAAGCTGCAGTAACTCAAAAATAGTTTTTTCAAATGTAACCCCCATTTTTTGTAACAGATTTGAAAAGAGCGGAAAATTTCACGTCAAAATGTTTGTTTTGTTTTTTTTGGAGGTGATTTTAAGGGCGTTACAGACGCAAATAAAACCCCAATTTAACTTAGAATCAAGCTTAAGTAAAGGCTTTTTTTCTAATTGTACAGCCTCCAAAATGACCTTGACAAAAATAGCAAAATACATATTTTCACGTAAAATTTTCCGCTCTTTTCAATAGTGACCTTACATATGACCTTGAACATAACCTATACGCTACGGTGAACCAAACATCGATTATTCGCGTGGTGACCCTAATTTTTTATAACAGATTTGAAACGAGCGAAAAATTTCACGTTCAACTGTATATATATATATATTTTTTTTATGATCATTTTGGAGGCGGTACATTTAGAAGAAAAGCCCTTACTCGAACTCAATTTTAGGTTAAATTGGAATTTTATTTGCATCTGTAACGCCATTTACATGACCTCGAAAAAAAACAAAACATACGTTTTGACGAGAAATTTTCCGCTGTTTTCAAATCTGCAATAAAAAATAGGGGTTACATTTGAAAAATCGATTTTTGAGTTACTGCAGCTTTGAGGTTATGTTCAAAGTCGAATCTCAAAACTGCTGTTTCCATACATTTCTATATGAACCGTTTGAAAAATTGAGTTTAAACTTTCAGAAGTTTTTGTACTCAAGAATAGCTACAAACGCGAGCACTTTAATAGGTATTAGAAAAAATTTGTATTTTTTCCAGGCTATATACCTAGCAGAATCGTAGTTCAATGATATTAAAAAATACATGTGTATATGCGGCTAGCAAATTAGGTACAACTTATTAGAAAAATCTGAAAGTGCTTGCGTTTGTAACCATAAAAATAATAAACAAAATAAGACCCCAATGACCATGATTGAATCAACAGTTCCAGCTAGATCCTACAGCACAGGTATACCTCTCAGAAATGGAGGCTTGCTTAATCAAGGAATGTTCTATGGTGACTAAGACCTCAATTTTTATCTTTCTGAGTAAAAAAATTTGGAAAGAAAATGGACAAAAGAGGATTTTCTATATAATCCAAAAAAAAGTTCTATCTTCATTTTTAATATATATTTTTTGTAAATGTAGCTTAACTAACTAACTAACTAAATTACCTTTCCCCGTTAACACTGATCATATTCCTAACATTTTTGTTCGCAATCTTTCAAACATCAATGTATTAACAAACAAAATTTTTAAAACAATGATTCTTAAATATGCATATACTTATATTAGTATATACTTATTATCATATGCATATACTTCTACAGCATATACTTCTATTTAGGATTTAACAATTCAGAAAGAATACGTGTACGAAATTTTTATTTTTAGCATACGATTTTTTAACCTTGATACAAGAAAATTAAAAAATCTTAACTTAACATTATTTTCGTGAACAGTGATAAACAATTTTATAAATACATTTCGGATGAATAATAATTTCCTTTAATTTATTAGACGTTTTCGAATTACATATTCTTTTCAATTTTTAAATTTAGATTCCAAAATGGATCAATATTTAGTAGATGACCATTTGGAATATGAAGACAAATATAATAATTATTTGGAAGATTTAAAACCCGATACTTTAGAAAATTTATGTGATAATTTAAAAAAGATTAATCTGAGTTCGAAAAAAATTATAAAAAAACCAAAAAAATTAACTAAGAAATGCATCGATAAATTTAATTTACGGTAACAATAGACCAATCAACACAATGCACTAACATACGATAATGAACAGATCAAACGATTATTGTTTAAATTTTACCATATTATCATAGAAATTTAAATTATAAAATTTCTAAACCTATAAAGTTTTTTTCATTTGCTTACTGTCACAATTTATTGAATTTAACTACCATATTTTCAAAATGTTAGAAAATGACGGACAATAACAATAAAAGAAAATTTATGGGGAACCACTTAAAAAAAAACGCGCCGATATATCTACCTCTTGAATAGAGTTCATTTTGTACAAATAAACACTATCATTTTATAGCGAAAAATATTAGCGTTAAATGTACCATAAATGAACTTCTTTCATAGGTGGTGTGGAAACGATATAAACACCTAAATAATAATAATAATAAAAAATTTTTAAATAACTACATATTCAAAACTATATAATAATATTTTATTAGTTTTTTTAACCATGGGGGGTTGGCGAGCGGAGCGAGCAGGGGGGCGGAGCCCCCCTAGTATATATATATATATATATATATATATATATATATTGTTACGTGAGCATGGCACGCGCACCGGGCGTGCAGCGGCAAGCTCCGTAACTACGTGCAGCGAGCCGCGAGTATCAAGCGTCTCCTGCACGGTGATTGTAGCCAGTCCCCTTTGATCTAGTTAATGAGTAGTAATTATCTCTCTCTCTCGTATTCTTACTTCCCGAGTGCCCATTGAATCTCTGTGTTGTCATTTATTGCTCCTCTTGACCCCATCCCCACGTATCAATTGGTGTCAGAAGTGCGCGACGATTTCAATTTTTTTTATTAAATTTTATTGTCGCGAGTATCGTTTATAAGAGGGTCCAAGGATTATTCGATTGGAAATAGCAGTCCAAAGAGTTATCCAGTGGCGAGTAGCAGCACCAAGGACTATCAGATTGGAAATAGCATCACGGGTAAGTATATAATATTTTATATAAATTGGAGATTATAATGAAGATTTTGGTAAATTTGTTTTTTTACGGGAAATAATTAATTAGAGATTAAAATAAGAGTAAAGTAGTATACATTTTTTTTTTTTTTTTTTGATTTGATCTGTTTTGCTGTGAAATAAAAATCATGAAGAGAATTTTTTCTAAAACGAGACTGACTTCTAACATTGAGAGAGCAAATAGCGAATCGGAGTTCATGCCGCAGGCGGATATTTCATTAAATTATATAGCGCACGCGAGCGATCAGGAGTGTAAAGCACTTTTTGCTTCGAAATATCCACAACTGATAGAGCTCTGGGATGAGATGGAGCAGAGAAAAGGCGCGGGCGTCACTAGTGACACGGGTTTCGAAGATTTCGGTAGCACGCATACGACACGCGAAAATCCGTTATTGAGTTTAAATGAAGACGAGAATAACGCGTCCGGTTTGGAAAATGGCACGCAACAAAGCGCGCCGAGTGAGCGTCAAGAATTATTCGAAGACCCCGTATTTAAATCACCTACAAACCCCTTTGATGGGGAGGCGCGCGACTTTTTATCGAGCTATAGTTTCCCATCGTTCCAGCCGCCAATACAGCAGCAAGCTACGGGCGCGTATAAGCGAAATACACCAGACGCGCATCCCGATTTGCACACAAATTATGAAATGCAAAATATGAGTAAAAATTTGATAGCCATGGGACCCGCGACGCAGCAGGCGCGCGATAAATCTGTAGATAATGGCAATACTCTTAATTGTCAACCTGTCATGAAACAGGCCGTTAAGCCGCACGATGAGCAGAAAAACCAAAATATTAATAGGTTTCCGGGTAGGAGCATTAGATTCGATAGCGATTATCTCGACTCCTCATCGCGTAGAGGTGATGCCGGTAGCTATTTCGTAGACAGAAGGCCGTATGTGCCATCGGCATATGGAATGTTTGCTGACGTCATGAAGCAAGTCCCAAAGTTCGATGGTAAGCCGCAGAAATTAGATCTGTTTTGCATGGCACTTGAGGAAGCTGTAGCTATATTACCAACGCTAGAGCGAAAAATCATTCGATCGCTCGAGTCCAAGCTAGTGGGCGAAGCAGAGGAGTACATAGGCCGCCTCATTTCGTATCAAACTATTAATCATTTGATGCGAGACTTGCGACGCAGGTTCGGGAATAGGCGTGTGGCAGACTCGCTAGCATTAAAATTGGGGCGAGCGGCACAACAGGAAGGCGAGGACGTTCGCACCTTCGGCTCAAAAGTACAATTGTTATACGAGAGCGCGCTGGCTGCATACAAACAGGCGCCCGATGTGGATAGAGCCGAGCGCGAAGCCTCGATTACGTCGTTACATCATAGCGTATTGGAGTGTTTTTTGTATGGTCTGCGAGAGCCCTTGCAGACTTTAGTTCGCTTAAAAGTCCCGATGGACATAGAAGATGCGATAATGAAAGCCGTTGATGTTGAGCGATATTCGCAAATTCGACAAGCAACAGGCTCAAACCTTACAACAATGGGGTTGTTCAATATCCCAGCTACGACAGCCTCGTCGCAATACGATGCTCGGACAAAACAAGACACTCCGCTGCCGGTTCCGCAGGTGTCGCAAACAGTTAGCACAAAAACTGAGACGCTTGGGAACACTGCTAAAAAGGTGTGCCAGTACTGTCGTGTAAGCGGACACGAGGCAGATAAGTGCTTTAAACTCATGCGAGAATTAATGTTTTGTACGAGTTGCCATAAGAGAGGCCACGAAGCAGAATAATGCCGTAAGAATCGTACCGACAACGGCGAGCAAAACGATTCCAGCATAACCAAAGGAAATCGCTGGAATTACAAAAAAAAATATAATGACAATGATAAGTATGAAAAGAAAGCCGATACTGGCAAAGCTCAAAGTCAGCAGCCTAAGAAAGACAGCGATGAAAAATATCGTGCTCGGGGCGATCCTCAAGCACCGAGCACAAGAGAGTGAGCACGGAGATCCGCACGGCTCATATAGGTTGGTTGCAATCGTCGAAAAAACTTCCAGCCATAGACTGGGAGAACACTGTTTTTGCGAAAAATAATGCGAAATTTTACATCGATTCGGGCGCAGAGATCTCAGTAATAAAAGAAGATGCTCTGAAAGACGTGGACATTATGCGCGTAAATGAAGATATTTTTTACAATATCACAGGTGTTTTAGAGGGCGAGGAGTGTACTACTACGGGTAGTATCGTGGTGGAACTTCGGGGTGCGCCAGTGGTGCTGCACATTTTACCGAAAGATACTCCGATCGACGTAGATGGATTACTTGGGTGTGATGCCATTAAAAAATACGAAGGAATTCTTTATGCCGCCGAGCACAGGTTCGTTTTTAATGGATACTCAATACCATTTTCGGACGAAAAAACCATTGATATACCCCCTCGCACACGGAAAATCATTAAAGCACGCGCGCTTAATGACGAGCCCGTCGGTTGGGTCCCGCTACAATATATAGCAGAGGACGTACTATTTGGAAATTTCGTTGCACAGAACAGAAACGGTTACGTTTACGCGGAATGTATTAACATATCCGACGCGATGAAAACCATACCTGTGTGGCGAACAAGCGAGGCTTGCAGCCATGTTCAGCCAAGCTGCATCGAGACCGGGCTTGACGACGAGACAACGAGAAGTTGACTATCTGATCTCATGACAGCCTTGTCGAGACTCGTAAAATAAAGTCAATTAATATAGAAATATCTCATCATCTTTTTATTTCTATATATTGGTGACCCCGAACTATTCTCTCGTCGACGATTTGCTGAGCTCGCTGTATTTTTTGGACATCTTTTTGCTGCTGTAACTCCACCGTTTTTTTCCTGCATTCATCTCTGTCGCTCTTCCTAACCTGCGCAATATGTTTCGTGACGATCCTCGCATCATACAACGCGATGATCGCGAAGATGATCCTGCTGCAGTTTTACGCAATGAAAATGACGAATTACAGCGCCGTTTGGAAAAACTCCAGCAGCAGCAATGCGACCTTCAGCAGCAACTCGACCGTCAACAACAAGTCGACCGCCGACCCGCCGCTGTACCTGATCACGCTCCTGCTATTGCTGATCATGCAGTTCATCGTGTTGCAGTTAAGCTTTCGCCCTTTTGGGCCGACAAACCAAGCTTGTGGTTTGCGCAAGCTGACTCGCAGTTCGATCTCTCAAACATCGTCAACGAGGTAACGAAATTCCACCACATTGTTTCGCGATTGGATGCTCAAATAGCTGCTGAGATTGAGGATATCATAAGCAATCCTCCCGTGTTGAATCCGTACACGTACTTGCGTACAAAACTAATCGAACGACTCTCTGCTTCGGATCCGAAAGGTGACTCGGGTTGGCGTCCGTGTGGTGATTATCGTGCGTTGAATAATCGCACAATTCCGGATAGATACCCAGTTCGTCATATTCATGACGCCTCTTTTTTCATTGACGGTTGTACCGTATTTTCAAAGCTCGATCTTGTCAAAGCGTACCAACAAATACCTGTAGCTGAAGATGATATTTGCAAAACAGCAATTACAACCCCTTTCGGTTTATTTGAATTTCCGTTTATGACATTCAGCCTCCGAAACGCTGGTCAGACATTCCAAAGATTCATCGACGAGGTTCTTCGAGGTTTGGATTTTTGTTTCGCATACATGGACGATATTTTAATTTTCTCTCGTTCTAGCGCAATCATAATCGCCATTTACGTTCTGTTTTTGAACGTTTATCGAATCATGGGCTTGTAATCAATGTACAAAAATCTCTTTTTGGCGTTTCTGAGCTTCTTTTCATCGGGTACACGATATCTGCGACCGGCATACGTGCTCCTGAAGATAGAGTACAAGCTATACTTGATTACCCTTTACCTAAAACTGCGCAAGGCCTTCGTCGCTTTCTAGGCATGTTGAATTTTTATCGAAGATTTATTCCTCATGTATCCGAGTTTGAAGCTCCTCTTCACGATGCCATATCCAAGTCATTGTTAAAAGGTTCTCAGCCAATTTCGTGGAACGATGAATTAGAATCTGCTTTCAAAACTTGCAAGAATTGCATCTCATCTGCTACTCTTCTAGCCCATCCTCGTATTGGAGCACCTCTTGCGATTTTTACGGATGCTTCGAATCATTCGATCGGTGCTTGCTTACAACAACTTGTTGACAATGTATGGCAACCCCTTGCATTTTTTCTAAGAAAATGTCGTCTAGGGAATGTTTATGGCCAGCCTATTATCGCGAGTTATTCGCAATTTACGCTGCTGTCCAACATTTTCGCCATTACTTATCGGGCCATTCATTTACAATTTTCACAGATCATAAACCTTTGATCTATGCTTTTCAACAAAAACATGAAAAGCTCCCACCAGTTCAATTAAATCAGCTTTCCTTTATTTCGGCGTTTTCAACCGATATTAGGCATGTTAATGGTACTGACAATGTTGTGGCTGATACGCTTTCGCGTGTTGAGACTATCTCTACGCCCTTGGATTACAAGCTTCTTGCTAAAGCACAAACTACCGATTGTGAGCTTTTGGATTTAATCCAATCACGCGATTCGTGTTCGCTTTCTTTAAAAAAAGTTCTTGTGCCCGGATGTTCGACAAAAATTTTTTGCGATGTCTCATCTGGAAAAGCTCGTCCGTATATTACACCGCAATTTCGCAAGACCGTATTTACTCAATTGCACAATTTTAGTCACCCAGGCGCTCGAGCTACAATTAAGCTCGTGACAGATCGTTTTGTTTGGCCGTCTGTAAAAAAAGATTGTCGAAACTGGGCTAGAGCTTGCATTGAATGCCAGCGATCCAAAGTTACGCGACATGTCCATGCGCCGATCGGTACGTTCAAAACGCCTAAACAGAGATTTTCACACATACATATCGATCTTATTGGTCCTTTTCCTGTCACTCAATCTTTCCGTTATTGCCTAACAATCATTGATCGTTTCACTCGTTGGCCCGAAGTTTGTCCTATTGAATCTACATCTACTGAGTGTATTATTCGCGCTCTACTTGAAAGTTGGATTTCTCGTTTTGGTGTACCACATATCCTCACATCTGATCGTGGTGCTCAATTTACATCTCATGCTTTTAAGAGATTCTCCCAATTGTTCGGTATTCAGCATAATTATACGACAAGTTGGCATCCGTCCAGTAATGGCATGATTGAGCGATTTCATCGTCAATTAAAAGCAGCGTTGATTTCTCATAACGATGTGGACTGGGTAACTTCCTTGCCTCTCGTGTTGTTGGGAATTCGTTCTTCCTTCAAAGAAGATATTCAAGCGACAACAGCGGAATTAGTTTATGGCGAATCTCTTCGGCTTCCTTCAGAATTTTTTATCTCAGATACCAGTGATAACAGATCATGCGACCGACCAGAATTTCTAGATAATCTTAGAAAATTTATGTCTGAGATACGTCCAGTTCCTGCATCAAGACATTGCAGCCCTAGCGTATTTGTTTTCAAAGATTTGAAGAATTGTACTCATGCTTTCCTGAAAGATGGCAAATTCTTAAAAGCTCTACAGTCTCCATATACGGGACCTCATAGAATTATCAAGCGAGATGATAAGCTAATCACACTTGATATTAATAATTCACCTGTCAAGGTTTCTATTGACCGTGTGAAACCTGCTTTCTCATTTCATATCAGTCAAGGAAGTCAAAGTGATCCTCAAGTTCCTGATTCTGTTCCTGTTCATGTTCCGGTTCCTGTTCCTGTTCCTGATCGTCCTCCTGCAACCACGGTGACTTTGGTGGAACCCTCACCTTCACGTTCTGCCAAGGGGGGTATTGTGGCGAACAAGCGAGGCTTGCAGCCATGTTCAGCCAAGCTGCATCGAGACCGGGCTTGACGACGAGACAACGAGAAGTTGACTATCTGATCTCATGACAGCCTTGTCGAGACTCGTAAAATAAAGTCAATTAATATAGAAATATCTCATCATCTTTTTATTTCTATACCTGTGCCGTGGGTCACATTATCACCATGCGAGACGGTATCATGCAAAGAAGAACAATTTGCTAAAGAGGATAGCAGTGCCCTGCGTGATACTGTCATTTATACGCTCCTTACAGGCGAATCGCAGAACAATGTCTCATCGTCAAATTCATCAGATTTCATTTTACACGGCCAAGAACGAGCCGAAAAAATTATTGAGTTTATGGATACAGACGGGTGTAATGATCATGAGCTAGAGGCGGTTCGATCACTCGTCTCACATATTTGGGTTAGAGGGCGAGCCCTTGCCTGTCTCCAATGTCATTACTTGTGCAATCACTACTACTACTGAGAAACCAATCACCCCAAAGTATTACAGATATCCACCAAAAATCAAGGAAGTGATGCAGAAGGAGATCGATAAGCTGATCAAAAACGATATTATCACCCCTTCCAGTACACCATGGCTGAGCCCATTATGGGTCGTCCCTAAGAAAACATTCGACAAGGACGGCAACAAAAAATGGCGTCTTGTGACAGATTTTCGCCAGTTGAATGAGATAACAGAAGGCTACTGCTATCCATTACCGCTGACGGTAGATATACTCGAGCGGCTGGCCGCAGCAAATTACATCAGCTGCGTAGATCTGAGGAGCGGATTTCATCAAATAGAGATGGATAAGGACTCTGCGCACAAGACGGGCTTTATGGGGCCCAACGGGGTGTACGAATTTAAGCGCATGTCAATGGGTTTAAAATCTGGGCCTTCTGTATTTTCCCGAGCCATGGGCCTAGCCCTCGCGGGACTGCAAGGTGTTGAACTCGAGATTTACCTGGATGACGTCATGGTGCATGGCGAGACAATCGAGGAGCATAACAAGCGTTTCATTCGCATGATGGATCGATTTAAAGCGGCCAATATGTCGATTGAGCCGGCCAAGTGCCAGATGCTGAAGCGAGAAGCGAAAGTATTGGGTCATATTGTAGGTAAAGGTGAAATACGCATGGATCCCGAGAAAATCTCGGCAATGAAACTTTTCCCAGTGCCTACAGATGCCAAAAAGTTGAAGCAGTTTTTAGGACTCACCGGTTATTATCGGAAGTTCATAAAAAATTTTGCATCGATTGCAAGACCCCTACAAAATTTATTAAAAAAAACAGTACAATTTAAATGGACAGACGAACAGTCCCGAGCGTTCAACGAATTAAAGGCTCGCATGTGTGAGTATCCAGTGTTACGAGCACCCGACATGTCTAAAAAATTCATATTGACGTGCGACGCGTCGGAATTTACCGTGTCTGCGATTCTGGGTCAAGGTGACATCGGATCCGATTACGTATGCGCGTATGCATCTCGTAGCCTTAAGAGCGCCGAGCTCAGGTACGCGACATACGATAAGGAATTGTTGGCAGTCGTATTCGGCAAGGAGCAATTTTACTATTATTTGTGGGGCCAAAAATTCAGGGTCGTCACGGACCATCAAGCGCTCGTGCATTTCCATAAAACCAAGAAGCCCGACTTGCGCTTCAATCGGTTGAAAGCAGAGTTGCGCGGGTATGACTTCGATATCGTATATCGTAAAGGTCTGGTAAACGCAAATGCTGACGCTCTGTCTCGGAACCCGGTAATTACTGACAGTCGAAACTTGGCCGATTTTTCGTGACGTCAATTATATGAGTTAACCGACGATCAGGAAAAAGATGGGGTGGATCTTATCGAAGAGATTAATCACCCGCCCGGCAGAATTTTTAAATTACGCACGCGACGAGTACAAAATAAAGACGGGTTAACGAGAAAGTTGCATTCGATGATGGGGCCTCTGAAAAATCAACGCGTTCGCTAGAGCCGGTCATTAAACATAGAGAGCTGTGCAACGTGAGCGCAGCGAAGACGAGTGCCCGCTCGAAGATAACGGAGATATTCAAGTCATATTCGCGGCCACGTAAGAGCCTTGTAAAATTGAATGGAAGTAAAGAATCATTAGCAGCACCTAAGCCCCCGGTAGAGCCTGCTCGATCTACAAGTTCTTTGGCTGCGCAATGTCAAACACTTCCAGATTCCCCGAGCAGTTCGTCCGACGGGCTGCCACCTGAGGTCGCCGCAACGCACGTAGATGAACATGCAAAGGTGACGGACGGTCCGCCCCATAAGAATAGAACATCGACACGGGTCAATGGATGCATTGCACAACCATCTGCATCTGAGTGTGCACTTTCCGATAACAAACAACAGGATTACACACGGCGATCTTTTCCTGAGATCGCCCGCGAGATATCTGCTAAACTCAGGGTCGACCTTAAGGAAAATCATGAAGAGGGTAAGAAGGGCCTACAGATAGAGGTCTGGGAGATCGATACGGAAACCGAGAAGCCATATACTCGAAAATTACAGCCCAAGGCCAAGGCAGCGAAAAACAATGGGATCCCAAGCCAGAAGCGCATTTTTATGAGGCGCGAGGATATCGGCATTAACGATGATGAAATAAATTCGCATAGGAGCCTCTCTTACGATGATGGAGATCTGATTCATCGAAATACGGGTAATAATGATGATTTCTTCGGCTACAATATCCATACAGAGCATGACGAATGCGCCGATCAACGCGCTACGCTGGTAAGGTCGGACGATATTCCATCAAAACCAAAGGGAAATTGTCTGTTTTACTCCTTGATCAAACTATGCAGGTTAGACATATCCGCTATAGGCTTGCGCAGACTCTTATTACAGTCACCCTTCATTGACACATGCATTGACCCGCAAGAAACGCGAAGAATTTTATCTTCCGATACGGAGTACGGCGATATTAATTGCGCATACGTTTTTGCAAATATGTTCAATCATAATATTTGTATCCATTTTGAATTTGCTACGGATAAAATGATTTTCAGTCGAATAATAGTGGACGCGAATGCCCCATACATCCATTTGCATCTAACGGACATTCATTATACGCCTTACATGCCGGTGGCAATCGCGCACGCAGGAGCTCAAGCTACCGACGGCACTATACAACAGTCAAATCAGGGGCTCTCAAGCATGCAAACTTCAAGAAACAGCGGTTCTTTACCGCAAGGCAGACGACAAGGCTCGAACAATGAAGTAATTGAGCGCCGCGGCGTATCAAGTGACGCGCGCGAGCAAGATGCAGTACGTAGCAATACGACGCTGCCGATAGCCATTTTGTCGCCGCCGCTGCACATACGTGCGAACGATCCACTAGACAACGAGAGCATGAACATGAGTCTGTTGCAACGTGACGACATTATTTTAGAATCTCAAGATGCTGTAGTTGCAGAAAAAAACGTCGCGCAACAATCAGCGTCAGACTCGCAATTACGAGAGAGGCATAAGTCTTTATGCCGCTACTACGTAGCAAAGGCAAGGCCGCCACGCGACAAACCGCCGTGGTACGCCGATGGTCTGAACGGGTTTGGTGGACTCAAACAGTGCAGAGAACACCCGTTCAAATATAGGGAAAATTTGATTTTTACTATGAGCGCATCTATCTTTGCGCAATCGGAAATTTTTGAAGCTTTGGTAGAACGCGATTACTTATATATTTTTAATAAATTATAATTATATACTAAAAAAACATGAAGTCATTTTCATTGGAAATAGTTGTTGAATTACAATAAAATTCTCTTTAAAGGCATCTAATTCCTGCTAAAAAGCAGTTCGAACAGCTAAATTTACCGATGGCGGCGAAAAATATACCCATAACGGGAAACATGTCATCTTGGTTTAATACTGATGATTTACGGCGTACTTGGGTACCAGTTGATATCGTACAAGAAAAAGATTACAGAATAATACAAAGTAAAAATCAGCCCTGCAAAGAAAAAAACGAAACTTTTCGAGAGAGCGAAAAGAAGCGTCAGGCGCATATAAGAGAGCAGAAAAAAACAACAAAGCTTTTCAAGAGAGCGAGAAGCAGCGTAAAAAGCTTCAGAGAGAGCAGAAAAAAAACGACAAAGCTTTTCAAGAGAACGAGAAGCAGCGTAAAAAGCTTCAGAGAGAGCAGAAAAAAGTTGACGAAGCTTTCCTAGAGAGCAAAAGGAAGCGTCAACGGATTCAGAGAGAGCAGAAAAACGATGAAGCTTTTAGAGAGAGTGAGAGAAAACGTAAGGAGATTTTGAAACAAAAAAAACAAACTGAAATGGATCAGAGTTCTCAACAACCGAGAGCAAGAGAGCCTACCGTTGACAAAAATACAAATAAAAATAAAAATGAAATAAATGGAGTCGGAAATGTTGAGGATGTAAATTCTGCAGCAATTACTCGGTTACTATTATTTTGAATTAAATTTTCAATGCACAGTATTTCATAAATAATTGATAACTTGTTGTATATTTCAGAGTTTCTACGCAACAAGACTGTAATAATCCTCCTCAGGTTATTGAAGAAATACCTAACTATTCAAATTACGATAGAGACGTTCGAGCACGAACAGAATTTCGTAATAAATTTATAAAAAATCCATTCGGAGAAGCTTGCACAGTCTGTGACAGGTTGTGGTTTTTAGAAGATTTAAAAACCCCACCAGATGAGCAGGAAACGTTAATGAAGAACATAACGGTAGAAAAATTATTTTTTCAATTTATAATTTTTAAATTTCATTCAATTTAAATTTCATTCAATAATAAAAAAAATTTTCTTTTCAATTTCAGAACTTGCAAGATTTGTCTCAAGCTAAAATATGTTCAACATGCAAAAAAGCAATAGAAAAGGTAAAATTTCAAACTATGCAGTGTACAATAGATTTAAATTTCCAGAAATACCTTCAAATTTGCCTCAACTTGATTTTATTTCTGAACGGCTTATTTCTCCGAGAATTCCATTTATGCAAATAAGAAGGCTTCGTCATGTACATGGACAATATGGAATATACGGACAGATTATCAATGTTCCGGTATCAGTTGATACTATGGTCACGAGCCTGCCTCGAGAAATCGACGATGATCATTGTGTTTATGTTCACATAAAAAAAAACTCATACATAAGTCCAGTTACGTTCAAGGGTTAGTAAAGAAAAGAAATATTAAGTTATGGTTACAGTATTTAGTTGCGACACCATTATACCAAACTTACAATATCACTATAAGTGATTCATTTCTTAATAATTACGATGAAAATATCAATGAAAATATCGAAGAAAATATCGATGAAAATATTAATGAAAACAATATCGAGGAAAATATTGATGAAAAAAATATCGATGGAAATATCGATGAAGAAAAGGAAAAAGACAAAGAAAATGAAAATGTATTCAAAGATAAAGTTTTCGACGACTTCAGTGAACACATCCCTATAGAAGAAAGTCTTATTGCTCAAGAACAAACTTTAATGTGGAATGACGATAAATATTTATGTCTCGCTCCTGGAGAATTTAAAGTTCCACAAAGTATATTGTTTGATGAGCATGCAGAAGAATTATCATTTCCATCGATATATCTTGGAGAACTTAGAAAATTTAGAGAAGAGTTAAAAGTAACACCATTCATGATGACCACTAGTGAACTTAGACGTAGAGATCGTCGGGCTATAACACCGCATCATCTTTTATATGCTGCAATAAAAATAATGAGAATAAGAGTTCGAGATAGTCTTACGATTGCTTTCAAACATGTGGGACAAGATACTAACGTGACTAAAAAACAAATTGAAAATGAAGATTACATTAATAATTGTATTGAATCAAATTTAGCTTTTCTCAAATCAATTCCGAATTCAGTATGGTATTGGCAAGGTAAGAAAAGAGATTTGTTTGCACTTATTCGTCAAAAAGGAAAACCAACAGCATTTATGACTTTAAGTGCTAATGAAATAGGATGGACTGACTTACTTAGTTTATTATATAAATTATCGAAGAATAACGATAATTTTGATGTATCTAAACTTAATTATATTCAAAAGAGTACATTGATTAACGAAGGTGCTGTAACTTGTGCAATCTACTTCAATAAATTAATCAATGTAATAATGAATATTTTAATGTCTAAAAAGTTTAGTCCTTTTGGAAAATACAGAGTGGTCGATTATTTTAAAAGGATTGAATTCCAACATCGTGGAAGTCCGCACGCACATATTTTGCTCTGGCTTGAGAATGCCCCGAAAGATCTAATAGATAAAAATCGTCAAGAAGCCGTAGAAATGATCGATTATTTGATATCAGTTTCAGAGGATGAAGCTTCTGGAAATATAAAGCTTCAAACTCACAAACATACCTTTACGTGTTATAAAAAAGTTGTTGCTAATCAACCTCAAAAATGTAGATTTGAAGCTCCGTTTATGCCGTTTAAATCTACACAAATTTTAATCCCAATGAAATCAGAAGATCCATCTCTACAAAAAGTAATACAAGAATATAAAAAAAGATATACTACAATAAGAGCTAATTTAGAAAATAACGACGATAATAATATTGATCATTTTTATAGAGAAAATAATATACAATCCGATGAAGAATATTACAAAATTGTTTCAACTGGAATAAATCGACCTAGAATATTTGTTAAGCGTGATCCGTCAGAAAAATGGAACAACCTTTTCAATCCATTCGTTTTTAGTTTGCTCAAATCAAATATGGATTTTCAAGTAATTACCGAAGAGTACTCTGTTGCTCAATATGTTGTCGAATGCGTCAATAAGGCAAGTAGAGGTATAAGTAACTTATAACGTAAAATTATTGAAACAATGGATGAACATCCTGAATTCACTATAGTTGAGGTTACTCGAAAAATGAGTGTCGATATGCTGAATTCCGTTGAAATGAGTAGTCAAGAAGCTGAGTGGTATTTATTACGAGAACCCATGTCAAAAAGCTCAACCGTAGTGGTATATATTAATACTTGCTGGCCTATAGAACGCACTCGCATTAAAAAAACACAAAGAGAAATACATGCATTAGATGACGACAGCACAGATATTTGGAAAGAAGATTTTTTTGACAAATATGAAAAGCGGCCAGAAGAGTTGGATAACGTCACTCTAGCTCAATTTGTTGCAAAATATTATAAGAACAACAAAAGAGAATTCATTGAAAGAGACATACCTAGGGTTATAAGATATAGAAATTACGATATGGCTCAACATTTTATGGATTATAGAAGAGAAATGGTTACTCTACATTTCCCATTTAGAAAGGAGCAATCTGAATTACTCGATAACATGAAATTTAATCAAATATATGATGAGAATCAACAATTGATATTGAACAGACGAAAAGAATTTGAATCGAATTTAAAATTACAACAAATTATCGATCAATGTCGCCAATTGTGTAGAGAAGATGAAGATAACGATGAAATCTCTAAAATTTAAACGATGTTGATAAATTTCCAGAAGCGGATCCTTTTAAAGAATTATACAACAACCCAAATGCTGGGATGAATGATGATTTGCGAACAGCTAGTGTCAGTAAGTTAGAAGCTGTTGCAAAAAAGAGAGATAATATTATGGAACCTGATACATTCTGTGATTTTATGAGGTGTGCAAGCGATAAACAATTTAAACTTTTAAATCATACCATTCATCATATTTTATCTTCCAAACATTCCTCTTCGACCACTTCACCTTTGCAAGTTTTCTTGACGGGACCTGCAGGTTGTGGCAAAACATTTGTTATTAAATTAACTATGGATATATACAACAGATTCTCTATTAATAATGATGGAGTTTTTAATTCCTATATAACGTGTGCTTCAACTGGAAAAGCGGCTGTAGCAATCGACGGAACCACTGTACATACTGCACAAAAAATTACAATCCAGAACTTTTTACCTTTATTGTGATATCGCCTCTAAAAATGCGATATATTTTACAAAATCAAAAACCAAAAAACCCCAGAAAATAGGCAACCCTATCTTTACAAAAGTTGGCCGGTAAACGAAATATTTCGAATCCCGGGCCTGTCAAATTGAATATAAACCACATGGCCCCCGGTGCAACCGTCGAAGATTCGATGTTCTCACGCGCATTGATTCTGATTTTACTATGAACAACATTTTCTACATTATTGTTTACGTATAAGTAACTGCAATAATTGCACACTTATAAATAATTTATTTATAAGCATAATCAAAAACCCAGATCCCTTTTCCCAACGTTTAATCCGTCAGAGATGCAGTAAAGATGAGATGGCTCGCTGGCGATAGAAAATTATTCCTTATGTATTACAAACTATATTTTTTTTTATTTATTATTTATTATTTATTATTTATTATTTATTACGAATATCAACCTTCTTTTTTTTGCTATTAAATAAAAATAGAAAATATAATAGAAAATTAAATCGAACGATCTAGAAGATCAGAGTTCGAATAACAACATATGTGTCGATGGACGAGTTGCAGGCTGCTCGCGACACCAAGGCAGAGACAAAGACACGGGTCTCACAGAAACAAAGTTCCCATAGTTTTTTAGCCGCCGAAGCCGTTACAAACGAAAAGTTACACATCGAAGATCTGTAACTGATTCTCTCTATCTAAAAATTTTCAATCAATCTCGTTCGCGACTCCGACCAGTGCGGATCTCAGTGCTCAGTTTCTGTTTCTGTGTCCTCTGTTTTCTGTGCCTCTGTCTCGGTGCCACGACGCCTGCAGTCGCCCATCATCTGAACAATGTAAGTTAAAGGATAATATATCTATTTCATAAATTCAATTGCTTGCTTTTAACTTCAATTATTTTCCTTTCTAAATGATCGAATACTTTAAACAAATATAATCCTAATAATATCACTGCCCCGAGGCGATCAATGGGTAACCATTTCGCCTTGTGGAAAGTGACCCTTATTCCTTCACTTTAATTTACGATATTTTGACTCGCACAAATGCGCGGAAGTATACCGGTGCTATAAGACGTCTCGTCTTGGCACAAAAATTTACACAAGACCACTGTAACCGTAAGGTTACAAAAGTCCCGTCTCCCGACGTGACATTATCAAATGAAAAATTACAACTGTATCGGTCTTTATTTAAGTACGTAAAAGTACTAATAATCGATGAAATAAGTATGATTGGATCCGAACTTTTGCATTCTATAAATTCTAGACTTCAGCAAGTAACAGGTAATGCGAAGACTATTTTGGAGGACTAGATATTTTTTTAATTGGCGTTTTGAGACAATTGCCACCAGTGCGGGCAACGCCTATTTATAAACGCCCAAGACAACAAATGATTGAACCTGTTCTTTGGCAATCATTAAAATTCTACGAATTAACCCAAGTTATGCGACAATCGGATGAAAAGTTTTCTTCTTTGCTCACAAAAATTGGCAATGGATGGCAATTAAGTCAAGAAGAGATAAATATGATAGAAAGTAGATTTTTTACAAAGGAAGAAGCTGCTAAAAAATGTCCATATGGTGTGAGACTATTTCACGATAATAACTCCGTGAACAATTACAATAATTCTATTCTAAATTCATATGAAAATAAAATATTATCAACAGCTCATGATAATTTTGAAGGAATCATCTGAGACAGCAGTTATATAAAAAGACAGTTATCGATACTGGTGGTTTGCCGTATGAATTAACTTTTGTATTGGGCAAGTATTACATTATAACAACAAATATTGATGTAACTGATGGATTGGCTAATGGTGCAGTTGGAAAATTGGTCCATGTTGAAATGAAACTACATGAACAAACAAAACGAAACGAACCAGTTTGCGTTTGGCTGCTTTTTCCTGAAACAAAAACTGGTCAGCTTATCAAGAAAAAGTCTGTTACTACTGCAAAAGAATTGAATATTGATGAAAATGCTGTGCCTGTAGAAGAACTGCAACTATATCAATGAATAATAATAAAACTATTGTTGCAAAACGAAATAATTTTCCACTGATTTCAGGACGTGCTATGACAATTCATAAATCTCAAGGAGGAACCTTTGCAGAAATCGTCTATGAATACGATAAGAGTCATTCAAGTCCACTATTATATGTAGCATTATCAAGAGTTAAATCTGTCGAAGGCTTATTCATTACAAATGCCAAAACTGATCATAAATTTTATCATGGTAGACAAAATGACCCAACGCTGTTGGGCTTGCAGCTCGAGTTTCAAAGATTATCATTAAATAGACTCGAAACGCTGCAAGATTCATTAGAAAATTGGCTCAATTTGTATAAAGGGCTAAAAATTTTTACGTTTAACTGTCAAAGTTTACGAAAACATGCCCCTGACATGAAAGAATATATTATGAATAAATGTGATTTTCTTTTACTCACAGAAATTTGGATCAAAGATAATGAAGATGTTAGTATACCAAATTTCGACTGTGTTATTAAAAGTACAAGAAAAGATCATCGCGCTGGTGGTGTAGCTATTTATTGAAAAAAAAAAATTTTAATTCATGTTCAATTGAAGAAGTAAACAGTGGACAAGATTCAGTTGGCGATATATGCTTTACAAAGTGTAAGATGAATGGTAAAACAAGCATTATAGTTGCAGTTGTATACATTTCACCAAAACAAAGTATAAATGCTACTATGAAGTTCATTTCAAGAAAGTTACATGATTTCACGCCTAGAGGTTCAACCGCTTTGAAAACAAACTTAGACAAATTACCAATGATTTTGCGTCATAGTGAATTCAAAGCTGTCGCGTAGTCGCGAGAAAAATTCACTTTGTGCTTCTTCCGAGTTGGTTACTACAAGACCATCGTCGACCCAAAATACGATGATAAATGTAAATTCATCATTTGGATTATAATATAAGCAGGAATCGGCCTTGCTCTCACTCAATCCAAAGTTAACTAAAAATTTCTTAAAGACCTCTGTCCAGCATTGCGGAGCTTGTTTAAGCCCATAAAGACTCTTTAGTAATTTACATACGCGGTCCGACCCGTCAGAAAAACCTTCTGGTTGTTTCATATAAATCTCTTCTTTTAATGTGCCATTTAAAAATGCGGTTTTTATATCGAATTGACTAAGCGATAAGTTACTTCTGGTAGTGATACTTATTATCGTTCTAATAGTTTCGAATCTCGCGACCAGGCTGAAAGTTTCAGTATAGTCGATGCCCTCCTTTTGAGCGAAACCTTTAATTACAAGCCTTGCTTTTCGACGTTCCAAAGTACCGTCCGCGTGTTCTTTTATACGAAATACCCACCGCCAACAATCAATTGGTTTTTTATTATGCCGGTTTTCCGTCAAGATTCACGTCTTATTTTTCATCAGAGAATCCATCTCTTCGCGCATCGCGGCTTGCCACTCATCTGATTCGCGTGAATTTACGGCATCTCGATAATTTTTGGGTACTAATTGAGCAACGAATGAGTGCGCTTGTGGTATGCCGTAGCGAATAGGGCGTCGGTTTACCGATCGGTCTCGTAGCAAATATCTCGGCTCTATGTTTGAATGCGGACTCGCGTCACTCTCACTGTGTTACGCGTCGAAGAACTCTTCGTTTTCGATCGGCGCATCTTCTGTTTCTGCCACACATTCATCATTTAATAACTCAACGCTCGCTTCCTTTTCAATAGAAAATTCAGTCGATGTTTTACAAGTCTTTTCGGGTTTAAAGTTGACATCGCGACTGACAATTACATTCTTGCGCTCTGGTACGTAAATGCGATACCCCAGCTCATCATAACCCACAACAAAGCCTTTTACAGATTTCTTATCTAGTTTTTGTCTTTTTTGTTTTGGAATATATGAAAAACACTCGGTGCCGAAAACCTTTAAGTCCGGAAGCTTTACGTCTTTATCATACCACAATTCGTACGGAGTTTTTGAATTTATTCGCGAAGGACCGGTCATGTTCAGTACAGATATCGCGCAATTAGCCGCCTCGGCCCACAATGACATAGGCAAATCTTTGTTCGAATGAAGCATCGACCGAACAGCTTCTAAAATCGTACGATTGGCTCTTTCGGCACTACCATTTTACTCTGGTGAGTACGGAACGCAGACGGTATGTTTTATACCTTGCTCACCTAAGAAATTTTTTTACAAATGAGTTTACATATTCTTTGCCACCATCTGAGCGTAATTCTTTAATATTCGCGCCAAATTGAGTTTTAACTTCATTACAAAATAGTTTTAATTTATCAAACACCTCTGATTTTTGCTGAAGAAAGTATATCTTACAAAAGCCAGAAAAATCGTCTTTGAACGTCGCGAAATATTGGCTCTTGCCAATCGACTCTGTTGACATTGGACCACACAGATCCGAGTGTATTATCTCGCGCGGCTTCTCATCACGTTCTCTATTGCCGAAAGGCTACCGATGTTGTTTTCCATACGCGCATCCGTCGCAATATATTTTGTCATCGAACGTTTTTATGCCACACATTCAAAAACTGCTTAATATGTCTCTTGTTTTGATGTGCTAGCCGTTCGTGCCATATCTGCAGTGATTCTACTTTATTTCCCACGAGAGCTTTGGGAGGAAAAACTACTTTAGTTTTTATGGAATAGAGATTTTCAGATTCTGCACCAATAGCTATCACATCTCCGTCTTTTGAGAGAATACAATTTTTACCTCGGTTGCTTACAATGAAATCGATGCCCTTTTTTGCAGCGGTTCTTTTTGATAATAAATTACGACCAAGATTCGGTACTAACAATACGTTATGGATAATACTCGAAACAATTTTTCCTTCGACTATTGTTTCTATATTTATTTTACCTTCGCCAACAGCTAGCAGTATGCCGTTTCCAATCTCAACGCTCCGGGGTTCATTGTACTCCCTGTAGTCGATAAGCCATTCGCGTCTTGGGGTCATGTGGTCACTTGCTCCGAAATCAATGATCCAGTCCTCATTGGAATGCCATCGTTCAGAGCCCGTCGTTCCTATCAGCGTAACGTGTTTGTATTCGCTCGGATTATCTTGCCTTTCCGAGTCTCCCTTCTTGCTCTTGTTAGGACACTTGTGCACGAGATGTTTGTTTGATTTGCAAATTCTACAGCCAGGACAGTCCCACTGTATATGTTCGGTACTTTTACAATTGTAGCATCTACGTATTTTGCCTTTGAAATCGTTCGATTTTCTATCATGATTGCGAAAATTTTTGCTCACTTGTAACTTCGACAACTAGGTAGTTGATACACTTTCATCGTTATCTCTGTTATCGAGTCTCATTTCTTCGGTAAGCAGTCTTGTTGTTAAATTTTCAAGCGTCTTCTTCGTGGCCTCTGTGAAATCCCAAGCACTGTGAAAGTGATCGTACTTTGCAGGCAGCGTACACAAAATTCGCGCAATCAACATAGACGCTGGGATTGTTCCATGTAATTGCTTCATTTTGTTGGAAAGTTGTTCCAGATTTGAAATATGCTGTGACATATTGCCCGTTGAATCCCACTTAAAATCGAAGAACTTCTTTTGGACGAGTGCAAGACTCTCTTCAGATTTCATTTCGTACACTGTAAGTAGTTTACTCCACATACTCCTCGCAGAACTACAGTCTATTATGAGTTGCAGTGGCTTGGACTCTAACATCATCGCGATTGTTTTTCTCACAGTTTTGTCTGCCTTTTGCCAAGTGGCAAGTTGAGTATCGAAATTGGCTTTATTTTCTTCAGTTTTCGTTGGCATTACCTTCGTTCCATCGCAGTATTGAAGCAAATCTGCGTCATCCAGATGCATAGTCATCAAGAATTTCCACTCTTGGCAGTTGCTTGCATCTCTCAGCTTGTTCATAGCTTTGCTGAGCTCCATTTTCACTGTACTCACTTCCGACATACTTGATCAAATTGTTCACTTATTTTTAACTTTCACTTCAGCGAAACTCTGGGCCCATAACCTGATGTGGTTATTAAATAATGATAATCAATCACTATAGTTTAAATAAGGTTTATTTAAATAAGAACTATAAGTATAAAGTATGAAATGAGTACAATACGGCAGTGATGCGTCTATTCTCAAGAACGTCTCACTGCAATCTGTTGCGAGAGCACAGTCTCTCATTTGAGCTTGTTTCGATTGCGCGAAAGAGTGAGCGGCACCTAACGGAACGAAGGTGAGCTTTAAGCTCACATGATAATAGGAACTGAGTATATAATACGTTGATAACTTTAACAAAATGAATTATGAATCTCTGAAGGATACAGTTTATCTAATTTTCCGTCAATGGAACAAAAAACAGAAATTGATTTTGTACAAGTAAATAATAATGATGTCTCACTAACGGAAATGGCAGAATCTAGCCAAAGACAATTTATGTTGTTAAATGAAGAACAAAAAAAAATTGTCGATACCGTAATCAATGCCACGCAATCCAATTATGACGGAGAAAAATGTTTTTACATAAATGGACCGGGAGGATCTGGAAAAACGTTTATTTATACAACCATTTTACTAGTATAGCAGCACTTTCACTTTCTAATGGTAAAACTGTGCCTAAAACGTCGGTCTACCCGTTCCATTATTTAATGATTCATCATCTAGCATAAAAGCACAATCAAACCAAGGGATTTTTTAAGAGATACTCAAGCATTTATTTGGGATGAAGCACCGATGGCACCAAGGTACGCTTTGAAAACTGTCAATAGAACATTGAAAAGTATTATGAATAATAATTTACCATTCGGTGGTAAAATTATCATTTTAGGAGGAGATTTTAGGCAGCTTTTACCAATTAAAATCAATGGGACTCGAACTGAAACTTTAAATTTATCCATTAAATTCAGTGATACTTGGAATAGATTTATAAAATATAATCTTAATACAAATATGAGAGTTTTGCCAAATGAAATCGATTTCGCAAAATTTCTATTATCAGTTGGCGATGGCCTCAATAGCGACGTAAACGATAATATAATTCTTCCTCGAGAATGTGTTGTTGAACATCGATATTGATTTTTTACAAACCAATTTTTTTTTTTAAATTTAGGGCCTCAAGAAGACTTGGAATCGATAAAAAGATTATTCTATTTAGAGAGAAGAATTTTATTTTTCTATCTATGGAATTTTTTAAAATGCTAAAATGTACAGCGCCAAGTTAGCGTACACTTCTTCAAAACATGAATAGCTACAATCAAAACTACGTGTAAATCGTACCCATAGGTCGGTTTCAATCAATAGATTAATGATGATAACAAAACAAAACTTAGAATTGAACAAAATTATGCTTAAGTATTTGTGCGCAGTACTCTACAGGTTCTATCACCTCACTCGGAGTCTTGATCGTAACTATGTATGCTTCAAAAAAGTATGCATGCAATCTTGGTTCTGGAGTTCAAACAGTTCGATTTGAAAGTTACGAAAAGTGAGGCGAATTTTTTAAAAGCCTCAGGAAACGAGAAAATCAGAAAAAAGGGGGAAAAAGAGAAAAAAACACGCAAAGAATACGAGAAAAGTTCACGATAATGGCTGTATTTTAGTAAAAAATAAATAAAAATTTTGGATTTAAAAAAATAAAATGCAGAAGAGAAGAAATACGTAACGGGTGTGGCTATGCTTTTTCTGCAAAAGCTTATTACGCATTTACGCGAAAACCACAGAGCACTGTAACTTATTATTTTAATAATCAAATGCGTAATAAAAGCAAGGATTTGCTGTTGAATATGTGAACTAGTGAGCTAAGCTAGCTTGCGAACGTCAAGAAGGTATTTAGGGTCCCTCGTGAACATATGCAGGACACAGGTCATGTTTGAAGCGACAACAATACGAGCTTATCCAATTTTTCATATCGACTATGAAAACCGACGTTTACACATGGTTTAGCTGTCGCATTAATTGAAGAGCCAGTTGCCACATGGTCACCGCTCTCAATGGAGTTTTATTTAACTCATAAAAAATGCCTTACACACGTAATGTGAGCGTTCGGCGATAAAACCGTAGCTGAGAAAGCTATGTGTTTTCACTATCCGAAAGGCAGTCGTCGTGTGGTTTGGCTGTCGAATTACTTAATGAGTAAGTTGCTGTAAAGTCCAATTTTTCAGTCATATTTGCTGATACTTATGAAAATATGCTCGACGTAGGTAATGTAAGCGCTTGGCAAAAACCCAAGAAAAACTGAAATTTTTAATTTGGACTGTCGAAATGGCATTAAAAGTGTGGTTTAGCTGTCGAATCATTTAGTTAGCAAGATGCCTTATCATTTCGTTAGAAGAATTTGATTATTAAAATAATTTACAGTGCTCTGTAGTTTTCGCATAAATGCGGTTATTGCTCGTCTCGAAGTGTGACTTTTGAGCGGGGCAAAGCATAGTTAGGACCCACAAAGCGACATGAATTAGTTTTTTTACATCGTTTGACGATAAATGCAATTTTTATCATTAGTGTAGACAGTCAAAATCATTCAATTCAATAATCGAAAAAACCATATTAGGGGATGAAGGGGAAATATTCCATTGTTGGCCGTGGTTGCTAAGGGTGTATAGAGCCGCGCGCTGTGTGGTGAAATTTCAATTCGATGAAAAAAATTTTTTTCAAGAAATCATGAGGGGTTTCGCCCTGGTGATTGACTGCGAAGGCTGTTGAAAAAAATTAGTTTTCTGATAAAGCTAATTTTTAACCTGTATTAAAACTTTTTGTTTCATTTGCCATTTCAGCATGCTATATCTTTTTAAATTTTTGTCTCTTGCCGACAATTTTTAATTTCAATTTTCAATGTGTGCGCTATATCGTGGACATAATATATAAACCCAGGGAGAGGTGACCAACAATGGGTGTAGTCACCTCGGTAGCCAAGATTTTTTGGTTTCGATGTTTTGAGTTGCTGGTCCATTGTTCTCCGCACTCGCAGTCGCACTCACAGACGCGCTCGCAGTTATTAATGTATATCAATCTTTGTCACCGTCAACGACGGTCAAGCAGGTTGGTGAACTGGTGTTCACATACAACTCGCACGTATACACACATTATAATAATAAAAATTATATTATTTTTTTTTTATTATATAACAATGAAAAAAAAGAAACTAACACGCACACAAACGAGAGGAGCTCTTAACGTCTCAAAAATACGTAAAATCAGGTGACAATAATAAAAATACGATCGCGAGCACATGTATATGTGTTACTCGTCGAGTTTGATAAACGTGACTATCGACTCAATGCTCGCGTACTCTCGGTTTATAATATATATATATACATATACTAGGGGGGCTCCGCTCGCCAACCCCCCATGGTTAAAAAAAACGAATAATATATTATTATATAGTTTTGAATATATAGTTATTTAAAAAATTTTTATTATTATTATATTAATGTGTTTATATCGTTTCCACACCACCTATGAAAGAAGTTCATTTATGGTACATTTAACGTTAATATTTTTCGCCATAAAATGATAGTGTTTATTTGTACAAAATGAACTCTATTCAAGAGGTAGATATATCGGCGCGTTTTTTTTTAAGTGGTTCCCCATAAATTTTCTTTTATTGTTATTGTCCGTCATTTTCTAACATTTTGAAAATATGGTAGTTAAATTGAATAAATTGTGACAATAAGCAAATGAAAAAAAAACTTTATATGTTTAGAAATTTTATAATTTAAATTTCTATGATAATATGGTAAAATTTAAACAATAATCGTTTGATCTGTTCATTATCGTATGTTAGTGCATTGTGTTGATTGGTCTATTGTTACCGTAAATTAAATTTATCGATGCATTTCTTAGTTAATTTTTTGGTTTTTTTGAATTTTTTTCGAACTGAGATTAATCTTTTTTAAATTATCACATAAATTTTCTAAAGTATCGGGTTTTAAATCTTCCAAATAATTATTATATTTGTCTTCATATTCCAAATAGTCATCTACTAAATATTGATCCATTTTGGAATCTAAATTTAAAAATTGAAAAGAATATGTAATTCGAAAACGTCTAATAAATTAAAGGAAATTATTATTCATCCGAAATGTGTTTATAAAATTGTTTATCACTGTTCACGAAAATAATGTTAAGTTAAGATTTTTTAATTTTTTTGTATCAAGGTTAAAAAATCGTATGCTAAAAATAAAAATTTCGTACACGTATTCTTTCTGAATTGTTAAATCCTAAATAGAAGTATATGCTGTAGAAGTATATGCATTTGATAATAAGTATATACTAATATAAGTATATGCATATTTAAGAATCATTGTTTTAAAAATTTTGTTTGTTAATACATTATTGATGTTTGAAAGATTGCGAACAAAAATGTTACGAATATTATCAGTGTTCGGGGGGGGGGGGGGGGGGGGGGGGGGGGGGGGGGGGGGGGGGGGGGGGGGGGGGGGGGGGGGGGGGGGGGGGGGGGGGGGGGGGGGGGGGGGGGGGGGGGGGGGGGGGGGGGGGGGGGGGGGGGGGGGGGGGGGGAGGGGACTTAGTCACCATAGAACATTCCTTGATTAGGCAAGCCTCCAGTTCTGAGAGGTATACGGTAATCAGGTATACCTGTGCTGTAGGATCTAGCTGGAACTGTTGATTCAATCATGGTCATTGGGGTCTTATTTTGTTTATTATTTTTGTGGTTACAAACGCAAGCACTTTCAGATTTTTCTAATAAGTTGTACCTAATTGCTAGCCGCATATACACATTTATTTTTTAATATCATTGAACTACGATTCTGCTAGGTATATAGCCTGGAAAAAATACAAATTTTTTCTAATACCTATTAAAGTGCTCGCGTTTGTAGCTATTCTTGAGTACAAAAATTTCTGAAAGTTTAAGCTCAATTTTTCAAACGGTTCACATAGAAATGTATGGAAACAGCAGTTTTGAGATTCGACTTTGAACATAACCTCAAAGCTGCAGTAACTAAAAAATCGATTTTATAAATGTAACCCCTATTTTTTATTGCAGATTTGAAAACAGCGGAAAATTTCTCGTCAAAATGTATGTTTTGTTTTTTTTTTGAGGTCATGTAAAGGGCGTTACAGATGCAAATAAAAATCCAATTTAACCTAAAATGTAGTTCGAGTAAGGGCTTTTCTTCTAAATGTACCGCCTTCAAAATGACCATAAAAATATATATATATATATGTGGGATAAAGATAATTAATTAATAAATAATATTAATTATAAATCACAAGTCCAAGATATTTATTGAATAATTATTTATTGAACTCTCTCGTTGAGTCGATGTGATAACTATGGAGGTCGATCGGTAACTAATTACATCTACACCGTCGACTTCTCAAATTAATAAAAATAACAATTGAAGTCTCTCTTGAACGTAGCCGCCACATTACCCCCCTACGCAGTGCAAAGCACTACATAGCAGGTGTAAGAAGGAACCGAACATGGCGGGAAGACTTGACTGGATTCGTAGCCGTCGTTGATCTCGATGATTCGCCCATGGACCCAATTGAAATATCTGCAACTTGATCATTCAACACGAATGCAGGTTTGACGCGATCAATTGACACAGATACGCGCTTTCCTCGAATCTTAAGCACCATGACCTTATCAGAGCGTTCCATCACCTCGAATGGTCCAGAATAAGGTGTGCGAACCAATGCTTTGGATATGCAGTCGTCCCGAAGAAAAACGTATTTGCAGTGCTCAAGTTCTTTGAACACAAAAACGTGAGGTGTGCAATGTCTTGAAGCAGGCTTGGGTTGTGGACGTTCGAAAATTAAACGCAAACGATGCAATAAGTCAGACGGATCGCTAGTAGCAGAAGAAAATGACGTCTTGAATAACTCGCCAGGCAAACGTAATGTCTCACCGTAGGCCAATTCACTAGGGGTCGATGATATGTCTTCTTTAAATGCTGATCAAATACCGAGGAGTACTAATGGAAGAGCTTCGATCCAATTGATATGTTGGTGTGCCGTGAGAGAAGCTTTTAAGTGCCGATGAAAAACCTCAATTATTCCGTTACTTTGCGGATGCCAATTGCTGGTATGACGAAGCTGTATGCTGAACAATTGAGCCAGATTTTGAATAGATGAGATGTGAATTGGTTTCCTCGATCGGTTGTCAAAATGTCAGGACAACCGAAACGTGAAATCCAAGCATGAAGAAAACCGTAGCAGACAGATTCCTTCGAAGTATCTTTTAAAAGATATACTTCTGCCCAACGAGTGAATCGATCGATAATCGTCAAACAATATCGGTATGAATTAACTAATGGCAATGGACCAATTAAGTCAATATTAACGTGTGAGAATCTCTTTGTTGGCTGTATAAAATGATCCCAAAGGCGAGTGTACGTGTCTCGTCACTTTTGATTTCTGACAAGGTATGCAAGTTTTTGTCCATAGAGCATAATCTTTTCTCATATACGGCCAAACAAATCGACTTTTTAGTGACTTATACGTTTTTCTATTACTCGCGTGATTCAAAGCGTGAATCAAGTCGAATGCAATACGTCGAAATGGAGGGGTGAGAAAAGGCCAGGGTTTTCCAGATGACATGTCGCAATAAATCGATGTATTTGATCCAGGGAGGTGAACAAGTTCCAATCGAAGTGAAGATCGAGTATTGTTGAGATACTCGCGTAATGGCTCATCTGCTGCTTGAGAATTTGCTAATTCTTCGTAATTTAACGTCGACGAGGCTGGCGATACTGCTTCGATTCGAGAAAATGCGCCTGTTACGATATTTTTGGCACCTGCTATGTACTCTATATCAGTCGTGAATTGCGAGATGAAAGACAACTGATTTAATTGAATCGGTGGAAGTTTTTCTTTCTTCAAGGTAAAGGCATGGACGAGAGGTTTATGATCAGTGTAAACCTTGAAAGAATATCCCTCCAAAATATGCCGAAAATGTTGAATGGCACCGTAAATCGCCAAAAGCTCACGATAGTATGCAGGCCAATTGCTTTCTTTCGCAGAAATCTTCTTAGAGAAGAATGCCAATGGATGCCAAGACTGATCGACGTATTGTTGTAAACATGCACCAACCGCCACTCCAGACGCATCGGTAAAAAGGCCTAGAGGGGCGCCAACACGAGGGTGAGACAGCAGGGTAGCAGAAACGATGCCATTCTTACAACGTTGAAAATGTTCTTCAAGCGATTTTGACCAAATTATTGGTTGAGAGCCCTTGAGCAGCGGCTTACTCAACGCATCGTGTAATGGCGCCTCCAATTCGGATGCGTGTGGTATAAATCGTCGATAAAAATCGAACATGCCAAGAAAACGTCTGAGTCCTTGTGCTGTCTTCGGCGGCGGATAATCAACTATGGCTTGTATGCGATCGTCAGGTGGACGAATGCCCGAAGCCGACACTAAATAACCAAGAAATCGAACTTCTGCTTGGCCGAAATGACATTTGCTCGGATTGAGTACTAAGCTATATTCATGTAGACGAGAGAATAGTATACGTAAATGTTGTCTATGTTCTTCCTTGGATTTTGAAAAGACGAGAATGTCATCGATGTATACAAAGCAGAAAGGTAAACCTCGCGTTACTTCGTCCATGAAGCATTGAAATGTCTGACCTGCATTTTTCAAACCGAATGTCATGAAGGGAAATTCATACAATCCAAATGCGAGAAAATCCGAGCCCAAAATCGGTGTCGAAACGTCGGCCACAATGAATTTCCACCGATAATCTCTTCGTAAGCCAAAATTGAGCTTGAGTTCGATGTAGCCGTACGTTTTGATGAGGCTGTTGTTAGCGGCGCAAAGTTGAAAATCTGTAACAGCACGGCGATCTCGAGTGAAGCCTTTCGGAAAACAGCACAAGTCCGATCCAGTGTATACCAGGAAACTCTTCTTCGTATCGTTATCCGTAACGAATAAGCGGCTATGAACTGTAGAGCAGTCGGCCGCCGCTACTGACTGCCGTTGGAGTTTTCCTTACACGGTGGTACGCATTTATCTGCTTGATCTCCAAAACGATAATGATACCAACATAAGTCTCTTGAGGATCTTCAAGAGCTGGCAGATCGATTGCGGTTGCGACGGTCTTGCGATCGCTCGTAACGACGAGTTGGAGATCGTTCATGACGGCGAGTTGGCGATCGCTCGTTACGGCGAGTTGGCGATCGCTCGAGACGGCGATTTGGCGATCGCTCATAATGACGAGTACGTAGCGCACTAACCTCAAAAGTAAGCTCTCTAATGAGACTTGATAGAGAATCATTAGATGCGAGTACTTGCTCAGGATTTTCAGCAACAGCGCGTACCGATGGCACAGGAGAAATTTCGACAATTTTGTCCGCCAAGTCGGAAAGTTGCTCGAGTGAAAGCTCAGGGCGAGCATCAACACCGTCTGCACATGCGTAGGAAGACGCCGTAGCCACAGATGACGCAGCAGGTTCGGTTGCACAGCGGCAGGGGCAGCAAGTGATTTGAGATGTCGCAAGAATTAAGAGGGCTTGCGGTCTCCTAGCTCTTCGTCGTGGAGTAACTGACGAACCCGATGCTCCTCTGATGTTGACAGTCGCTCGATCAACCGTTGTCGCAATTTCGTGTAAGGTTGGCTGCTAATGAATGTCCTCAACTTCCGATGCCGCACGAACGTTCAATTGCGAGATAACGTGGTAGTATTTGGTCAGCTCCACGGTGACGTCAGCTAGCGCAAACTGAGCTTCCGCTTGTGTAAACCAAATGGCTGGTTTATCCATCCAAAAAGCTGGAAGCTTCACGGCCACGCGATTGACGAAACGTGGAGGAGTAGCGGCTGCAGCGGCTGCATTGGCGGCACCACCTCGCTGTTGTTGCTCTGCATGGACGGCGGCGGCTGCATCGGCTGCACCGGCTGCATGAGCTGCATCGGCTCGCTGTTGTCGCTCTGCATGAAGGGCGGCGGCGGCAGCGTCATCGGCGAGAGCTCGCTGCTGCAAATCGGCGCGATCTCGCGGCTCTAGCTGTTGCGGGAGATGGGCGTTGCGACGAAACTCATTATCGCGTTCTAATACCATTGCGATCACGTCGGGGTCACCAATTTGTGGGATAAAGATAATTAATTAATAAATAATATTAATTATAAATCACAAGTCCAAGAACGAATTATTTATTGAACTCTCTCGTTGAGTCGATGTGATAACTATGGAGGTCGATCGGTAACTAATTACATCTACACCGTCGACTTCTCAAATTAATAAAAATAACAATTGAAGTCTCTCTTGAACGTAGCCGCCACATATATATATATATAGTTGAACGTGAAATTTTTCGCTCGTTTCAAATCTGTTATAAAAAATTAGGGTCACCACGCGAATAATCGATGTTTGGTTCACCGTAGCGTATAGGTTATGTTCAAGGTCAAATGCAAGGTCACTATTGAAAAGAGCGGAAAATTTTACGTGAAAATATGTATTTTGTTATTTTTGTCGAGGTCATTTTTGGAGGCTGTACAATTAGAAAAAAAGGCTTTACTTAAGCTTGATTCTAGGTTAAATTGGGGTTTTATTTGCGTCTGTAACGCCCTTAAAATCACCTCCAAAAAAAAGAAAACAAATATTTTGACGTGAAATTTTCCGCTCTTTTCAAATCTGTTACAAAAAATGGGGGTTACATTTAAAAAATCGATTTTTGAGTTACTGCAGCTTTGAGGTGTTTCAAGGTCGAATCTGAGGTCACCATTGGATTGTCCGTGAAAAAATACGTCGGATGTAGGGTTATCGATTTTTTTTCCCCGTTTATTTTGACCGCTTTTCAGAGGTTTCCATACTTTTGGGACACCCTGTATATGAAACAGTCATTGAATTTTCAGTTACTATTCAATTTGAATTCAATTTGAATTTTTCATCGAATTGTACCCATGAGGATAATGTTCAATTATCCCAGAGAGTCACACAAAGTCAAAAGTTCCAATTCATTGTTCAAACGGTTCACATAGAAAGTTATGAAAACAGAGCAGTTTAGAGATGAAACATAAATGGCCAAGAGTTGAAAATAACAAAAATACACTAATATATGGTATTTTCATAATTTTTTTCACGTCACTGAGGCTGTTAAAAATTTTTTGAACAATAAAAAACAGTAATGACATTTGATTTTCAACAAATTGGACCTATGAGGACAATGTTAAATTATCTAGAGAGCCACACAAAGTCAAATGCGTCAATTTAATTACTACATTTTATAATTTGTACTAAAATGTTAGTATATGCTAATGTAATTTTTATGTAGACCAAATTTAGAAAAGAGACAATAGTAATGAAGAGCATTTTCAATTTAATAAAGTTATAAAAAAAATGGTACCTGTAGACAATTCTATGGTTCTTCCATACAATTCTTTTTTATTAAAAAAATATAAATGTCACATTAACATTGAGTATTGTGCATCGATAAATAGTATCAAATACATATTTAACTATATTCACAAAGGTGGAGACAGAGCATCTTGTAAAATTCAAAGAAAAGATAAATCATAAATTATAGATGAAATCAATAATTTTATTGATGGAAGATACCTTGGCCCAATGGAGGCAGCTTGGCGTTTACAAGAATATCCTATTTGTGGTAGAAGCCATAAAGCTGTAAATTTAGCAGTACATTTAGTCAATCAACAAAATTGTGTTTTTGATCCATCATCTATAAATTACGAAATGGAAAAATCTATATACAAATATGATACTACATTAACAGCATGGTTTGAATTAAAAAAATTGATGAAAAGGCCAAAAAGATTAAGTACGTTAATATTCCAGAACATTACAATTTTAATGTAAATACAAAAAGTTGGACAAAACGTATAAGAAAAAAAATATATACAGCTATTGGAAGATTGAACTTGGTATCTCCAAAATATAGTGAAAGGTTCATTTAAAATTGATTTTAAATAGAAAAAAAGGAGTGACCAGTTTTGAAAAATTACGATTGCACAAAAAAATTCAATATAAGACTTATAAAGAAGCTGCTTGCTATGCATCTTGTAAAACATGATTTACATATTTTAAAAATATTTGAAGAAGCAGTTACAATTATGTTACCACGTCAATTGAGAAAATTTTAGTTTGTATTTATTAAGCGAAAATAGATGGGTTATTTATTTGGAATAATATTTTGAATATTTTCGGAAGATTTTAAAACTAATAAATTGAATCAATCATTGCACGAAATGAATAAATTATTCAATTTAGAAAATTTATCATGTTCACATTTTGGATTGCCAGAACCGCAAGATGTAATGGACCTAAATAACGATTCGGAAATGACGTTAGAAAAATATGATCAAAAATTTCATACATTATTTTCAACATTAAATAAAGACCAAAAAAAATTTTTCAATAAAATTATAAAAACCGATACAAAAATATTTTTCATAGATGGGCCAGGAGGATCAGGAAAAACATTTTTATATAAAACTATCATATTTTATTATTTATCTTTGGGAAAAAAAATTTTATCAATGGCTTGGACTGGCATTGCATCAATTTATCACCTAAAGAATGACAAGTCATAAAACTTTCAATTTACCTTTAAATTTGGATCAAGTTGAAAGCATTCGTTTTAAATCAAAAACAGAAAAACAAAGACTATATCAAGCGGACATTATAATATAGGATGAAGCATCAATGATACCGAAAAAAGCGTTAGAAATTGTAGATTTAACTCTTAGAGATCTCACTGATAAAAACGAACCTTTTGGTGGTAAAAAAATTGTATTGGGTGGGGATTTTCGTCAAATTCTTTCTGTAATTAAACATAGTAAAACAAACTATAATAGAAGAAAGTATAAAATGTTCGCATTTGTGGTCATTGTTTCATATCGAAAAATCAAAAACTTATATGAGAGCAAGAGAAAAAAAATTCATTTCTTTACTGCTCAACATAGGTAAAGAAAAAATTGAAACATTTGAAATACCACCAATTTGGGTGACTGGAGACGTGTGTACAAAAATATATGGTAAAATAGATTTTGAACAAAAATTAAATAAAGTTATTTTGCGTCTCATAATGAGGATGTTACAAATCTCAATAACAGAATATTAAACATGATGCCAAATGATGTCCATACTTATTACAGTACTGATTATGCAACTTATAAATGTTCTGATCAATGCGATGATGACATTGAATTAAAATGGCCTATCGAAGTTATAAACAGTGTTACTGATGGGTTACCTCCACATGAACTGAAATTAAAAATTAATTGTATCATTATGTTAATTCGAAATTTAAGTGTAAATGATGGTCTGTGCAACGGAACACGATTGAAAATTGCACAATTATATGAATACAATATAAAGCAGAAATTCTAACAGAGAAAAAGTTGGAAATGAAGTTTTCATTCCAAAAATTACATTAAAAACAGACGAAAGTTCGATTATCCTTTCATAGCTTACAGAAAACAATTCCCAATAATATTAGCTTTTGCTATGACCATTAACAAATCACAAGGTCAAAGTTTTGACGAAGTAGGCTTATACATTAATAGACCATTATTTTCTCATGGACAATTATATGTTGCCCTATCTGGTGTAAAAATTATGATAAAATTTTTATTCAAAATGATTCTGAAAACTGCGATATTATTGAAAATGTTGTATGGAGAGAAATTTTTAAGTTGTAACTGAAATAGAAAAAAATTAAACAGTACGTCATTTTACAATACAATATATATACAAAACTTTTAGTCTGCTAACAAAACGACTGCAAAAAAAATATAAAAAAAAATTACAGATATTCAATTTGATGCTTGATTATCTTTATGAGGACAAAAAATGTGTCTCGCTAATAACAGAAAATTCAGTAGTGCTTGTTCTTAATGTGATATCGAAAGGTACTTTACATAGTACACTACATCATAACTGCCTCAGTTGCTAATATAGCGGCTATACAAAATTAATAAACTAAATTAGACAAAACTTCAGTCTGCTAATAAAGCGACTAAAAAAAAAAAAACTGTTTCAGTCAGCTAATACATCGACAACAAAAAAATTATAACATACATTATACAATACTTCAACACACATTTTTTGTCCAGCAAGATGATTAATTTTCGAAAAAAGATTATCGCATAAAAAAAACCTTTTCGAAAGTGGATTAGACCTTTAAGTTATTTTATAATAATATTATTTTTTTTTCTAAACAAAAACATAGTACAGGACCAAAAAAATATAATTTTTTATTATGAAAATAAATTAAGGGGAACCACATTAAAAAAACGCGCCGATATATCTACCTCTTGAATATTGTTATGACAGGTTAAGCTTAATGCTACAATTTTATGGCGAAAAAAAATAGCGTAGAATAAAACTTGAATTAACATTATTCATAGGTGGTGTGGAAACGATATCTAACTGTTAATTATTATTACCCTAAAGTGCATTGATACGAATGCAGTTATTATAGGTTTAACCTTTTTGAATTAATTTATAAATTTAAATTTTGGTACCAAAAAAAATTGAGGAGCAAATGAGGAGTAATTGAGAGGTATAGGAGGAGGGTAGGAGGAGGAATAAAAAAATGAGGAGGAATTGAGGAGGTATAGGTGGAGGTAAGGAGGAGGAATAAAGAGGAACGAGAGGAGGAACACAGGAGGTACGGGAGGAGGATCACTTGAGGAGCAATTATGAGGTTCAAAAAACACGTAAAACAACACTTTAGAGGCCAAAAAAACACGGGAAAATGCTATTTTTCAAAATGAGGAGTATTAAGGAGGAGGCGGAGGAGGTATACCAATAGTTGGAAAAAAAAATTTTTTCCTTAGTACAATATACATATAAGCAGATATATATATACTAGACCGGTTCGTTTTGGAAAATTTTTTTTAATTTTAGGAGCACCGGCAGAATCCTTTAGTTAAACTAAAAACATGAAGTTTGCCGTCTACCTGGTGTCGCTAGGTGCCCTGAATAGCTGTCAATAGCTTTTTGAAGTTTAAAAACGTGGTGCAAAAATTGTACAGCATCGCTAAATAAGATTTAAATTGCCTACTGTGCTATGAGGGTAAAATCTATATTAACAAGACGTTTTCTTACGTAATAAATCTAGAAAACTTTTTGATACTACCAAAATTTAGGATTTTTTATGACAAATCCAACGGTATATATTAGTATATACTTTAAAATTAGTTACATACAAAAAAAACGACGTTATCCCAAAAAACGACATTACAAAAAATTGAAAAATTGAAAAGTGTATTAGTTTCTTCTAGGAAACGGCTAAGTAAAATCAACTATGGAAAAAATTGCATGAAACCATCTGATAGGTTTTTGTCTCACCTTTCCAACGCCGTTTTCAGAGTTAAAAAATTCGCAAGATTCGCTGAGATACAGCGGTTTTTGTACGATGAACTTTTTTTGTATGATTCTGCGTCGCCGGTTTTTTGATAAATCGAGCTAGCTCAGAATTATTGAATTTTAAGCTACAAAAGTTCATCGTACAAAAACCGCTGTATCTCAGCGAATCTTGCGAATTTTTTAACTCTGAAAACGGCGTTGGAAAGGTGAGACAAAAACCTATCAGATGGTTTCATGCAATTTTTTCCATAGTTGATTTTACTTAGCCGTTTCCTAGAAGAAACTAATACACTTTTCAATTTTTCAATTTTTTGTAATGTCGTTTTTGGGATAACGTCGTTTTTTTTGTATGTAACTAATTTTAAAGTATATACTAATATATACCGTTGGATTTGTCATAAAAAATCCTAAATTTTGGTAGTATCAAAAAGTTTTCTAGATTTATTCTGTTCATTTGACACGCCCTCGAACATGAACTTTTCGAAATTTATGAAAAAAAAAAATCGAAAAAGTGAATTTTTTTCAATTTTATCGTACTCCTAGGTCAAAAATAATGACGGGGATCGATTCTACGCAAAAAATTACGTAAGAAAACGTCTTGTTAATATAGATTTTACCCTCATAGCACAGTAGGCAATTTAAATCTTATTTAGCTAAGACCTCTCAGCTTTCCATCGAAACAATAAAAAACGCAAAACAAGTGCACTTTTTGAGATATTCGAGTTTGAAAGTTTACTTGCATTGTCTGAGGTGAAATTGGAAAATTCCGGACAATTAGACCTCACCATCGAAAAGCTGAGCAAATTTCCTATCGAAATCACGGGTTGGTTATTTCGTCCAGGTTCGTTTAGTTACTTTTAGAGCAAGTTAGAAATTGAGCAATTTCGCTCAAAAACGCTGTAGCGCGAGGCGCTAGGAGTTTTGAGAAATTTCGCCCCATATTTCTTATTTATGATTTATTATATATTTTATATAGTTTTATATTTGCATCTGGTCGGGGTTTCCCTACATGGCGATTAATTAAGTCTATAAATACATATACGTAACGGGCAGCATCGGTGTTTGCAGGACAGTGTGCATTCCGATTGTGCAATAGCTCGTTTTTCTGTAAAATCATAACATCAGTGTTAGTTCAGTACAAGCTGTAACACTTATGCCTTTAAAAATAAGCCTTTGTGCAACGTGACTTCCTCTCAATAAAAATTTTAATCTAATTTAATCTCTCTCTGGTATCGAGCTCGAGCATGTTTCACATTCCTTCGTCGAGCGAGTGCGCTTGTGTCACCGCATATATTTAGTAAATTTTACTTACATTGTTAGTTTGATAATACATTTAAAAATAAATCTAATCTAAGTATTCTATTTATTTAGTGAAAAATCAATAATTCGAGAAGTTTTTCGATTATAGCAATAAATATTAAAATGGAAACATTAAGTAAAGAGCTGAATGTAATACAGCAGACGACAATCATCCGAGATGAGACTTATCCATCCATTCAAAGTTTTTTATCGGTATGTATTAACATAAATTCTTTTTTCTACATACGACCATTGTATTTTACATCAGAGTTGGGAATGATTAATTCAAATTTAGACTAAAATCATGACTTAATTCACAGTTCCCAATTGAATTGTGATTTAAATTGTAACGGTCCCCGTGACCGATGCTAATATTAGTAAGTGGATCCTAGGTGATGTGAGTCCTCGTGCTGGTTGCCGGCTGGCTTCGTACTAGGTGCGAATCTCGCACCGATCACGGGGGTGTCAGAGTCCAACCTAGCATGAAATTTAATAGGAAAAAGTTGACGAAATAAGAAAAAGTGGAATTAGTTGACAAGATTATCAAGTATTTATTAAGTCAGAAATGTGAATAGCGAACGCAGCAATGCAATCATGGACACTCCCACACAGTCACACGAAAACGCAATTGCACAAGTAAGAGAGGCTTAAGTACTCGAGTGGTACTTACAGGTGTGTACGTCGTGGCCGTCAATGGCCAAGCAGAAAATGTCGTGAGTCTAATTCACAAAAGAAAACTAATACCAGAGATAATAATTCGCGACTCTGGGTCGAATTTCGGAGCAACGCACACGATATGAACTATCTCGCGGTCGCTGAGTATTTCTCCCTGCTGCTCCATGTAGCTTGCGAGTTGGTCTAATTCTCTCGCGCACATACACGTACACACACGCGTCGCTGAGGCTGCTACGTTGGTTACATGCGTTTTTTGTACTTTGTGTTTCATCACAATGGGATTTTGTGCTGAAGAAGGGAGAAGCATGTGACAGCAAAACGAAACTGTCACAAAATATATTGAATTTATAGCTCAAAATTGAATGATGATTTAAATTTTATTGAACTCGTTGTAATTACGACTCATCGCCAAGCAAGGTAACAGGGTAGGTACAATTAATAAATGTTTTAACCTTAGCTTGTCTGACTAATGTCTAATGCGGTTATTGCGTCGCGCTTACTGCATTATTTTGCTTGCAGCGGCCACATCGCCAAAAATTGTGGAATCTAAGTTTTAACTTTTACATAACAATTACTTTTCAAATAGGTTGTTTATTATTCAATGAAATAATAACATTTTTAAATTCTTATGGTTTATGATTGTGAGCGATTAAAATGTGACTAAAATTTAGATGCTACCATAAGAGCCCACGTTATATTAATCAACTTTACATTGACATATCTTTTGAATAAGGTTTTGACGTCCAGAAAGCTACTTTTAATATTAATAATAAAATGATTTTAATCTGGCTGGGGACAATGAGGGGAAAATATGTATAATGTGAGTGACTGGTACAGTAAGTAGCCTTGTTTCAAGAGATTATGTAATTCAACCACGTAACTCAATATGTGATTCTCGAATGATGTAATTAATTACATCGAAATTATGTAATTGTGATGTCACTTAACTACATAATTAATGACATGATTAGTTTTATCATAAATTACGTAAAGTTGAATTCATTCCTCAAAAAATGTACACTAAACTGTACGTAATTTTATTTCGTCCATTCCGCTCGGGGGAATTTCGGTCTTCATGTCTTATTACATGTTCTAATTTTTGTTCCACTCGCAGATTTTAAATAGAAAATTAAGTAGATAAGATGTATAAGAAGGTGTATAGAAGAGTGTTGAAATAATTTATTTTTGAATAATTGATAAATCAAATATCAAATTTAAAAATTTCAGTGAAAATTTCTAAAAAGTAGTTTTCCAAATTTACCTAAACTACTAGTTTCAAAAATCTGAAGGTCTCATTTTTTAAATAAATAAAGTCTTAATTTATATTTCATTTATTTTTTTATAAATAATGTAATAGGTTTGGTATTGGACAAATATATTGTTATTATTGTAAATTAATGAATACACAAATTCTATAAATACGGAGGCTATTTATCATCATATAATCTCAGAAATATTAATTACTAATTTCATAGGAAGAGTGTCAAGTTGATCTAAAGTATTGGCAGTTTTGTTATGTCCCAAGGATATAACGTAACAAACGCAGCAATAAGCTCGAATGCAAGCACAAGGCTACGCAAGAACTTACAATTCTTCTGCGCTGTTATCGATCTCACTCTCTTCTAGTGGCTCTGGGAAAACCGCATCGTCATCGTAGTCGTCAGGTTCTAAATCTTCAACCAAACCCTTCCATGGTTTCATCAAATCACTAGCAGTATTCGTTCTTCATGGTCCTTCTCCATCTCCCAGCTTCACGACCTTATATCGATCCCCGTCCTTGATCTTGATTACTTGATACGGTCCAAAATACTTGAGAGCGAACTTTAGTCCTGAACCTAACTGCGTACGTTTAATGGCCACGATATCGCCCAATAGATATTGGCGAGCAGATTTTCGATGCGCGTCAAAAACTGTTCCGATTTTCTTGCTGCACCTTATGAATTTGCTTTATCGCCACGTTGCGAAACTGAGCTCTCGATTGAAGAAAATCTTCTTATCTTGCTTTCTCCAAAAGCTCAGAAATTGCCAGATCTTGCGACGTCTTTAGCTTTGTTCCAAACAAAAGCTCGTACGGAGATACTGCGATGGTGCGATGGTAGGTGCCATTTACCGCATGCTGTACACGTGTCAAATGCTTGTACCACGTATTCGGTTCATCCACAGTAATCTTCGTAAAAATGCCAATGAGAACACTGTGAACTCGCTCAACTTGACCGTTTCCGCGAGGGACTCCGGTTGTTACAGCGTGAAGCTCAATATTATGAGCTTTACACAAATTCTTGAAAACGGCAGACGCCAAGGCACCACCACGATCCACAATTACTCTATGCGGATTGCCATAGTGCTGTTGTAAAATTTTGAAATTTCTTATGATTTCTCCAGAATTTTTTGTTTTCGTAGCGAAAAGCCACGTATATCTAGTAAAACCATCAACCACAACCAACAAGTAACGATAATCCTTATTAGTAGCTGGTAAAGGCCCTATGTGGTTGAGATGCCAAGTGTGCATCGGCGCATCTCCTTTCGGTATAGGCCGCAAAAATCCTTCTTTCTTGCCTTCTTTTCTTGCTCCTAGTATACATGGTACACAGGCACTTATAACCTTTTCAACTTGACTCTGCATATTTTCCATGGAGAATTCTTGGAGTAGTTTTTCCATCGTCTTCTTGACGCCAAAATGTCCGAATTCATGCGCACGTTTGATTATTTCTTCACGCATTCCATTAGGCACTACTAACAAGCGCTTGTCACCCCTTTCTTCGTAAACAAGGTCGTTGTCTAGGGTATCATTTTTAAAAGTATTATTACGTAGAATGGAGCGAATAGCTTGGAGTTTTTCATCGGATTCTTGAGCTCGCTTTATCCTCTCAAAAATAGGGTCGTGTATTGCAAGCACACAATCTTTTCTGCTCAACGCATCAACGTGTTGCATTTATGATCCTGTACGATGTTCGAGTGAATAATTGAACTTTTGAAAAATCATAGCCCACCTCGCTAACATCGCGATCTGGTCTGTATAGTTGTAAAACAGGATCTCTCGTAAGCGCTGATTTTAGGTCATGAAAAGCTTTTTGTTGCGGCGCTTCCCAATTAAACTTCGCAATTTTATGCAGCATATCACTGTGAGGCTTGGCTATCTCCGCATAACGAAAAATGAATTTTCGAAAATAGCTTGATAATCCCAAAAATCACAGCACCTGCTTCTGCGTCGTAGGCGTGGGGTAAGTGATGAGTGTTTCAATCTTGCCTGATGCTGGGGTTATTCTCTGAAGTAAAACACATTTCTTCCAGTTGAATTTTAATCCATACGCGCTAGCTAATTCAATCACTTGATGTAGTCGTTTCAAAAGCTCCTTCTTCGTTCGTAGCTTTAATAAAAAGATCATCCATATAAATAACAATTCCTTTGACAGTGAGAGGTTGGAACACTTGTCGAATATAGCGCTGAAAAACTGGAGGAGATTGCAAAATCCAAATGGAGCTTTTGATGGAATATATTGACCCCAAGGAGTTACAAATGCCAGATATTTCTGCGAATCTTCAGCTACGTCAATGTGAAAAAATCCGTCCTTCAGATCCATCACCGAGTAAACAATTGAGCACGCTGTAGCATCTACTGCATCTTCGATAAGAGGTAATGGATTGTGATCATGTTCAACTGCATTTTGAGCCTCTTGTAGTCAAGACCAAACTCGAATTCGCCCATCTTTCCGCCAAGCAACAACAAGCGGAGCTGCGTATTCCGATGACCAGGCTTAACGATGCCATTCCGAACCCATTCATCAATCTGCTCTCGAACTTTAACTCTTCAGCAGGAGAAAAGACGTCGCGGATGATTTGCAATTGGCTTCGGATCTTTGACAGTAAGTGTGCATTTTCAAGGAGGTTTCGTTGGCGTACTCGAGCTATAATTTGCAAAATTTTACGCACTCGCGCTCGATGAGATTCCGGGACACGACTTGCTGCTATTTCAATCGGATCTTCCTTGCACTCTGCTCGATAAGCAATACATAATCATCGCCAACCAGGCTCTACTACGGGTCCGTCACGGTGGAGTTTAATCTTAGCAACATCTAGAAGTGGATCACCAATAAGAATTTTGTAGGGCAAGCAATCTTGATTGACAACTGTATAGGTTAAATTATACGTTCTACCGCCGCCTTGTAGGCACGTTAACACTGCCAACTGCAGAATAACCGCCAGAGTCTTGGGCGCGTCGAAAAATCGTCATTCAATGCGTATTTTGCAGCTATGCTATCAAAAATCCTTACACATTACATTGCGATCTGAACCACTGTCTATTTGACAACGAATTTTCTCACCACCGACAGTTTCATATATACAGCTGCGATTGCCGGTCTTGTAACACGACTTGATTTATCGCAGGCGTAACAACATTTTTGTTTCTCTCCGACGTTGGGCATTTCGGAGCAATATGACCTTTCATTGCATTTGAAACATCTCGGCTTTGGCTTTTCCTGGACTGAAATTTTCTGTTCATTTTGTGAAACGCTCTTGTCCTCAGCTTTTTTCTCGACGATTTTCGTGGGCAATCGTGACTAATAGGCCCATCTTTGGCAAACATAAATTTTCTATCACGAAATTTATTCACGGAAGGTTGTTCACTGCGCGAGTCTTGGTGACTGATAATCCTAACTTATCATACGCTTCCAGAAATCTCGAAAGACCAAAGTAGATTGAGCTGTCATAAGAATAGCACGCGCATGTTTATTTCAGTGAATCCAATAGCAGTATATTCACGTATGACATCTAAGCTTGATTCGCTTGCGAGGCTATTACTGAATTTCACGTACATATTCCTCGACTGTTTTTCTTTCTTGCGTTTACGTTTATGGAGCTTTTTGTGAATGTCAGAAGATTAATAGTGCGGCCAAAGTTTCAATCAGTGAGCTGCAGTACTGGTAAGGTTTTAATTCCTGCTTGACTGTCAAACCAGCGTCGGGCTGCACCTGTTGAAGCTCTTTTGGCTGCCACTAAAGTCTCTTTCACAGTCCACTCGTAGATTTCGGCATCCTCGTTTACACGAGCCATCCATTTTTTAAATTTTGAGTAGTATTACCTGCAGAGAACTGGGCAAAGAATCCATCGTAATATTAGCTGCGAGACGTCGTTCAAGTCTGTCCTCAAAGCGTTGCATTGAGACTTTTGGCGTAGTAACGTTGCCGTTTGACAAAGCTGGCGAATATTGAGGCGCTCGTCGAGCATGAGAAGCTTCATGAACTGCTGCAACATCGTCCAAAGCCGCAACCCATGATCGTCATTTCGATATTCCAATACAAGGCCTCAAGATCATGCGCTTCATTCGCTTGATTATGTACTTCAGCAATGTGCGCTCGACGTGCATTTTCATTTTCAATATTATTTTGCTCGAGCTCTTCTTGAAGTCGCCTTCGGTCATTTTCAGCCGCAACGCGCTCCGCTTCGGCCAACTGACGCGCATTTTCGATCTCTTGTTCACGATTTCGAGCTTCATGCAATGCATCTTGATCGTTGCGCCGCTCTTCAATTAGCGCTTGCAACTGAGCTTGCAGAGTTTCCATTCGCGTATTCATAGTAGCTATTGTTACCGCCTGCTCCGTATTTTGACGACGCAGCTCTTTGATTTCTTCCATTCCGGTTGCAGTGTACCGTTTCACGGTCCTCGGAGGTTGGAAACGCGTCGGCACTGGTAATGGCTTTTTCTTGGACCCAATGGTACTGGCAAATTGATAAGCAGCAAGGAATGTACAGAAACTTAAAGCGCATATAACCACACAGGATTGCAAAGATAATTCCATTTCACGTTACGTTTGAAGCTGGAATTCTAGATACGCGATTCGTGCACTAATCAGCAATATCTAAAATAACATATTTCTGAAACTTAGGACGACCCTGGTGAAAAAAATCAACCGAGAAATCAGCCGAAAAATCATCCGAAAAAACAGCTGAAATTTCAGCTGATTTCTCACGCCAAAATGTCAGCTGATTTTTTCCAAAAAGGAATTAATAAAAATTCATACCACTCGCTGGATTAGAAATATATATTGTTGAAGTAAAATTTTTTTTCTAACTCTTCGACATCAGATACAATTAGAAATTTCTAATTTGAATTTTTAAATCTATAGTTCCTTATACTTTCTAGCAAATCTATTTATAATTTTTTATTGTAAGTATGCAAAAATTTAATTCACTGACAGGGTAATAGTAAACTTCATAAAATAAGATGTCTGGACTAGCAGATTATTTGAAAACTATCATAAAAAATTAAATAAAAATATTTGAATAATTTTTTTGGTTTAAGTTACTGAAAAAATTACTAAAACGATATCAATTAGTATTAAAAAATATATATCAATTTGGGATCAATTGTCAGGGTAAAAAAATACACAATATCAATTTTCAGTAATGAATGATGAACAAAATTATTATCAATGTAATTATATCTACACGATAAAAACTATTAATCGTTTTGTGAGATTTCCTTTTTATAGCATCTCTGATGCTTGTTGATAAAGTTTTAACGCATTGAAACATTAATTTGTCATGCTCAAGTCTATCTAGATTTGCGAATCTATTTCTGGTTCTTAAAAACTCTGTACATAGTTCTAGAAACAAATAAAAATAGTATAAAATGAGTAACAAATTAAAAAAACTACAAGTAGCAATAATAATAATCATACCGAGGAACTTTTCTGGGGCAAATTAGTCTCCTCGGACTTCTATTTGGTAGTTGTTTATGAGCTTTAGTATCATCAATACTTAAATTGCACAAGTTTTTTTTAAAAATAATCTTTGCAAGATCTCTTGAAAATAGGCTCACTTTATTTCTTCTCATCGTCAAGTTCCAAGTTTGTGTACCGCAACGAACGCCACATCCAAGGTAAGTCTGTAAAAAGATGAGAGATTATTTTAACAAGTTATTTTAAACAATAAGAGATACAATAGAGATATGTTATGATAATAATTAATTTAAATTGAAGTGAAAGAAATAAGAAAATGAAAAGACGAGTAGATAATGAGTTAATGTTAATATCATACCGTTCCGTCGACGAGAGCGAAGCGTTCATGTGGTTCTTGATAACGTACTAAAAAAAATCATTATCTTTTAGTTATTTTTTAACAATAAAAACACAAAATAAATTATAAAATTAGTTTCACCTTGACTAAGTAAATTTGCTTTTACTAAACGTTTATAAGTCCTGTTAGCAAAAGCTTCAATTAATCCATAAGGATTGGTTTCATCGACCTCAACCTCATCATAAATTGGTTCTTCCAAGACAACATTTTCATTATAGTATCATCTATCCATCTCATCATCCTGGCTGTTGAACATCAGCCTCTTGTTGAGGACGCTCTCACTCAGACCAACACCACACTGGCTAAGTGTTACGGCTTGCCAAAAATACACAAACCATCGTTGACCTTTAGACCTTTATCTCTACAATCATAGCCCTACTAGTTTTTTAGCTTCTGTCTTATACAAAAACTTAAAACCATGTTTTAACAATCCTCCGTCTCACATCAATAGTTTTGAGTTAATTGAAAAAATCAAGAATATTGAAGTGCCACCGAATTACATTTTTATTTCTATGGATGTCGTATCTTTATTCACCAATGTTATCTTATCAAGCTTAGACCGCAGATACAATGAGATTTGTAAAAATTCAAAGATACCCTTTGCCGAGGTCATAGAGTGTACGAAGTTCTTGTTTGACAACGTGTATTTTTCGTGTAATGGAGAGTTACAAGCAGATCGCCGGTTCTCCGATGGGATCTAATATCAGTCCTTTCTACGCTGATTTGGTTCTTGCTGATTTGGAGTCGGAGTGCTGGAGAAGACTGAAAGATGAATTTGACATCGTTCCGTTGTTTTCGTATAGATATGTCGACGATGGTTTCGCATGTGTACACATCAATCATGTTAACACCATTTTGAAGATCTTTAACGAACAAAATACACATATCAAGTTCACACATGAAGTTGAAACGGAAAATCATCTGAACTTCTTAGACGTGCAGTTCATTAGGATTGGATCACGTATTGTCACCAACTGGTACAGAAAAGATATAGCGTCACAACGAACAGTGAACTTTAATTCTAACCACCCGAACAATCTTAAAATTAACACGGTGTACAATCTGGTAGACAGAGCCCTAATGCTCTCAGATAAAAGGTTTCATGCAAGTAATTTGCGGATGATTCGTGACATCTTGCGTAAGAATTCATACCCCGATCACTTCATCGACAAATTTGTGAAAAAAGAAGAATAAGTATACGTTGTAAAAAATCTACGATCTGTGAACGGGTTGGATTCTCGTTGATAAGTCGCTTGTGTCTGACTTTACCATACAATCAGCAACTTCGTCAGGTCCACATCGCTCTTACTAAAAAAATACGGCATCAAATCATTCCATCGATAAATAATAAGCTTACGGCATCATTGTATTAGGAAAAGACAAAACGAAAAAGCTGGACCGTGTAAATTCTGTGTATAAATTTGATTGCAAGTCATGGGATGCAATAGTAGGTGAAACTAAGAGAGCACTGAGGAAACGTATCAGTGACACAAAAAAACAAGATCCAAAATCGGTAGTGAGACTGCACTCATTGGAACATGCACATGAGTTTGATTTCTAGAACGTCAGCATTTTGCTTACTGAAAATAATTGGTTCAAAAGGCTCATCGCAGAAATGTTTTACATCAAAAAGAATGTTTCTGCTATTAACAAAAGAGAAGATACACGAGGTTTGAGCGTTGCGTATCGTGGCCTATTTTTGTAAATATGTTTATGTATGGTCAATTTTAAATATAAGTCCTGATATTGTTAAATTAGTCTTAGTTTTACATCGACTCGCAACATGGTATGTACTCGTGAATATGAAAGAGATTGTAAGAGTGTTGTATGTTTGTAAGTTACGGGGCTCTAACACAGGCAAGAGTCATGTGACTCTATTGTTGTTATTATCGTATAAGCAAGTAAATAATGTTAATTGAAGGAAAGCGGTTAGTAGTATACGAAAGTTTATAACGTACGCTTGTTCCGACACATTGTGTTGATTCAGGTAACACATTAAAATCTCTGTACATATTGTAAATATTGAATGAATTAATGTTTTAATAAAATTACAGTTATTTCACTGCAACAACTGGTGTTGAGTAAAATATAATTCAAAGCGTACTTATAAATCAACACAATTATGGAGAACATACAGGCCCGATTCTATTTTGCGTCAGAAGCGCTAGATCAAAAAACTACAGTTATTAGAGTAAAGTCAATACAATTAGTAGGCGAAAAGGAAATATATGCTTTTCCCCGAGAATTTCAGGCGATTGAGAGGCACGCAAAATTGGCGACTCACAAAATAGTTAAAGGAGTTATAAAAAGCCTAAAAGTAAGAAACAAGTTTCGGAAAGTAGTAATTACATTGAAAGATGATTTGGAAGAATTATATGTAGATGAAGAAGGTAATGTTGTATTTGAAGAATATTATCTAGAAGAAGTTCGGGAAAGCGAGACGACCAACACATCAACAGAAAGCTCATCACAAGAGAAACAGACCCATGCAGTCGAAAAAAATATGATCCTAGAGAAATATAATGGTAGAAATTTCGATGCAGAGGCATGGCTAAATCTGTTCGAGACAGAGTGCAATCGTTTTCAGGTACAAGAAAGTAAGTTCTCGGAGTTATTGCGAGTATTTTTAGAAGGCCCGGCGTTAGAGTGGTACCAAATCAGCATAAAAACGAAGACATCGCTGCAATCGTGGGATACATGGAGCAGCACATTTCTCGATACGTTTGGGAAAAAATCATGGGCCGACATTGCCTATGCTTACAACTTTAAGTATTTGAACGGTCCTTTCCTGGAATTCGCTTTGAAAAAAAGAAATTTGCTCATAGATGCAGATCCAACTTTAACGATCGCATCACAGATAAATTTGATCGTTATAGCACTACCAAATTTTATAAGATCACGAATAGGTCGGAAAGAGGTAACGAAAATAGAAGAGTTAATGTCAACACTCAGGCAACTTGAAACACAAACACATAAGAACACACACGAAAGAGATGGTAACACGGTGAAAGCTAATAGAAATGAGGATATAAGAAAATCCCAATCTGATTACAAACCATGTAGCTTTTGCGAGAGAGCGGGTTTCCGAACAGGTTCCATCCCGAGCGTGTGTGCCGAAATAAAAACAATAATCAAGTGAGTAGAAATGACAAGATAAAAGTAGTAAATAATCTCGAAATTCAGGAGGCCATTGCTTGTACTGAAGAAGCAAAAAACGTGATGCAACCCCACTTATAAGGCTTAGGATTTTAGTGAATCATAACCCGGCTGTGGCATTATACGACCCAGGAGCTAATGTGTCGTTGATAAATGTCAAATTTTGGAAACAGCTGAAACTAAGCAAAGATGTAAGTGGGGGTAAAAATATTGATACAATCGCAGGAACATCAAAGGCAATAGGAACGATAAGAGTACCAGTCACAATTTATAATATCACCAAAGAAATATGTTTTTTTATAATACAAAGTGATCTATTCAAGGACGATGTATTATTGGGACTGGACTGCATTAAAGAGTTCAAGTTATGCCAGGATCATGAACTGAGAATATCTCAGTATAGGGGAGAAGAGAAATTGATTTTACAAAATAGTTCAAATCAAGAAAAGAAAAAAAGAAATGTTTTAATGTGAGTGAGGAAATTCAAAATATTATAAATAAATATGATGCAGTATTTGCAACAGGAAAGTTCGATGTGGGCACAATAAAAGGGTATGAAGCTTCAGTTAAATTAATAGAAAACAAATACATATCAAAGAAGCCATACAAGTGCTCCATTGAGGATAAAGAAGAAATTGAGAAACAGATAAAGGAACTATTAAAAGCAGGATTGATCGACCAATCATGTAGTCCTTATGCAGCGCCTGTAACGTTGGTGATGAAGAAAGAAGAGGGAAGAAAAACGCGTCTATGCGTCGACTACAGAGAAATTAATAAGATAGTCGTGCCGGAGAGCCAGCCATTCCCACGGATTGAAGATATAACGGTGCGAGTGAGGAACTGTAAGTACTTCTCAACCATAGATGTGAATTCAGCGTTTTGGTCTATACCAATACGCGAAAAAGATAGATACAAAACAGCTTTTGTGACACATCACGGGCATTGGGAGTGGGCGTGTGTCCCATTTGGGCTCAAATCCTCTCCGGCGATATTCCAAAGAATCTTGTCTAGTGTGTTAAGGAAACACGATTTGGATTCTTTTACAATAAACTATATAGATGATATTCTGGTTTATTCAGAGAACTATGAGGATCACCTGAAGCATGTGGAAGCTACGTTAACTGCTATGCAGGAGCAAGGGTTAAAACTGAAACTATCAAAATGTAAATTTGCGCAAGATAAAATTAAATATTTAGGACACATAATCGGTAATAATTATATCAAACCATTAAATGATAATTTAATTGCGATAAAAGAATTTCCAAAGCCGAAAACGAGAAAACACATAAGACAGTTTTTAGGAAAGATAAATTTCTATTTGGAATATATACCAAGATCCACAATGCTATTGGAACCACTACACAATTTACTGAGGAAAAATGTACGATTTACGTGGTCTGAAAAATGTGAAGAAAGTTTCGAAAAAGTTAAAGACATCTGTGCTCTAGTCCAACTTTAGCAATTTTTAATCCAGATGCACCTATATACATCTATTCTGATGCTTCAGTGGAGGGTGTTGGATCAGTGCTTAAGCAACCACAAGCTGATGGTTCAATTAAGCCTGTGTTTTTCTTTTCTCGAAAGTTGACGAAACAGCAAAGACTGAAAAAAGCTATTTTTATAGAGTGTCTAGCCATAAAACAATCTATAATGTACTGGCAATATTACCTAATGGGGAAAAAGTTTACAATATTTACCGATCACAAACCATTGGAAAACTTCAACGTGAGAAAATGTGAAGATCCTGAACTACTACAGATTCTGAATTATATATCGCAGTTTGATTTCGATATTAAATATAATCCGGAAAGAATAACGGTGAGGCTGACTGTTTATCTAGGAATCCGGTATTGGAAGAAGAAAACATGGATGAGCAGGAATCCGCGATAAAAACAGCTAATTTTCTTAAACTAAATGAAATTAAGAATAATCAGAAATTGTTAAAATTGAATAGGAAGTATGAGAAGAAAGATAATATAATCTATCGAACATTGAATAAAAAGAATAAAATTTGGCTGACGGAAGAATTTGGTGTTGGATTGTTAAAAAAAGCTCATGTAGCGCAAGGTCACATTGGAATGAAGCAATTACGATTAATGGTCGCGGAAAAATTTTATTTCAAAAATATTTATCATCATATAAAGACTATATGTAAATCTTGTGATATATGCAAGAAAAATAAGACTAGAATTGGAAATTTTAAGGCACCACTATCGCAATTAGGACCACCTTCGCAGCCATTAGAAATTGTATCGTTAGATACTATCGGAGGATTTATGGGAAATCGAAGTAAAAAAAAGTATTTACATTTAATCATCGATCACTTCACCAGATTTGTGTTTGTTTTAACTTCTAAAACACAAACAGCCAAAGATTTTATTCAGCTTATGAAGAAAGTAAAAAGAAGGCACAGTTAAAATTTTATTAGCGGATCGTTATGCCGGCATTAATTCAAAAGGATTTAAAGAATATTTGAAAAACAGAAACACGCAGCTATTTACGGCGGTTGATTGCGCTTTTTCAAATGGGATGAACGAGCGAACAAACCAAACTTTGGTGAATAGAATCAGATGCAAAATGTTCGAACATAAAAATCGGCCATGGCCAAGTATTGCGGAAGAATGTGTGAAAGAGTATAATACGACTGTTCATTCCTCAACGGGATTTACACCGAAATATTTGCTGACGGGAATAGTGGACGAGTATCTACCCAAAGAAATATTATCAGATCAACAAAATAATATAGAAATGAACAGAGAAATAGCAAAAGAAAACTCAAAGAAAAGCCACCAAGAAAATAAATATTATTATGATAAAAGAAGTACAATTATTGATTATAAAGTAGGAGATCTTGTATACGTGCAAAATAGTTCGAAATTGAATAGAAACAAGTTAGATGTTATAAGAAACGGTCCATTTAGAATAAAAAATAAAATATCTAATGTTATTTATGAAATCGATACGCGGAGTAAGAAAGAGTCAAATCTATTTCATATAAGTAAATTAGTTCCGTATAATTAGCAAAGACCCTTACCTGTGTTTTTGTAAGGGGGGATGTAAGTTACGGGGCTCTAACACAGGCAAGAGTCATGTGACTCTATTGTTGTTATTATCGTATAAGCAAGTAAATAATGTTAATTGAAGGAAAGCGGTTAGTAGTATACGAAAGTTTATAACGTACGCTTGTTCCGACACATTGTGTTGATTCAGGTAACACATTAAAATCTCTGTACATATTGTAAATATTGAATGAATTAATGTTTTAATAAAATTACAGTTATTTCACTGCAACAACTGGTGTTGAGTAAAATATAATTCAAAGCGTACTTATATGTTTATGTATAAATTTGTTTGTTATAGCCTGAAGAGGTCTAGAAACATGCTAGACGAAACGTTGCAAAATAAAATTTGACGATCGACAAATTTCTTGTCGAATGACACACAAAAAAAGTGTTATCCTTATTGCCTAAACTGATTGACTAGCGAATGCTAGAGCATTATCTTTGTAAATACAACTTAACTTACTGATACTTGAGGTTTTTTCTCATCTGTTTAATTGCAATCAAAGTGTTCGTAAGAAGCTTTATCCGTCCAAAGAATTTTCGAATAATGAAAATTTTGAGTAAGAAAAGATAAATAATTTTGTCGCTATTCGAGACGAATTAATAAAAATAAATTTTTTGTTTTAAAATTGATTTTAATGTGTATTTTTTCACGATTATAATGTCACCTAAATCATCCTAAAATTTAGAATATATATTTCCTAGTATTGTGAAATTTTCTTAAAAATTATTATAATCAATGATTTATGTGGGAATTTTATTAATTTCATTTTAAATTAAATGTTTGTTTATAAAAAAATTTCACTTACCTTATTGTACATGAATCTGTTCGAACTTCAGATAATTTAAAAAAGCTAAGTATTCTTGTCATTGTAGACTTGCATAAAACAAGTTCTTACTTTAACAATACATATTTCTAATCCAGCGGGGGGTATGAATTTTTATTAATTCCTTTTTGGAAAAAATCAGCTGACATTTTGGCGTGAGAAATCAGCTGAAATTTCAGCTGATTTTTCAGATGATTTTTCGGCTGATTTCTCGGTTGATTTTTTTCAGCAGGGGAACCTCCATGTAGGATCGTAGGAAGACTTCAAGAAATAAAACAGAGAATATTCGTTGAGCTTAAAAAGAAATAATTAACTTAAGGGGACACACCTGTGTTTCGGGTCAAAAAAACCATTTTTTTTTTTTTTTATTTAGAAAGTAAATCTTTTCTAGTTTTTAAATTTTGAAACCGCATGTCTGTAGCTATTTTTTATAAAAAGTTATTTACGAAAATGTAAAGAAACTTTTTACGAATTTTAACGCATTTCCATATATTACTTGCTTCAATAAAATAATTATAAAAATGAATAAAATGTATCTATACTACGTTTCCAACCCCTATCGTGTCATGCCTTCAAAATGCCAAATCGAAGATTTCTTACATATACACATGTGTATATATATATATATATATATATATATATATATTCAAGAGCGTCGATCGGCTGCGCAACCGTCGCGCGCGTTGAACGCTCCAAAATTCAAACATTTTGTTCGTTCTGCTCGAGATTGTTAATCGCTATGAGTATACTTGCACTCTTGGTAAACGACTAAAAGTTCTTTTTCTTCTGAAAAGTCTTTTATTTATTACTCTGTGTGTTACTCTTTTACATAACAGCAATTTTAATTGCTACTTATAATCATATTATTATTACATGAATTTTGTTTTATTGTGAATATTCTACAATAAAAACAATATACAGTGAAGTGAAAATATAGTGAATGGTTGTGTTGTGTTGTGCTGTGTTTTGTTTATAGATTATTCAGATTATTTAGATTAAATTGTCAGTATGGATACAAGAGGAAGATTACCAGGATCTACAGCTAATCATAAGAAGAAGAGATTTGGCAGAAACAAAAAAACCGCTGCCAAGTTATTGGCAAAGTGCTTCCTCATTCTAATTTTTATTGTATTATAATAAATATTAACCTAATAGTGGATACTAATAAATTTAAAAATCTATAAAAAATTTTTAAAAGAAAGTAATGGCCTGGCACATTGTCGCTGTACGCGCGCTTGATCTTATTTTTAGCCGCACGCACGCGAAATATACTTGTACGTTTGTAACGACGATCAATTTTTAAGTCCCGTTTTCTATCTATTTGGTCTTAAATTAAAACTTGACTGCTCTGCTCTCATGATGACAACAAAAATTGAGATAATTCCGGCAATTATACGTGAAAAAATGAAAAAAAATTTTTTTTTTCAAATTTACAAAAAAAAAAATTCAAAAAATCGAAAAAAAATTTTTTTTCCCCGTGTATTGCCAAAAACCTTTTCTAGCCTCATTATTACTACAAACGACAATGAATGCAATTGAAAATTTATACAATCAACCATAACATTTTCGAGATTTTGCTTCGGACATACGTACATACACACACACACACACACACACACACACACACACACACACACACACACACACACACACACCACACACACACACACACACACACACACCACACACACACACAACTACATACGGACATTTGTTGAGAATTCAATCTAGTTTACAAATATGTAAACCAAATTGTCCTACGAAGTCTGGTTCAAAATCTCGTTTTCGAGCCTATCACAGAGCTTCCTCTATGAGGAAGCAAAAGAGTGAAAAAATTTATGGGAAATAGATCTCGCTCTCCAATAACAGATAAAGCATCTACTTCAGCTAAAAAAGTTCAAGAAATCAATGTCCAAACAGATGATGTGCAGTACAGAATAATTGATATTAATATTCTGTTTCCATCGTTGGAAAGGGCTTTATGCTGTGCAAGGTGCAATGGTCGAGTGAGTCTATCTGAGCAATGTATTGGTGGACTTGGATTTCAAATCAACATAGAGTGTTTACAGTGTCAAAGAGAGTTGAAAGTTGATTCAAGCCAGAAGATTGGAACCATGTCGAATGCTTATGAGATCAATCGTAGAAGTGTTCTCATGATTCGATCCCTTGGACATGGACATTCTGGTTTGGAAACACTTTGTGGGTTGATGGATACTCTACCACCTATCACTCAAAGTCACTTTGACACTATAAATTCTCAATTGTGTCAAGTTTCCAAATCTGTAGCAGATGTGTCAATGAGGGAAGCTGTCAAAAAAGAATTAGATTTATCTGAGGGAGAAGAAGGTTTGACAGTCTCTGGTGATGGTAGTTGGAGGAAACGAGGATTTTCTTCTCTCCAAGGCGTATCAACCATCATTGGCAACCGGACAAAGAAAGTATTGGACATATCAGTAAAGAATAAATACTGTCAAACTTGTAACTCTAAGAAAAATGCAGACAAGGAATCAGAAGAATACAGAGAATGGTTAGAAGCGCACAAGCCACACTGTACAGCTAATCATGAAGGAAGTTCAGGAAAAATGGAAGTTGATGGAATTTTAGAAATGTTCAAGAGATCTGAAGACAAGTATAAATTGAAGTACAAGAATTACATTGGCGATGGTGACTGCAAGGTATACAGCTCTGTATGTGCAGCCAAGCCTTATGGTGAAAAATATCCAGTTATCAAGAAAGAATGTGTTGGACATGTGCAAAAAAGGATGGGAAGTCACCTGCGAGAACTGAAGAAGAAATGGTCAGGACATGTACTTAGTGACAACAAACCAATTGGAGGCCAAGGAAGACTGACAGCTCAAGTAGTAGATCAATTGACAATATTATGGTAAGGCAATCAGATCTAATTCTACATCCGCTTCAGATATGTTCAATGCAATCTGGGCTATATTTTATCATAAGGGTTCAACTGATAAAAATCCAGATCACCACCTTTGCCCACCAGGACAAGATTCTTGGTGTCAGTGGCAGAAAGCCAAGGCAAATAAAACACTCAAAACACACAAACATAAACACTCACTACCAAAAGCCATCATGGAAGTTATAAAACCAGTTTTCACTACACTTTCTAAACCTGAGCTGCTTGAAAGATGCGTTGGGGGATACAATCAGAATTCTAATGAGAGTTTTAATAATTGTGTATGGAAATTAGCCCCCAAGGCATCTTTCAGTGGCATGCACTCTCTCATTTGCTTGTTTTTCTGCAGTTACCACATTCAATGATGGAAAAGGCGGCTTACTGGACATCATGAAAGAATTTAATCTCAACATTGGAGAAAATGCTGCAAATTGGGCTAAGAAAAGCAACGACACCAGGATATTCCATGCTGAAAGAGCTACTCTAGCGAGCACGAAAGAAGCCAGGGTGGAAAAAAGATTAACAAGAAAAAATAAAGATGAATACTATGCTGCTGGTGCTCACTGAATATCACATGTATGTATTTTCACATGAATTATATTTTTTCATAAAGATTACATTATAATCATGTATCACCATATATTTTCTTCTATCATTTAATTATTTATTTCTGTGCCACAAAACTTCATTAAAATGTTGAATTTCATTGCTTTCAGATTCATCATGTCTTGTCTGTTGCATCAAGATCTTTATTTTGACAGGTGGGGTTATGTTCTACATGGGCTCAAAAATCATCTGCTATACACATAGCTGCAGCAGCAGCAAGATAAGTATTCTAATTTATCTTTACACAACAAAACCTAGCTAACTATGTTTATTCAACAAAAAAAACTAATTTATGAATTTATATTTATTTTGTTTCAGTATTATTCAGGAGAAGTCAACTATTTGTTCATGAAAAAGAAGCTCATGTGAGGAAATTTTGCTGTTGAATGATAAAAAAGTTAATTATACATCAATGGAGGGTATACATTTCAGCTTCATCATCAGTGACATAATTTAAAATAGTAATTTTAATTGTGCTTATCTGAGACATTGATTTTTCTTGGTTTCAGTAGCTGTGCCGCATGATTCTGAATGCAATTTTTGACCAATTTGCATCTATGCGGTCTCAAAAGCTTTGTAATTTAATTCTCTTCCACCTAAGTGAAACAGAATTTTAATAACAGGCTTGGGAAATTTTTTGTACATTAAAATGTAAAGAAAATGCCAAAAATAACTATTTTATCAACGCTAATTGCTGTATTTAAAGACTGATAGATTGAACAAAAAATCTTATCAAAAATCTGCTTCACTTAGGTGGAAGAGAATGTTTTTACAAAGCTTTTGAGACCGCATAGATACAAATTGGTCAAGAATTGCATTCAGAATCATGCGGCACACATCTAAAAAATAATAAATCATTGTAGATGAATCCTGGACTAACATAAAATTTTAGGTACTAGAGTCATATTTTTTGATGTAAAAAGTCTTTTAAAAACATATTTTTACATCAAAAACAATAAATTATAATAATGACATATAATTTTCATACTTTTCCAACCATAGGGTTTAACACAGGTGTGTCCCCTTAATTCAATAATAAGCTGGGGTCTTTTCGGTTCGATGGATATTCTCTGACTGACTGTTTTCCCCCGTTGCTATGCTGCTCTCTCATACACTCTTTCTTGTTTCTGTCTTTCTATCATTCACTCGCTGTATCACTCATTCCACATATATATATTGTGCGTTCTGCACCTCCGACAAGAACATGCGACGCAAGAACTTGTAACATGGCGATAGGCAGACACTGTATATGCTGCATGCGAAGTATATTTATGATGTACGTTCCTCGAGAAGTATACACAACTTCAACTGTTCCACGACAAGTATGTTTGAGCTGTGCGGAGTATATACATGTTATTGTACGCTGTGCGAAGTATGATGTATTGGCTGTGCTGTGCGGAGTATATATGTATGTTGCAAGTTCCGCGAAAAGGTAAAAATAACTTGAGTGTTCTTCATGCTTGCCGCAAGCAGAGCTTATGGGAGAGTTAGTTCGTTTCCGGTGGAAAACAGTATAAATACGGGGCGAAAATACACCGCAGGCGTCCAGTCTTCTCTACTCGTTCATAGGGCGAAGCTCTGTCCGGTTCGCGAGCCATTTTTATACAAATAGGACTTAGTCTCTGAGAGCTTATTCGGACTTAGTCTCGGGAAGCTGAATTGGACTAAGCCGTTGGCAGCCCGAGTTAACTCAGCCGCCGCCTCTACAATCCATTACCGGCAGCTTCGTCGACCTCTGCTGACAAAATTCAGGGACGATTGACAAGGCCGTGCCTACTACATCATTGTGAGCTCGGACATCTACTATAAGCTTCCGCCGCAGTCGCCTACGCTTCTTATCGCCACTGTAACTCTTCCGTCGGACGCCAGTAAAGTCCAGCTGTTATACCATAGTTCGTACACTCTAAACCCAAAAGAGTAATTTTCGAACCTTAAAAGAGTAAACTGCGTCATTTACTCTTTAAAAAAGAGTAAATAGTGCAGATTACTCTTTTAAGTTCTAGCGTTAAAGTGAAAGGAGTTAACGGCGTCATTTACTCTTTTTAAAAGATGGCCGAGCTCACAATGATGTAGTAGGCACGGCCTTGTCAATCGTCCCTGAATTTTGTTAGCAGAGGTTGACGAAGCTGCCGGTAATGGATTGTAGAGGCGGCGGCTGAGTTCACTCGGGCTGCCAACGGCTTAGTCCAATTCAGCTTCCGAGACTAAGTCCGAATAAGCTCTCAGGAATAAGTCCTATTGTATAAAAATGGCTCGCGAACCGGACAGAGCTTTGCCCTATGAACGAGTAGAGAAGACTGGACGCCCGCGGTGTATTTTCGCCCCGTATTTATGCTGTTTTCCACCGGAAACGAACTAACTCTCCCATAAGCTCTGCTTACTCTTTTTAAAAGAGTAAATGACGCAGTTTACTCTTTTAAGGTTCGAAAATTACTCTTTTGGGTTTAGAGTGTACGCTCAACGCTTTTATGCTTGTAGCCAAAATATAACGTCAAGTATAACGTCTATCGGTTACTTATTCTCAGTTACTTCAGCTACCTACTCGTTGCATATCCATTCTCGATCAATTGACGCGACGACCTGCGTTTGTTTCCATTTATAGATTTTATAAATGCTGTTAACAGTCTGTAACTATTGTCTGAAAATCCGTAGACAAAAGCCGATGCAAATCGTAAATTGACCTAATTCATAGAACGATCCTCCGCAAAATTTTAATGATCGGGTACAATTTTTTCTTAGCCAAACGATCAATTAAGTATATAGACGAATGACAATTGTAACTAGTAGAAATGGAGAATACCTGAAAAATCGGGCTACCCAACGTTGTTATCCGACCCATAAGAATTGAATCTAGTCGGTCTCACAAGTATTTCGGTCCGAACCCATTTTTTTTAGCTGACCCAAGACATCAGGTAGATTTAAATTAAATTCAACAAAATGGAAGCAAGTTGTTTCGATTTTTTTTGCCTCTGGGTTGGAAATTGTTCGTACATACATACCGTAATTTGTAAATGCCGATCACAATGACAATTACATGCATTTATAAAAGCTTTACCTATGAAGGGTACTAAACTTATGTGGTTAAATAGCCAAAGGTCGCCAAAGATGTTTTGCGCATAATTGATATCAAAACCCCTTGTCAATTAAAATCTTTTTACCCGGGTTAACAGGCATTTGCAATAATTAAGTGTCTGCTCTGCCATTTTTAATGATTTTATGTTGGTTATGAATTAAATTATATCCAGCCTCCGACACCAATAACTGACAATTAATAACCGTCGAAAACTAATATAGTTATCATATCAAATTTAATTCGGAATACTAAACAGATTTACTAGACGGATGCTATAGAAATAAAAATGTATGTAAGTTGATGATTTTATCATTTATTGGAGTAGATTTAAGATCAAGATCTTCACAGTCAATAACTTAACCAGTTTTGAGGCAAACGGACAAAATTTTAGTTATTATTCACTTGCTGTAAACTCTGTGAAAATAGTATGTGAGAAGTCGATGATAAAAAAAGTAGATTTACACATGTATTTGATCATTTCATAGTTCATCGCTGTAAGTTAAAGTTTATGATTGTTGCAGTTGATGCAATAGAAAAGCAAGTCAATTTTAAGCTTGAAGTTTTGTACGATGATTACCTGAAAGTAAATAGTAATGCTCAACACAGTTACTTGATAGATTCTATACGTATTCAAGTTTGTGTTTGTAAATGACTTTTCAGTTATGTGCATTTATAGAAAAATCAGTAAATATACAGTCGATGATAAGAAAAGTAGATTTACACATTTATTTGATCATTTCATAGTTCATCACTGTAAGTTTATGTTTCTGATTTTTGCAGTTGATGCAATACACAAGCAAGTCAATTTTAAGCTTGAAGTTTTATACGATGATTATGCGAATGAAATGCTCAACACAGTTACTTGATAGATTCTATACATATTCAAGTTTGTGTTTGTAAATGACTTTGTCTATTATGTACAATAATAAAAAATTAATAAATATAGGGTGATTATAAGAAAAGTATATTTAATCATTCGTAATTTCCAATCCATCGATCATGCAATTATTAACACTTCTACGGTCCAGATGCTATATGTGTTCAAGTTTCAGTATGCATTTGATGAAGAGAAATTTATACAAGTCTAATTTTTTTTTGTGCATCGCAAAACTCTGTTTATCATTTTAATCGATTGATGAAAGAATGTATTAGATAGACAGTATCCCCATATATGTGTAGCGAGACAACCGAACGCCACCGCGCCAACACTGATCGCTTAGCAACGGAAAATTATTACATAACATTGTATTCGCGATCAGAGAGAGAGTCTCGAGCTTCCACACAGAGAACAACTAATAAAGTTTAATTATTATTACTGTTAATATTAAATAGAATAAAAGTGTTAATTCTATATTGGTGACCCGCGACTTTAAATTTCTTCGCGTACGCCTATTGTTATGGTTTTGGAGCGCGAAGAACAATCAACGCCGAATTGCCGAGCAACAGCGGCTCCTCGAACAGCAGCAGCTCGCCGAACAACAACAACTCGCTGAACAGCAACGACTCGCCGAACGTCAGCGGCTCGATAATCAACACCTCGAACAACAGCTCGCTGATCTTCAAGCACAACTTGCGCTTCGTCAAAACGAGCTTGCCAATGCTCCTGCGCCACCAGCCGCCACAGCTGTCCAACCTGCAATTCATCGGGTAGCTGTCAAATTGCCAGCCTTCTGGTCAGATCGACCAAGCCTCTGGTTCGCCCAGGCAGACTCTCAATTTATCCTCTCGGACATTACAAGCGAGGTGACAAAATTTCATTATGTCGTTTCCCAACTGGACGCGCGCATCGCCTTAGAAGTAGAGGACGTCATCACAAGTCCACCGGCAGTAACGCCATATACTTTTCTGTGCACTAAATTAATTGAGCGTTTGTCTGCATCAGAAGAACAACGTGTTCGACAGCTCATCAGTGAGGAGGAACTCGGTGACCGCAAACCGTCTCAATTCCTTCGACATCTACGCTCACTAGCTGGAAACACCATCGTCCAGGATAACCTCCTACGGCAGCTTTGGCTACAACGACTACCATCACACGTCCGTGCTATCCTCGCAAGCCAAGCTGAACTCGCATTGGATAAACTTGTCGATCTCGATGATAAGATTGTCGAAGTCTCACCCGGTACACCGTCACTGTCCGTCCACGCAGCATCTACCATGAGAAATTCTGAGGATCCTCTTCTACGAGCAATTAAGGAGCTTCAGGAGAAAATAGTTGTGCTTTCTTCTCGTTCTCGGTCTTTCTCTCACGATCGTTCTCGCGATCGTTCTTTGAAAAACTCGACTCACAGAAACAAATCATCTTCTCGTGATAGCAGTAAGAAATCGGACAAATCATGGTGCTGGTATCATGCTAGATATCAAGGCAAAGCCAAGAGATGCAATTCACCTTGTAAATATCCGGAAAACTCCTCGAGCAGTCAGTAAGGATGGCAACAGACTGCGTTTCTTCCAGTAGCCGTCTCTTTCTCGTCGACAAAGCTACAAAATTTTTATTTTTGATCGATACTGGCTCAGACTTGTGTTGCTTCCCTCATCGTCTTCTGCCAAAACGCCGCCCTCCCACTACTTTCAACTTGCAAGCTGCGAATGGAAGTTGCATCAAAACATATGGCTTTCTTACCTTGAACCTGAACTTCGGACTTCGACGTGAATTTTTGTGGAGACTCGTTATTGCCGACGTCGACGTTCCGATCATCGGATCAGATTCTTAGCACTACAATCTTCTGCCAGACTGCAAGTACAAGGCGATTGTGGATGGTATCACTGGACTCCGAGCTCAAGGTTTATCGAAAGCTTCCCAACAGAGCAGCGTTACGGCTATAAATATGACTTCCTCGAATTACTCAGATCTTCTCGGAATTCCAAGCTATCACTCGGCCTTCTGGTTTTCCTCGTGAGATCAAGCATGAAACTGTCCATCACATCCGTACGACTCCTGGCCTCCCCCCCCCCCCCATCAATGAGCAAGCGCGTCGTTTGGCTCCGGATAAATTAAAAATTGCACAATCTGAATTTGACGATATGTTACGAGCAGGTACCGCTCGTCCTTCGGAAAGCTCTTGGTCTTCCCCACTACATTTGGCCCCAAAAGGTGCGACAGGCTGGCGTCCGTGCGGAGATTTTCGAGCTTTAAACGCTCGAACTATACCGGATCGCTATCCTGTTCGTCATATTCACGATGCTACTTCATTTATCGACGGATGCTCGATCTTTTCAAAAATTGATCTCGTGAAGGCATATCAACAGATTCCTGTAGCTGAAGAGGACATATGCAAAACAGCAATCATCGCGCCTTTCGGACATTTCGAATTTCCTTTCATGACGTTTGGACTTCGAAATGCCGGTCAAACATTTCAACGATTCATGGACGAAGTTTTACGTGGATTGGACTTCTGTTTTGTATATATGGACGATATCCTTATATACTCTCGCTCCGAGTCTGAACACAGAAACCACCTCAAAATTATTTTCGAGCGTATTCAAAATTACGGGCTCGTCATCAACGTTCAGAAATCTGTTTTCGGTGTTGCAGAGGTAACTTTTATCGGATACTTAATTTCTGCTAAGGGCATTCAAGCACCTCCAGAACGCGTCAAGGCCATTCGAGATTACTCTTTACCTCGTACTGCTCACGATCTTCGCAGATTCTTGGGGATGTTGAATTTCTATCGGCGATTCATCCCTCACGCTTCCGAATACGAAGCTCCGTTACATAACGCTATCAGCAAGCCATTATTGAAAGGATCGCAAGAAATTCATTGGACACCGGAGCTTGAAAAAGCTTTTGATTCATGTAAGAATTGTATAGCACTGCCACGCTCCTTGTACACCCACGCAAAGACGCACAGCTCGCTCTCTTTACCGACGCTTCCAGCCATTCTGTCGGAGCGTGTGTACAACAATTAGTAGGCAAGACCTGGGAACCTCTCGCATTTTTCTCCAAGAAGATGACTTCGAAGGAAAGCTCTTGGCCAACATATTATAGAGAGCTTCTCGCTATTTATGCGGCCATTCAACACTTTCGTCACATATTGGAAAGTCAAACTTTCACCATCTACACAGATCACAAGCCGTTAATTCATGCATTTCAACAAAATCGCGAAAAGCTCCCGCCAATTCAATTACATCAAATTTCATTTATTGCGGAATTCTCAACTGATATCCAGTACATTAAAGGCCCCGAGAACGTCGTCGCTGATTCTCTCTACGAATTCGTGCCATTACACAGCCACTGGATTTTACAGTATTATCGAAAGCTCAAGAAAGTGATGAAGAATTACGTAAGCTTCTTGAAAATAATGAATTTTCGCTTCGACTCGAGCAGACACTCGTTCCCGGTACTGCGATCAAGATTTTCTGCGACACGTCAACTGGTAAATCTCGACCATTCGTTCCCGCAGCATATCGTCGTCAGATTTTCAATCAACTACACAATTTGAGCCATCCTGGTGTCAAAACCTCTGTCAAGTTGGTCAAAGATCGTTTTGTTTGGCCGTTCATCGACAAGGATTGCCGCACTTGGGCACGAGCTTGTCTAGATTGTCAAAAATCAAAGGTGTCAAGATACGTGCGATCTCCTCTTGGAACTTTTCAACAACCAACAGGCCGCTTTGCACACATTCACATAGACATAATTGGCCCTTTTCCGTCTTCACAGTCATTCAGATATTGTCTTACGGTCATAGATCGATTTACTCGATGGCCAGAAGTGCATCCTATGACAGATAATAACAAAGAAACGGTCATTAAATCTCTTTTGACTTGCTGGATCTCACGGTTTGGTTTTCCTCAGGTGATCACTTCTGATCGAGGAGCTCAATTCACTTCGCATCTATTCCAAGAATTTTTGAAGTTTTTCGGCGTGAAGCACAACCTAACATCAAGTTGGCATCCATCATCCAATGGCATGGTCGAGCGTTTTCACCGTCAACTAAAAGCTGCGATCATGGCACAATCAAGGGTAAACTGGGCTTTATCCTTGCCTCTTGTGTTATTGGGCATTCGTTCATCTTTCAAGGACGACTTGAATGCGACCTCAGCTGAACTTGTATACGGAGAAACACTCCGTCTTCCAGCAGAATTTTTCGACTTAGATTCTTCGACAGCGAGTCAATGCGATCCACGATGTCTTCTGTCGTCTCTACGAAAAATCATGTCGCATCTGAAGCCCGTTCCTGCATCTGCGCATGGTGACCCGGTTGTGTTCGTACATAAAAATTTAAAGGACTGTAGTCATGTTTTTTTAAAGGAAGGCATGTTTTTGAAAGCTCTGCAGCCGTATACTGGTCCATATGAAGTCGTTAAGTGGGACACGAAGACTGTGACTTTGAAAATTCGAGATAAGCTTCAAACAGTTTCGGTCGACCGTGTTAAACCTGCTCATATTTTCAACATCAATTGTCGCTTTCAAGACAAACAAGTTCTTTTTCAAGATGGTTCCATGGACACTGCCCAGGGGGGTAGTGTAGCGAGACAACCGAACGCCGCCGTCCCAACATCGATCGCTTAGCAACGGAAAATTATTACATAACATTGTATTCGCGATCAGAGAGAGAGAGTCTCGAGCTTCCACACAGAGAACAACTAATAAAGTTTAATTATTATTACTGTTAATATTAAATAGAATAAAAGTGTTAATTCTATATATGTATACATTCTTACGATATATGTTAAATAATCTATCTATTTTCAATTGCAGTGTTCTTATGCAAAGAATCGCATTCATCATATTGTTTCTGACCGTCATAGATTTGAACGAAAAGCTTGCAGTCGTGCAGTGGAACTGTGTATCATAGCTTCCAAGCATAAACATGAAACGGCTTATCACGGTTATAACTTGGCCACCGAACGAGTGGTATTGCAACAGATCGGCCGAATATGTCACATATGAATATAAACTTATTGAAGCGCTCGCCATAAAGAGAAAAAATTATACAGTGCAATTGATTTAAATGAATCTCATTAGAGTAGAATAATTTGCCAACCTGTGGGCGGCAGCGAGATATTAAATCAGTTGCATATTACGTATTTTATTTGTAATTTTATTATTTTTGATTTTGATTACTAGTTTAACTAGAAGAAGAGAGGAATTTTTGATTTTTGGGCACGCTTGGTGCACCTTAAATTTTAACTATGATTTGAAAATTTATATATTTGTAAAATGTTATTTGTAAAATTTTATAAAATTATAATAAGAAAGAGAAAAAAAATGTACGTTCTTCTGGTTTAGTTTTTTTAAGTATTTGGTTAATCTCTCTATATTATAAAAACATATCGCCGCTGCTGCCGCCTGTTCAGAAATATGCAAGGTGTTATGGGTTAAACAATGGGAGACCTTGTACTTTTTCCTCCAGGCCAATCGGTAAAGTGATTATTAGTGCGGATACCCAAAAAACCTATTCTTATATTGTTTGCTGATCAAGATCGTTCAAAATTTATTCAATAATTATATTTATTCACTGTGCAAAGGTACTAGGTATTGTGGATTGAATAATTGTATTTTTACCTCCAACAAAATGTGCAAGGTGTTGTGGGTTAAACAAATGGGAGACCTTGAATATGGGTTAATCAAATGGGTGACCTTGTATTTTCTTGCCTCCAAGCAAATGTGCAAGGTGTTGTGGGTTAACAAATGGGAAACCTTGTATTTTTGCCTCTAAGAATATGTGCAAGGTGTGGGTTAAACAAATGGGAAACCTTGTATTTTTGCCTCTAAGAACATGTGCAAAGTGTTGTAGGCTAAATAAATGGGAGACCTTGTATATGGGTTGATCAAATAGGTGATCTTGTATTTTCTTGCCTCCAAGCAAATGTGCAAGGTGTTGTGGGCTAAAGAAAAGGGTGACCTTGTATTTTTTACCTCCAAGCAAATGCACAAGTTTCTGTGAGTTAAACAAATAGGTGATCTTATATTTTCTTGCCTCTAAGCAAATGTGCAAGGTGTTTTGTGAATTAAACAAATGGGTGACAACAACTTATTCTTATTTTATCTCCATATCAAAATTATTCAAATTTATTCAATATTATATTTTTATTCAATATTCACTCCAATCAAATATAAATATCCCATGTCATGGTTTTATTAAGAATATTGAATTGTATATATCTTCCTGGCAAATATGCACGGTAGTGTGGATTTAACAAATGGTAGACCTTGGTTTTTCCTCCAAGCAACAAGTGACGAAAATTTTTTTAATACCTATTATTTATATAATAAAATTTATTTCAATAACTAAATTTCTACTTTTATTTCGAAAAAAGGGGGTTGGTGACCGGAGCGAGCAGGGGGGCGAAGCCCCCCTAGTGTATAATAATTATATATTTAGCTAATATGTTTATAAATAATGATATGTGATTATAAGGAATTTGATGATTGAAATGGTTGAAAAAAAAAATAATGAGTAAAAAAAATGTATGTTCTACTTGATTTAGTTTTGTTTTATGCATTTGTTTAAATTATAATGATTATATAGTTGATTGTTATACATATATGCGGAACAAAAACAAAATTGACCATTAAATTTGAAAATTAATCAAAGATTAATGAGTTAATAATTTGAATATAATTTGGAGAATAATAATGTATATATGGATATGGCCGATTCTCTGTCAACTCAACCGGTCAAAATTTTTTTTCTATATCTAATATGATGAACACATTGTTTGGGATGTCAGGAATGTACAAAAAAAATTATAGAGCGATTGGGGCCTTCTATCACCCTTATTCATAATTCCAAAGTTGGCCTTTTTCGCATTTTTCCCTAATTTATCAAAGATCGCAAATATTTCATTAAGCTCTAGCTCGGTGTAGAATGACTCAAAAGTAAAAGTGCACGTGAGCTTTTTTGTTGGAAATCGTCCAAATTTTCTGAAAAAAATGGGTCCTGAAGCGATCTGAGCACTCTGGAGGTATCTACAGTAGAAATGGTCAAGAAAAAACAAATAACTCAAAATCTAATCAAATATGATCGGGACTTTCCTTTCCTAAACTATTTAAAAAGCTTCTTCAACATGTCAACTACTCCTTTGTAAGTTTTTATAATGGTTTGAGCATTATTACGCTCTGGAGACGCTAATATGTATCGAAAAACGTGCAAAACAGGCCCCTAAAGCAGATTATAGACTCAGATCTTTACATGTTACACATGCTAGGTAAACTCAAACCTCGAACATAAGTACATAAACTTAAAGAGCACAAAATTACCTTTAATTTGGTATATATAAAAGCTTTAGCTAGTAAAACTTCAAATAGCTGTATCTTCGGTTCTAGAGATCTTAAAGAATTTTTGCATATACCAAATTAAAGTTAATTTTGTGCTCTTTAAGGCTATATAACTTTGTATGAGGTTTATTACTTTTTTATTGAAGCTACAACATAAAACGTGCGAGCTCTTGAGTCGCGTTTAAAAATACATTTTTTTGTTTTTCAGTTTCCTGCATTTTACACATGCTAGACAAAGTTAAGCCAAAAAAGTAACTATATAGCCTTAAAGAGCACAAAATTAACTTTTAATTTGGAATATGCAAAAACTCTCCAAGTCCTTCAGAACCGAAGATATTGCTATTTGAAGTTTTACTAAACATTCAAGTATCATGTCAACTGATCTATGAAAATGACAGATTTAATGCTGGCATTCTCAGTGAAACTTCAAACAGCTGTAACTTCGGTTCTAGAGGACTTAGAAAGCTTTTATATATACAAAATTAAAGGTAATTTTGTGCTCTTTAAGTTTATGTACTTATGTTTGAGGTTTGAGTTTACCTAGCATGTGTAACATGTAAATATCTAAGGCTATACTCTGTTTTAGAGGTATTTTTTGCACGGTTTTCGATTTTTTCTTGACTATTTCTACTGTAGAAGCCTCCAGAGTGCTCAGATCGCTTCAGGACCAATTTTTTCAGAAAATTTGGACGATTTCCAACAAAAAAAGCTCATGTGCACTTATACTTTTGAGTCATTCCACACTGAGCTAGAGCTTAATGAAATATTTGCGATCTTTGATAAATTACGGAAAAATGCGAAAAAGGCCAACTTTGAAATTATGAATAAGGGTGATAAAAGGCCCCAATCGCTCTATAAATTTTTTTGTGCATTCCTGACATCCTAAACAATGTGTTCATCATATTAGATATAGAAAAAAAATTTTGACCGGTTGAGTTGACAGAGAATCGGCCATATATTGATATAATTGGTTGTTAATTAATAAAAAACCGTTGAGGACAGAGATAAATGAATAGATTTTTTGTATTTTTTTGTTCGTGCCGCGGACGGTGCATAGCAACTTGGATCGTGTCACGTGGGCATACCGGGCCCCACCAGTGACTCGGCGCTTACGTCACGCACGACGAGGTAATGAGCATAGCTCATTAATTATCTCGTCATGCCTCGAAGAGTCCAGTTTGCGCAGCCACGAGCGCTGAATTGTTCTCTCTCTCTTTCTTCACAGCTTCACAGCTCGCGCTCTCCAGTGCCACTACGATAACCCAGTCCATCGCGTCCGGCTCAACCCCTACTCCACCTCAAGCTCCCCCACCCCAACCCCCCCTTGACATGGCGAGCTCCTTGCTGCTGGCCTGTCTGGACCAGCTCGATGCGCGTTTCGCCAGTTTCGCCGCTGCCACAGAAACTCGGACCTCCTGCAATACCGTGTTTTGCGAGCGGAGGCACGCTCCTGCCTCGACTCAAAGAAGAGCGCCTACTTTGCGGCCAGGATGAACGACACATCTTCTCCAACTGCACTGTGGTGCACGCTGCGTAATCTGGGTGTGACGCCCTCTGGTTTTCCATCACCTCTGAATTATTTTACAGCCGATACCCTTGCGCAGCACTATGCATCCATCTTCTCTTGCTCACTACCCATAGCACCCGAAATTATAGACACCATATGCTCAATCCCGCTCACTAATTCGCGTCCTGCTTTCAGCCTTCAACCTATCACTGCCTCTCACATCACCAAACTCATTACCACCATCTCATCTAAATCCATGGGAATGGACGGTATTTCCTCACCCATGCTATCACTAGCCTCATCCACTTTATCAACCCCACTTACCACAATCATTAACACTTCAATAGTTACAGCAACCTTTCCACAGACATGGAAGCTCGCTTCCATTATCCCTCTTTCAAAAACCTCATCACCTTCCTCTCCGAATGATACTCGCCCCATAGCTCTTTTATCTGAACTGTCCAAAATACTCGAACGCGTTATCCACACCCAACTCATTACCTACCTCATTGATCACGACCTACTCTCTCCCCATCAGCACGGATTCCGGCCGAGTCATTCCACCAACACAGCCATCCTGGACATCACCGAACGCGTCAGGTCTGCCATCGACGAGCGAATGGTCACGGTCTTAGTGTCTTTCGATTTTTCGAAGGCCTTTGACACGATCCCGCACCGTCTCAGCTGCTCATGCTGCGAGAGATCGGCTGTGACGACTTGACAATCCGTTGGTTTGCGGACTATTTAAGCCTCCGCAGCCTAGCAGTGCGGAATGCTGATGGTTCGCACTCGCAACTTTGCCACACCACATCTGGCGTCCCACAAGGAAGTGTGCTCGGCCCACTCCTCTTTCTCATCTACATAAACTCCCTCCCCTCTACCCTTTCCCACTCCCATGCCATCATCTTTGCAGACGATACACAAATCATTTCTCACGCCCCACCATCCCAGTTCAGCGACTTGGTGTCTTGCATGAGTGCTGACGCGAACGCTGTCCACCGATGGGCCATTGATAATGGCCTTAGTTTAAATGCCCAAAAAACTCGCGTTTTATTGCTGGGGAGTCGCGTCTTCATCAATGCTCTTAACAGAGCAAATCCCCCGAAAATTGTACTAGCTGGTACAACACTTGAGTACTCACCCTCCGTTAAGATCCTTGGTGTGTTGCTCAACTCAAAGCTGAACTGGGATGCTCAAGTTTCATCCGCCTCATCTAAAATTCATTATGCCCTATACTCCCTACGTCATCTGCGCCAGCGTCTCGTCCAGGCGCTGATTGTTCCACACCTCGACTAAGCAGCGGCTGCCCTAACAAGCCTCACGGTTGAGCAGAAGCTCCGATTGCAGCGCCTACAAAATGCCTGCATTCGTTTTATCTACGGCAACATCCCGCGAACGGCGCATGTCACACCCTACCGATTAGCGCTTGGTTGGCTCTCAGTTGCGCGTAGACGCGACCAACTCATGGTTCTCCTAGCGAGGAAAATCGTGATCAGTGGCACACCATCCTGCCTGGCAGCGCGTTTCACGCTCCTCGAGGGCCGTGATCCCAACCGTAGAGTGACCCGACGACTTCCTCCACGTCTTGACTACCCATCTGCTCGTACAACAACGCTTCATAACTCATTCACTCATACAACCACCAAATTGATAAACTCTCTACCAGCATCGTTCTCCCTCCTAGCCACCTCTCCCAATCCTCGCACGTTCCTCCGCAACCACTTCCTCTCCCTCGAGAAGTCAGAGTGGCTGCAGCGCTGTGCGGCTGAGAATCTTTCACCCGTACCTCTTCCACTCAATGGCCTGCTTTCACTTCCCACCTACAATTAATATTCCAATTAATACTAAAATTTACCCTGCACGACTGCAGTCCCCGGGCATTTGTTGGTGGGCTTGGGGCCCTTGCTCCGTCTGGCCTGGTCGGGCGATGGAGCTGGCGGGCGGCTCCCGCATCTTGGTTTGTCCCGCTCCGGGTCGGCGCTCATTGTGTGTCAATGAGCTCTTGTATATATAACTATGTAAATAACTGTGCTGTACTCTATTTTTGTTGTTGCTATTTTATATGTCTATCTGTATATAATGTGTTACCCATCTGCGCCACTTGCTCCAATTAACTTTAAATTATATTTTATAATGTATATAATCTCATCGTTCAATATCTGTAATATGCTTCGGGGCCATATGGGGTTCTACCCCCCGGTCCCATAAATAAATAATCAATCAATCTCTCTCTTTGCGTACTGTCATTGCAAGTCTTGTTTCCTTATCATTTATCCCCTCTTCATCTTCACCCCACGTAAGAGTATAGAGAATAAAAAAATTTCTTTCAATCTAAGATAATGATAATATAAATAATGACTGTTAACTGATATCAGCGGGAAAGAATTTAAAGAAGTAAAACCAAAAAACAAGAATTTTTTTCATATTCTATTTAAATATAAAATGTAATAAAAAAACTATTCTATTTAAATTTTTGAAATATTTTATGAAAACAAAAAAGTTTTTTATTGATTTTACAAAAAATATCATTGATAGAATTATATTTTGTTGCAAATTGTTAAATTATTTTAATAATTCAATTAAATATTTACTTAAATCGATTATATGTCGTGTATTATTATTCCAATTGATAGTCTGTTTCTATTTTTTAATAGAATATTACAAAACAATAAAATTAATCAATTGATTGCTGCGAAGAAATAATTTCATTGAAAGAATGAAGCTTTGGTTGATCGGGCCCATATTTTTCTCACGTGAATTTGAAAATATCCTGTAGGAGTATGGGAATTCTTTGAAGCAGGATTGTCATGAATGTATGTAGAGGCACGATGTGAATTAACACAAAATGGTTTATTTATTAATGTTAAACCCAAGACTCGAAGAATTATATATTTATGAATATAGAGATAACTCGAAAAAAAACTTTGGGTAAATGTAAGAGCACGATGCGTGTGTACTCTACCAGGCATGCTAAGATTGTGTGTGTCGCAGTCGGATAGGTGTCGACATGCATGAATGATGTGCGATCGCAGCGCAGACATCAGTCTCGTACACACACATGCGGCGCCTGGGGGATCTCAGGGGCGCCTCGGGCCTCGCGCTGATTGCGCTGCGGAGAAAGGCCCTCTGACATATCCTTATCAGAACGATAATTTTAATAAATTGGAGAAATGGGGAGAGGAAAATCAGCATAAATAATGCAGTATTCAACTCAAAAATGAATTTTTTCATTAATGAAAAGGCCACAGTCATTGTAGTATTTATTGCATAAAAATTATTCATGTCCGAATTAGAACTTTTTGTTCACAAAGTATCGAAAGATAAAATATTTGTAGCTGAATTAATCTCTGTGTCTCAAATTTTTCAGTAAAACTTATGCTGGAGCGTTTTGGTTTTTGCATGCGAAAGTTTTCCAAAAAATTTTATGTTTTGTGTAAAAAATTTAAAAATGACATGAAATTTCATGAAATTTTTCCGTAAATGAATTTCCGCTACGGCCAAACCCTAGGAAAATTGATTATTATTAAAATTATTTCAATCTAATATGTTTGTTTCTCTTAATTGTCTGTCTATCCAGAAAGCAACAGTCTGACGCACCAGTTAGACAGAACGGGTCATCAACATAATTTTCGCAAGACAAAATCTACGGTGACAACATTTCTGACACACAAAATATTATAAAGTAATCATATGTAACCCAAGTAACAAAGTGATATTTATGATACCTAAAACATCAAAACACGAAAAAATAAAAAAAAATTGTGGCGGAGATTTTGTCGCGCTCCCAGATGGAACATAATTCAGCCCTTTCTGCTCACGTATTACCACCCCTAGGGTAAAAATATCCTGGAAAAGTTTTAACCAGCTCTGTATCGGTGACCTGGTGTACTTGATTGATGGACACAATCGAGCACTTTCTATTCACCTTTTACCATCCCTAAGAAAAAAAAAATCTCGGAGAAGTGTTAACCAGCGCTGTATCGGTGACCTGATGCACCAGGTCGAAGGAAAATGGTTTCGCCCCTTCTACTCAAGCATTAGAATTTGAGGCTATTCATAAGTTTGAGATATACTGCTAAACTAATACGAAGAATTTTTCCGTTTAATTTATGAGAAATTCATGTTTTTCAAAAACCCCCAACCTTCAAATTAAGATTGCCACCCTCAAAAGTCATTTATATTTAAAATCCTTTCGAGGGATGATTCCTCGCATCATTGTGCAATTTTTCACGAGTCAGGCCAAAAAAGTTTTTTTTTCGCTCCACCTTAGCCAGAAGAATAAATATCTTTCTTGGAAGTTAAATTAAATTAATTCAGTATTCAGGCGTTCTAGATTAAATATATTTACTCTGAATTGTTATCAAAAGATTGGAGCGCATAAGCTGAAAAAAATTTGGAGTAATATAATGCAGTGAAGTTTTAATTCAAAACGGACTCTTACCTATGCGCCAGCCTTTAATGTTGTTTACACTGCAACGATCGTAATTTCGCGCGTTGATCCACGAGCGCGAAATCAGCACGTCGACGAGAAAACATTATTTTCTTCTGACAGCGCAAGAGGATGAGCGAAAGGACAAATAACATACGCGTGATAAAATGAAGCAGAGACAAGTTCGAGTTTTAGTTTGATCCCAGCAGCCGAAGCTACTCGATGGACCGGGACTCACAAGCCGAAGTGGCTTACTTGTAAGTAAATACATACGTTCCAAACGCGACGAGGCAGGTTCAATTCCAATTTGGAGCCACCGACCCAACGTGCGTCGAATGGTACCGTGCCAGTGCGATCGGATGTATGATATGATCTTATATGCAGGTTTCGCGATTAGCGTGTGTGTTGGTCTCGCGCGAATCTTGCCCCATTATTCGATCATCTCATTCGCTACCTAATCAATCTAATACCAAGCGCGTGCGCGATATTCTTTTTCATTTGTTGCAGCAGACTCGTGTCAACAACCACTGCAACGAAAGCTAATCAATTAATTCTGTGCACATGAAAATTCGTTGCACCTCAATAAATCTAATATTTATCCTAATTTTGAAGTCTTGTTATTTGACACTTCTCTCACTTTTCAGGTCTTATTTATTGTTAACGTCCTCTAGGATAATCATGAGTTGCTGGCCAGAGCAACTGTATCATAAATAAAAAAGAACCTTTCAACACATTAAAATTACATTTAGGAGTAAATAAATTTGATTCGAAATTTGCGAGATTTATTAATTATGTTGATACGGGTAACGTAAAAAGTGCATGGTGTACTTGTAGAGATTCATATTTAACTGCAAGAGTTTCATAACTTTTCTGTATTGATGGCCTCTGTACAAGTATACATTATTTTTAAGCTACAACATAATCTATGTATGCGTTATAAACATTTATGCATAGAAAAATTACGGTATCTGTTGAAATTCCCTGCTTGAACCAATTTAAGTTTTATGAAATTCTACTTTTAATTTTTATTTAACACCTGATGACTTTAAAATAAAGAAACCGAAATAAGAATTTATATGGTTCGTTCAAGAATTAATAATAATGTGAACTATAATTTGAAGATGTTTGAAAAAAAATGTATGTCGTTGACCTAATACAAAACTTTACTTGACAGAATCTTCATATGAGCGTTGACAAAATAAAATCTTATATATACGTGAGAAACATCCCCTTCAACATTGTTTCACCATTCAATGAATATCGTAAACAATATCAGCTTATGATTATACGCAAAAGATGTAATGGAATTCTCATTAGTATAAAACAACTTATAAATGATATTTTGACAGAGCACATTGAAGTTAAGTTTGAAATCGTGTTTAGGTAAGTCTTTAATTATTTAATCGTTCTGTTTTTATTGTTTATCTTACTTATGTCTATATTTACAATGAATTCGTTGCTGTGACTTTTGTACTTAAATAACTATATTCTATGCACCACCTCGATGTCATAAGTCATCAACAGGTTTTTTTAGCATACATGGATAGAGTTCACTTTACAGCCAGTGACCCCTGAGATATCAGAAATCCCACCGAACCATCATAAAAAATTACTTCATTATTACTTAAAGTGCCACGAAGAAAATTCCATTTTATGTATGCCGCGAAAACAATTCCACAATCAATATTTACCTTATTTCTGTGAAACATCTCAATTATAGCGTTTGAAAAAGAGTAATAAAAAAATTAAAAAACCCTATGAATGATTGATTACCCCTTCAGCTTTGACACGATTTGATTTAAAAATTTTTTTTTTTCGTAATACTTAAATTAATTTTTCTCATTTCCAATAGATTAAACAATTTGTATGAAGAAATATTCAACTTCAGCTCCGATTTCGGTTTTATCTCTACAAATATGATTCACATCGATGCACCAAAAATGATGAATCCAACAAAAATAAAAATGCCGAATCTTTTTCAAGTAAGAGCTTTTTATTCTCAGAATTTCTCATACTTCCATTGATAATTTTATTCGATAGAGTATTGCTGAAAGTTATCAAGAAGAAGTTTGTACTGGTCTTTCGAGATTTTTTTCAATCAAAGAAAATTACATTAACGATTCTGATCAAGATTCAGTTGATTCAAGTATTGATACATACAAGTAAGTTATTATCCACAAAAATTAAAGTAGTTTCAACTATTTTTTGATCTCAAAAAAATGTTTAAGCACTCTAACTGGAACTTTACTAATTTCAACTTCAGTAATGATCACGAGAATTTCTGAACACCAAGAAAATTTTATGAAACATATCTTTGATGAAATAATGCTAAATCTGAAAAGAAAACTACAAGATTTGATCTGTACTATAGATCGAATTTCGCCAATTGCATCAAGCTTCAAAAGATGGGATATACATGAAAGTAAGATTATATGAATATATTAATTTTTTCATGAGTTTAACAAACAGAGTTTTCATGATTTAAATAAAACATATTAACAGTTCAATGACTTATAAATATGTTTGAATTCCGGCAAAGTATTATCTTTCCTTATTGTAACTATGATATACTTTTTATCTCCATGTACTCCAATTATAAAGAATAACCATTATCTAACTTTAAACAAGACGGAACAACTTAATGCCAACATGAACTTAGTCACGGTAACGGTTAACTATTCGAATATAGTAATTTACGATACAAGTGCCATAAGTAACACTTTTTGGCACGGCGTAGTTTAATAGCTGGGCCCAAAAGTGTCCCCATGGCAAGAGTATCGTACAACATTTTATAGTACTGTGCCAAGTTCATTTATGCCACGCAGTGCTATAAAAGTATTTGAGAATAATTATTAATAATATTTTAATCTAAACAGACCATGTGCAATCGAGTATAGGTCTTTCAGTGTAAATTACAACGACTACAAAGATAATTCATCAAAATATGATAATATCAAAAAAATCGTCAAAGACACATGTATAGGAAGCTCTGGCGAGTTTATACACACGTACTCTAATGGGCAGCTCCGACGAGCTTATGTCCAAGTACTTTCCCCAGCAGTCCCGGTGAGCTTATATAAACGCACTTTTATGGGCAGCTCCGACGAACTTATATACACGAATTTTATGGGCAGCTCCGACGAGCTTATATCGTCGACCCAGCGCAAGAACGTATAAGAGTCAACCCTAAGCAAAAACTTAGTTAAGTTCTATGTACTTACATACGACTAAGCTACGTTTTTGCTACCTGTTTTAACGTACGACTAAGCTACGTTTTTGCTTTCAGGTTGACGCTTATACGTTCTTGCGCTGAGGTGACAATATGAGCTCGTCGTTGCTACCCACAAAAGTACATGCAAGTAAGTATATATAAGTTCGTCGGAGCTGCCTACAAAAGTAAGTGTATATATGAGCTCGCTGAAGCTGCGTACTATAGTACGTGCATATTAGTACTTCGTATCTGCACATGAGAATACTTGGATATTAGTCCCATATACAGTTGTCAAAGTATGTAGATGTTAGCTACTTGTAAATGAACGTATAAGACCGTTTGTGTAAGGCCTTCTGTTACGCTTCTAAAAGTATGTAAATATTTGTCAGTTGGAGCTGCTTGCTAAGAAATTTTTATACACGCACATGACTTCTAGGGAATTTATACGGCCAGTAGTCAACCAAGCGCTTATAACGTTATTTACTATTGAAAAAATGGTAACACAACGATATCTATTCATCACATATGTACTTACAGGTGACAGAAAATCGATGCACATCCCCTTGATTGCTTATTCATTTGTCCATTACATTAACACAAGTCATAGGCATCATTTCATGTATATTTTAATAATCCAATATGTCTCAAGTTCATTGAAAATATACAGGGTGTCACAAAAGTATGGAAACCTCCCGAAAGCAGGCTAATATGCGAAGAAAATCAAAGACCCCATATCCGACGTATTTTTTCACGGGGAATCCAATGGTGACCTTGAATTTGACCTTGAACATAATCTCAAAGCTACAGCCACTCAAAAATCGATTTTTCAAATTGAAACCCTAATTTTTTTATTTCAGATTTAAAAAGAGCGGAAAATTTTACGTTAAAATATGTATTTCGTTTTTTTTTCATAGTCATTTTAAGGGCGCTACAGACTCAAATGAAACCCTGATGTAACTTAAAGTCAAGCTCAAGTAAGGGGTTTATTTTCTAACTGTAGCGACCCCAAAATGACCTTGAAAAAGAAACAAAAAGGCTTGTTCGGACGTAAAATTTTCTGCTCTTTTCAATTGACCTTAAATTTGACCTTGAACATAACCTTAAAGCTATAGCGAACTAAAAATCAATTTTTCGCTTGGCAACCCCCACTTTTTATTGAAGATTTGAAAAGAACGGAAAATTTTACAAAAAAAGATGGTATCTTGTATGACCTTAGAAACGACCTTCAAGGTAATTTCAAGGTCAAAATTGTTATTGCAATCGTAATGGGAAATTATGGAAATCTTGGCCACCATCTTGGAACCACTATTTAACCTTAAAATGGTTGAACATCTAGATTAGAATTCTTATCAGCCCTAAAAAAGCTCTCTTTCTCAATTGGAAGTAAATTGGTTAGAGGTTAGCATCTAACTGTTACTTTCGCTGTTTTTGAACATTGGGCATTTCGCCGTTTTTTAGTATCTTCTTTTTCCTAATGATGAGGCACTGTTAATTTCGCTGCATATGGATAATTAACAGTCCTTTTCAGGATAGCTTGTTGAGTATATTGCTTTTCGTACCGATTTCATTTCTTAATAGTTGTTCTGGGACAATTAATTGATATTTACGCTGGTTGCATTTGGCCCTCTGACAGTCTTTTTCAGGATAGTTAGACTGATTTTTTTTTAACCACAGTTGCTACTCTTTAATAGTCTATCATCCACCATGGCTTCTTTAACAGAACAAGAGAGAGTGGCCATATTACTGATGAGAGGTTGGGGGGGGGGGATATACTTAGGACTTATGCTGAAGTTGTGGACTTGTTTAATGACAATTTTCGAGTAGTTGCGATAGGCATTTCCAAGTCTGCTATCTCAAAAACAGTTCGAAAGTTCGAAGAAACTGGGACAAACAACAACCGACCCAAAAGTGGAAGACCAAAACTTGAAACGTCGGAAGATCAACAAAATGCAAGTGGCCCAGGCATTTGTTGAGGATTCCTCACTTATCTGTTAGAAAGGCCTCTCGACAACTGGAAATAGGACGCATGCCAATTTGTAGGAATTTAAAAATCATTAAATTTCACCCTTATAAAATACACCTTCACCAAGAAATGAATGAAGATGATACTGACCGGCGTCTCGAGTTTTGTGAGGATATGATGGAAAGAATTGATCAAAATCGAAACTTTCAATCTCACATTGTTTTTTCTGACGAGTCAACATTTCAACTCAATGGTGAAGTGAATCATCATAATTTTAGATTCTGGAGTAATGAAAATCCTTATTGGCTGCGAGATGTTCATACCCATTACCCGCTTAAATTAAATGTTTGGGCAGGTATTTTTAGGGACCGAATAGTTGGACCATTTTTTATAGACGGGAATTTAGATGGGCAAAATTATTTAGAATTGTTGCAGGATCAAATAGTACCGGCGATACAGGACATTGTTGGTGATGATTTTCCTTGAAAAGAGCAGAAAATTTTACGTCCGAATAAGCCTTTTTGTTTTTGTTTTTCAAGGTCATTTTGGGGTCACTACAGTTAGAAAATAAACCCCTTACTTGAGCTTGACTTTAAGTTACATCAGGGTCTTATTTGAGTCTGTAACGCCCTTAAAATGACCATGAAAAAAAAGACCATGAAAAAGGATTTACGCGAAAATCCTCCTTGATTTTCAATAAACCCACGTGGTTTTCCGCAGTAATCCTCGTGGATATTCGATTATCCACACGTTTTTTTTGTGGTGCAATCCTTGTAGATTTTGAGTGAAAAAAAATCGCCAAGTAATTTTTTTTTTTAATTAAGAGTTGTCAGTAATTTTTGAAATTATTTACTTAATAGTTTAGATTATTTGGAAGATTTATATAAGATTTATTTACTTGTATACTTTAGAGAAGTGAAAAAGTTTCTCGTGACTTGGGTTGAACCGGTGATTTGTCGGTCTCAAGTCCAGCTTCCTACCACTTGAGCTATTTATTCATTATACAAGAGCTATCAAAGCAGCTATATTAATGAGAAGTGTGTATGCATTTTTTCCAAGTTCTTTTAATATTTCATTATGTTCATAGTACCACAATAGAAAAACTAGTTGTACAGTATAATCACAATTTTAAAATCTTTCTTTTGATCTTACTCTGGATGGGTGCTAGGTTAGGATCTGGTCTCAGCGATGACTTTCTTCCGATAGTCGTGATTTTTTTATGATCGCGAGTACCCGAAGAAAGTCATTGCAAAGTTCAATTCTGACCTGGAGCCAAAAATAGGCTACCTGGAGATATTCTCACACGAAAAATTCAACTACCTAGAGACGATTTGGCATGATTTCACCTGATTTTTTCCAGCAGGGGTTATTCATATCCTCGCGGATCAGTTAAAAATCCATGACAATTCTCTGACGAAGATTCACTCAACGTGGATCTGTGGAAAATCCGCGGCGATTGCATTATTTCAGACCATGATCGATCTACGTGGAATTCTTGTACGATCCACGCGGATTACTAATCCTCGGGATTTTCACGTGGATATCCATGCAATTATTTTCAACTGGGAACCCTCTTTTTTCTTTCAGGCTTTTCGGAAAAAATTTGTTTTAAATCTTGCTCTATTGCTGAACAAAGAATTTTCACTTGTGCCAAAACACTACAATTTATTAATGAAGGGTCTTTAGCTAATGTTGTATAAGCTGATAAGTTGTATCATATGTATTTTCTAATTCTGATATATTCACAAAAAAATGCATCTATGATAATGCTCAGTAATTTTAGCTATACCTTGAAGTATTCATCATGTTTTTTAATATCTTGACTAATTACTGTTACTATAATCATCAATGTAATCATCATTACTTTATCTCCATGATGCTGTAAAAAATTATAAACTTTTCTTACTGTTTTAGCTGTTTTAAATTATAACGTCTTTTTTTATTATAAATGTGACAGGAAGTGAAGGTCTCTGTTGTTTGTCAACTAACAATTTTCGATACCGAGGAGCGGTTTGTTTTTCTGTTGTTGGTGGGTTTTAATATAAAATCTTTATCATGTTAATTTTAATCAGAATCTATAGGCACTTTTGTTTTTTTCTTTTCGGTTTTATAAATATTTTTAAAGAAAGGAATTATTTCATTTTTTCGTAATTCATTATATTTTTCTATAACATTAGAATCAGAGTCATTATATGTTTTTGTTATTCTCTAACACGGGACGTGTTATGCGACACATCGACAGAGCAGAGTCCGGTGGGAGATATTCCCTATCCTTTCCTTCACCTTGAGTCTGTCGCGACATACTTATTACGCGAGTCGATGCGTGCGTGAAGCGAATGCGAGAGAGAGATGTATGGCAAGGAGAGCACGACACCCAATTGAGAGTCACGTGATCGAGACTGTTCCGTGCTTGCAAGCCTACTAACAACGATGATAGCAGCAGACGACGCTTCCGGCACCTTGGGCCTGTATAGCGGGCTTTTGATTAACATGAGGCACTCTGTCTCTGGAAGCCCTGTAGCGCGACCGTGTGCGAAACATTCGATCTGCGATACTGTGCCTCGTTAAATTTGTAGCACGCGAGTGTGTGTGAGCTGCTACGTTGCTGCCCGAGGGTCTGTCTTCCTCTACCGAATACCTGCTACCGCTTTCTTGGATCCACGTCGCCCGGTATATTTGGCCATCCTCCAGCTCGACTCAACAACGAGTAAGTCATCTTTCAAGCATTTGCCTGCCAAGTTGCACGCTTTCTTTCGTCGCGAATTCCCGTCGAATCCATACCCCTGTCATGAACTCCAATACGGAGTCTGGCATACGACCTTTGTATTCTTATATTAAGTTTTTAATATCTTGACATGGTACTGCTACTGAGGGGGAATGAAATGATAATCGACTTACAGTGATAGATGACAATCTTTATTCTTACGTAGGTTGCTGGTTTTTGGCGCACACACTCACTTATAACAAGATTATTTGTAGCGCACACTATCACACTCGGCACCACACTATTACGCAGCGGAGGCTGACTCCAGTATGACGCTGGTAGACGAAAGAGTAACGAAAGAGAATGAGCCTGAGTTGCTTCGCGCTTATATACCCCGTTTTATCGGGGTTACTCGAGGACTTTGTTGTTCTCGCGAATACCGCGGATGCCGTCGCGTCATTGCATTGTTCCCGATTCTCCCGTAGAATTTACGACCCTCTTCACCGGGTTACGCACGGTCATGTGCATCAAAGTGCGGCCGATGCGTAACACCGGGTTACCTCGATTTTTCGATGAGATGCGTGCGCATGATCGTTATCGCAACGGTAGCGAAGAGCCGACAAAAACATCGACTCGTGTAGATGTCTTGTCGTGATAGCGGGATACTTCAGTTGTTTTCGGGTGTCGCGTTCTTATTTCGGATTGACCGCGCGCGTGTAATATCGGCTGATTTTACTGTGCCCGATCTGCTCGCATGACTGGTGAATCAGTTACATTGATCATGTAACACCCCCACCCAGCGAGTAGAGTCACCATTCAGTCGAAGCGAACTAAGCCGAGTCATAACTTTAAGAATTGTACTCCATGTATTATACTAACTGTAAATAATTTGGCTCTCGATAAGGCGTCACCTCCGTGACTGGCGCTGAAATAAATCACCTTATTGTTTCTTTTTACAATGTACTGTGTACCGTGTACTGTGTTAAATAAATACGCATCATTATTAGTACGATCCTGACTCCCTTTTCAGCCTTTTCTAAAATCAGAACGGGCCACAGCTTGCTGGGAGTGGCAACCATTACACTTTATACGGTCCAGATAATAAAGTGAATGGTGTAAAATTAGTGCTTGAATGAATACTTTGATTATAAATTAAAATAGTTGTTGTCATTAAGTTTTTTTATTGTTTCTTTATGATTCAGAGACTTTAAAATGCTCAATTTTTCTTTCAAAGTTGAATGTAATCGCTTAATAGGACCATTAGATGTATATCTATTTATTTTTGTTTGATGATGATCAATTTTATGAGTTCTACAAAATTCTTCAAATATTTTATAATTGAATTCACTTCGATTGTATGTTGTAATTTTATCAGGGCTTTTATGATGAGACATGAAATGTCTTAATTTATTTAAAACCATTCAGAGTAACTACCTGGTAAGTAATACGCTTGAGCATATTTTAAGAAAATATCTAATATTGTCAAAAATGTTTCTTCATTAAAATGAAATATATCCATAAGGATATGTTGTAATGGTCGTTCAGCTATTATAGGACCATATGTTTTAGTTTCATAAGGTTTTCTTTCATATTTATATTCAAGACAAATTTCATATTGATTTATTAAATTTTTAATAATTTTATTCATATTAAGAATATAAGTGCAAGATTTGAAATGAGCCAAAGTTTCTTCAATACCATTATGATTTTTACTATAGTATTTTTCAAGTTATTTCATAAAATTATTATAAGTACTTATGGGTGTATATGTATTTTTTTCAATAAGTTTTAATTTTTCATTAAAATATGTTTTTAAAATTCGATAAGTAATAAATTTTAGTTCATCGTAAAAAAATATATACCATATTGTCTATCAGATTCTAAATTTTCATTAAAAAATTTAATTAAATGTGCTTTGGAATTAAATTTATTAATTTTAACAATAAATTGTCTTTTAACTTTATCTTTGATCATTTTTAAATCATAATCTCTACCATATTTAATTATAATACTATGAGTAAGAGCATGAATATTTTTATCAGTTATGGGTAGCGTAAAACTTGGATTTTCTTCTGATGTATGCATTGTTTTATCATCAGCACACGATTCATTAGAATGTTGCTCATTTTCTGAATTTCGAAGAATCATGGAAATTAAATCATCCTCATCATCATCACCCTCAAATGCATTGATTTCAACTCTACTTAAGCCATCAGCGACATGATTTTCACACTCTTTTCTATATTTTACTTCATAGTCATACTCTTCTAATTTAATCCTCTATCGGATTAATTTGCTATAAGTAGTTTTAAGTTACCAAAGCCATGTTAAAGGTTTATGATCTGTTTCTATAATAAATTTCCTACCATAAACATAAGGTCTAAAATGTCTACAAGCTTCAAAAAGTACTAAAAGTTCTTTCTCAATAGTAGAATAATTTTGTTCCACTGAATTTAATGATCGCGAAAAAAATGAAATAGGATGTCCTTCTTGAGATAAGACAGCTTGTTACCCTCATACGCATCATATACCACTGCGTACGTCCCCTCTCAGACAACGTGCACAGCTGCATGCGTCCCCCCTCAGGCGACGCACACAGCAGCACGCGTCCCCACCTTGCGCCGACGGCCAATCTGCGCGCTCTTGCTTCCTATATAAGCGAGGCGCCCGGCCAAGCAAGTAAAGTCGTCTCTCGGCTGCCAGCCAAAGCACATCGACTCTCGTTCTCGCATTCGCGACAACGAGCTATTGAGAGTTTCGACCTAGGGAAATATTTCAATAGCGAACTTGGTCAAACTACAAAAATACTCGCCTCGTCATTTCACTACCTTACCCCACTTTTTACTTTTCAAGCTTCTGACTCGGCGGCCAGGTGTCGCGGCGCCACCGAAAAGTATCGTACCCACAAGAGAATAGGTCGAGTTTAGAGTACTAGTATAAGCCTCTCGACCTAAATCAATCAGCTTTTGACTGTTCGACTTGCTACAAGTGAGATCAGAAAAGTGAGCGAAATTTTGTCAACTACTTTTGACTGCTTGACTTTGCAAAAGTCAAAGCAGAAAAGTAGTAGGACTCTAGCTCGAACCTTTTTTTTGTTTCGCCTCCGATTGTCCCAGCCCAGGAAGGGCAATCGGTCACGGCGCCAATCCAAAGACAAAAGAGGAGGGCCCAGGTCCTACGTAGGGGCCACCATCTCGGGCCCTTTTCAGGGCCACGATAAAGTTTGAAACGTAGTCGCTCTACACAAGACGACAGCTTGAGACACGGTCACTGGCCGTCACGATTCGGCTTAAACCCCGCAAATCCTCAATCCTACTCTATTCACTCCCCTCCATAATACATTGTACAACAAGCTCCGACTGCTACATTAGATGCGTCAGACGTTATGTAAAATTTTTTATTAAAATCAGGATATTATAATATCGGAACATTTGTAATTAATTCTTTGCATTTATTGAAAGCTTCTATATAATTAGTATCTTTTAAATTAATTGCTTCTCCTTTTCTCAGAGCATTTGTTGAAGGTTTCGTAATTTTTGCATAATTTTCAATAAACTTCTTATAATATCCTGATAAACCTAGAAATGCTTTTATTTATTTTGAGTTTTTTGGAATAGGATATTGTACGATTGCATTAATTTTTTCTGGATTTGGTTTTTTTTTTTTTTTTATTTAAAGCTTTCAAACCTAGCTGGCTTATTCAGCTTACAAAAGATTAGTTTCTATGTCTTACATATTTTTAGACTTTATACATTTTTTATATACATTTTTTAGATTTTCAAGCCACAGTCCTTAAAGAAATCCATTATTACATTTATTGCCGTTATATCTTTTCACTAGAGAAAGCTTTCTATGTTTAGTGGAATTGTATAATTCAGTGCTTTTAGAGATTTGAGCAGCTTTATTCTTTGGTCATTATACCTTTTACATTGCCAAATAACATGGTTGAGGTCCTCGTCAAACATCTCACAGCTACACCTGCCGCTTTCAATTATTCCTAGTCTTGCCAAAGAGTGAGCTAGGTTGTAATGGTTTGCCCTGCTTCTGTTTATAGTCACTACAAGTTCTCTTTTTAGGTTCATACCCCCAGTACCATGGTTTCCCAGTTTTACGATAATAATTTTGGAAGTATATTTTGCCTTTATATAATCCTTGTTCAGTAATAGTATTGTTGTTGTTTTCAAAAGAGTTGTTTTTAAATTTTTCTAATAGGTCTGTGTATGGAATTTTTTTTACGTGAGGAAGTTCAGCTAGGGCTGCGGTCTTCGCGAGGCAATCTGCTCGTTCATTACCGTCTATGCCTATGTGGGCCGGAACCCAATACAGTTTTAGTTCCGAGGAGCCAGAAGCTTTTTGTATAAATTCGTCGTATTTTTTTTTATTTCGATAATGTAAGGGTTGGTTTTCAGACTAATGTTTGTGGAAGATAATTTGTAGGGTACTGAGACTGTCAGAAAAGATATAGATATTTTGATTTACATAATTTTGTGCTATTTCTAAGGCCTTATGCAGAGCGAAGCATTCGGCGGTATAAACAGACGCATATTTATTAATGGAGAATGTTAAATTAATCTATAATTCTGGGCAGAAAACAGCACTGCCAAAACAATTGGCGTTGGCCATTTTACTGCCGTCAGTAAAAAAGGAGAGAGCGTTTTTTTCATCTAGTAACTTTTTTAATTCGCGGTTGGGATTAGGGCAATTTTCGAGACTTTTTCCAAAATTTAATTCAAAAGGGATTTGACTCACTGTAGTTTTATAATTACTTGTGTAAATGTGGCCAATATTTTGAGGTTCGATCGATGGAGCATATTCCATAAACTTATAAATATTTTTGGGGAGATTTCTTTTTTGTTTTTTCAATTTATTTTTAAATGCGTTATAAAAATTTGTGACCGTTTTGCATGTGAGGGAGTCGTTGAGGGACATTGCTTTGGCAAGATATGTATGGCAGAGAAGTTCAGCTCTGTTTTCTAGACTGATGAGTTTTGACTCTGACAAGAGTATATTTAAAGGTGTACTGATACGATATCCTAGGGCCGTTCTTATTGCAGAATTTTGGATTCTTTCAACTTTTTCAATAATTTTTCTGGAAGATGGAAGATATATCGGCAGGCCGTAATCAATTAATAGATCTTACAAAGCTTTTGTAGAGCGTAGTGAGGGTTAGAGGACATGAGCCCCACCAGGTCCTGCAAAGACAACGAAGTGTAATCATGGCTCTGTAACATTTTTTTGTGACGTACTTAATGTGTACGTCAAATGACAGCTTATAGTCGAAGTGTAAACCAAGAAATTTCAGGCTTTCACTCGACTTGATCGAGCAGTCGTCCACTTGAATTTCGGTGGAGCCTGGTGGAATATTTTGTGTATTAAAATGGACAAAAATAGTTTTAGGTTTGGAGAGTTCTAAGCCAATTTCTGATAGGTTTGCTTTTAGGGCAAGTATAGCTTTTTGGAGAATATTTTTACCTCTGGCTGTGTTTGAGCATTTGATATATGTAAAGGAAATGTATTCCCTTCAAGTGTGTGAGTGTGTATGGTAGGAGAAGGGGGATCTGTCTCTCAATTGTAGATCGGGTGAGCTCATGAGGACAGATCCGATCGAGTAGCTAAAGAGAACGGTTAATTAAACTTTCATTGCCGTTTCTTTGTTTAAAGGTAAATTGTATATAATAGAATTAAGTTTAATTATAATTTAAAATAAAAAACTTTGTTTACAGAGAAACATTGGAGTTTATTTGACTAAAACCTTATAAAACGGCAACTCAGTTTAAAATGCCGAAAAAGCTACAATTTACGTTCAAGGTGATCGCCTCGCCTAAGGATAGGAAGACGAATGTCGTTGCGATCACCAGCATTATGACGGAAGATGGCACGAAGTATTTATTGGCACAAGAAGACCAGCTCATCGGCGAGCATGCAGAGCTGGTAAAAACGGAACACTACAAAAGAGTGAGACAGTCGCTTGCCCGTAGAAGAGATGAGAGATCAATTTGGATCTCATGCACTGCAGAGCTGGAGAAAGTTCACTTTGACAAGGATAATAATATCAGGTTCAAAGAATATTATTTGGAGCAAGTTAAAGATTCAACGGATAATTGTGAAGAGGAGTCTAAGAAAGTAAGACCGTTAAATTGTAAACAAGTCGCAGAGAGATTTATGCTGGAAAAGTTTGTTTGTAAACATTCTAACGCAAAACAATGGATGGAAATTTTTGAAAGTGAGTGTGAGAGATTTGAAGTCATACAGGATAGATCGAAAATTGAAATTTTGAGATTATTTCTGGATACGCCTTGCGATCAGTGGCACTCATCGATGCTAACCATTTTAACGATTGATTCTGATTGGGATGAGTGGAAATTGAACTTCTTGGAGACGTTTGCTGATAAAGGTTGGAGCAATGCAACGTATGCGATAAACTATAAATATAGAGAAGGATCGTTGATGGAATATGCTCTGAGAAAAGAGAAACTACTTTTGGACATGGATAAGGGCATGACCAATATAGCTTTAGTGATGCTAATTGCAGCTGGACTGCCAGGGTATCTGCGGAATAAAATTGACCGGGAAAAATGTGAAAATGTGACTAACTTAATACATGAAATAAAAAAATGCGAAAGCCTGGGCAGTAAGAGCAGTTTTATAAAGAAAAAAGAAGAGAGGACTGAAAATAAAAGAAAATTCGAAGAGAGAAGACCATGCAGGCACTGCGAAAGATTAAATAAAGGCACAAGATATCACCCAGAAAATCTCTGTTGGTTCAAAAAAGGAGATAGAAGTGAAGGAATAGTAACCGGAACTAACGCGGTAGTTGAAGTAGAGATAAATGAGGATCAAAAAAACTAAGTATCACACCATTGATAAAAGTAAAAATTTTAATTAATGATAAATTAGAAGTGAACGGAACATATGACCCAGGTTCGCAAGTATCATTGATTAATTCTAGGTTATTGAAAGTCCAAAATAAAATTGAGGATAAAAATAGGATACTGCTAAGAACAGTCAATGGTGTGACACATACAAAGGGTTTAGTAACATTAAAATTAAAAATATTTGAACTTGAAAAATACGCTGATGTATTTATTGCGGAGAGAGATGATTTTGAAGATTTCCTAATAGGTTTAGATATGATACAGCAATTTAAGCTCGCGCTGGATGAAAATTTAAACATAAAACAAAAATATAATGCAGAAGAGAATAAAAAAGTAGCTCATGAAGTATATAAAAAGATAGAGGAGATTAAGGTTAACTTCAATGAACATTTAGAACAAATCGATTGCGTATTGAAGTTAGAACATTTAAAAAATGATCGGAAATATAAAATAGAGAGAATAATAAAAAATCATAGTAAGGTGTTTGCTAAAGATAAGTACGATGTAGGAACGGTAAAAAAATATGAAGCAAGAATAGATCTCATTGAAGATAAATATTGCAGTAAGCGACCTTACCGATTTACAATAGATGATAAAAAAAAAATTGAGAAGCAAGTAGCAAATTTATTAAAAAGAGGACTGATTGAAGAATCTTATAGCCCCTTTGCAGCACCAGTTACACTAGTTTTTAAAAAAGAAGAAAATAGGAAATCTAGGCTTTGTATTGATTTCAGAGGATTGAATAAGCTGATTGTACCACAATCGCAGCCATTTCCATTAATAGGAGATTTGATCGCCAAAACAAGAAACTGTCGGTTTTTCACTACACTCGATATAAATTCAGCTTTTTAGTCTATCCCTTTGAGAATAGAGGATAAAAGGAAAACAGGTTTTGTAACGCAGGAAGGGCATTACCAATGGACATGTCTTCCATTTGGACTAAAAACGGCTCCTGCAATTTTTCAAAGAATTCTTGGTAATATTTTGAGACAGCATGATTTAAAGGAATTTTCAGAAAACTATATAGATGACATCCTGATATTTTCTGAAAAATTTGAAGAACTTATTGAATGTGTGGAGAAGGTACTGAGGCAATAGAGAAAGAGGGTTTTAGACTGAAACTCACCAAATGTAATTTCGCTGCAGGTTCTGTGAAATATCTAGGTCACGTAATAGAAAATAACACAGTAAGACCAGATTTCTACCATGTATATGTTACGTCGTGAGACACAACAATTAATAATATTGTTCTTAATCTGGCTGGGGAGTATAAGGGTTTATAAATAATAACTGTCGTAGCCCACACTTACAATGGCAGACGATTATAATTTTATTTAGGGACCTTATATCTAATTACATGCGTACTATATTTCTACTTAAATTACTCAACGTACTGCTGGCGACTCGCAGGTGTGAATGATGACTCGCTGTTTCCCAGATGGTTGGAGTGAATGCTCAATGACCGCTATGGTCGCTTGTCTCAAATGACCGGATCCTCTGGTTGCGTAGTTGTGGCACGCACTGGCTGTACTTTAACACTCGCCACTCGCTATCGCGCACAGATATCGTTAACTGGTTGACAAATGATTTTACAAGCCTCTCGCACTACCGCTCGTTTGTACAAGTCTTGATACAATTTTACTACAAGTCCGATTATTTTAAAATCGCGGTACAAACTGACGTGAGCTCCGCACACCGAAATAGTTGATAATCGAATCGCGCCGAGGCCTTCGCGGGCCCTCAATATATACCCCGTGTTTCTACACTAATTTTGGGGGAGATGAACGATCTGCGCCCGCTTGAGCGTGAGAATCTGACGACATGTATTTTTATTCGCTATCAGAGTAAATTCGTTGCTCTTCAAGTTAAATTGACAACGCCTTATCCCAGCGTTGGTCTCTATCGAGTTATTTTGATTTTGAATCTGTTTTATATCATTAGGGGAGATGTTCGATTTCAATTTTTATAGCTTTGTTTTTCATGTCATCTGATCCCCCGGCTCGAGCCAACGCAGTCGCTTGCTGGGCGATCTCTCACGCTTGCTGTTACTTGGAAATATTTTTCTATAATTATTTTTATTTTTCTTATTATAATTTATTTATAATAAGTCACGAAGGACGTGACATTTCCCCGCATAGTTTAAGTGTCGTCCCGACACTCCTCCGTGCCCTATGGATTTTCATTCATAAATTTTTTTTTTGCCTTGCGCAGTACATTGAGTTACAGAGAATTTTCGTACAATTTATTCTATCTTAAATCTATTTGCTGGATCATAAAAAACAAACACTCATCCACAACGATGTATTTTATAACTTTTGTAACAATTCTACTCAAGTGGAATTTATAACTTATTTTGTTTTACATTTTGTGCTGATGATGAGATTATGTGTCCACATAATTACAAGTACTAATTGTATGCAATTTTTTTTTTTTTTTTTTATGCATAATATTTTTCTATGTCTACAATTCTTATTTTCATATATAAAATTTTTTTTGTTATTTTGTTTTTGTTTTGTTTGTTATTGTTATTCATTGGCATTCTTACGTACTAATATTTAACCTAAAATTATTAATTCTAAAAGGTTTACATATTTGTATTTATAAGATTTGTTGTACAATGATTATTATGTGCTGGTCAATATCTCGTGGGAATCTCGGAACTCTTCGATTTTTTTAACGGATCTTGAAAGAAAATTTTCTAACGTTTTTCTTTTGTGTGTGGGTGTATCATCTGTCCTGTTCGAATTTCATGCCCGTTTTATTTTGAAATTGCTATGGCTTGGCAATAAAGGATGCTCCCACCCCACCGATTTGATTTTTCGACTCCGTTCGAAAAAGGATAAAATGCGCGTAATCGGACCGATTTGCTCACTAGTTCCCGAACCTTTGCTTAGGCAACTTCAAAAGTGAAAAAAGAGAGAAAAAAAAAAAATCTTGTTACGATGGAGAATATTACTCACGAGGTAAGTTAATTAAGTTATTTTTTTTTGTTTTTTTGTTTTTTTTTTTTTTTTTTTTTTTTTTATTTTATTTTTTTGGTTTTTTATTAATTCTTTCTTTTAATTTATTTTGTTTAGATGGAACCACAGGAGTGGATCTATTTGCTTAGCGCAGCGCTTGCTTTGTTGCAACACGACGATGTGCCGCCAACCCTGTACGAGACTGTGTGGCGATCTCTGTATCGCGTATTATCCCCGTACGACGTTCCGTATGCTGGCCCTCGTTGTCACGAGGAGACCTGGGAGCCAGAGCAGGAAGGTGTTTGTCCTATTTGCGACCGACTCTACTCCGAACCGCCACCACCCGTCAACCAATGGATTCCATTCGATTGGAGAAGAGAAGTGTAGAAAAGTTAATTTTTTAAATATACGAATATATTTTGTATGAAAAAAAAGGAGGAAAAGTTTCTTCTGGCTTGCAGAAATTTTAAAATAAAGGTATTAATTTTTCTAAAATTTTGTGTTCAATCCTTATTTCTCTTCCCCTATCCTGATAACTATTTCCAGAAGGGACAGAAAATTTATTTGCATTTATTCTTATAACGATAATAAGAACGAGAAAGAAA